>JAODLD010000021.1:18431187-18455988 GCA_026781065.1 Mormyrops boulengeri
CCCCCCCCCCCCCCCCCCCCCCCCCCCCCCCCCCCCCCCCCCCCCCCCCCCCCCCCCCCCCCCCCCCCCCGGGGCTAGTCAAACATAAATAAATCCGAGTGGTGGGATGGAAATAAAAAAAAGAACATAGATGAAAGGAAGCCTGTGACGGCTGCTGGGAGCGGTAAACAGACTAAAATAGAGTGGCCTCCATCCGGGGAGGAAGCGGCCAGTGCTTAAGGATCACAGAGCACCTCTAGGGAGGCCGAGCAGACACCATTTCCCAACCCCCCACGTTCCCTGTCAGCTGGCTGTAACGTAAATGCTGTGAAAAGGCCAGCTTCAGTTACACAGTTCGATGTGGAAATGCTATTCATTTTGTATACAATCATTGCTGGCACAACAGGAAGTGCAGTTTACTGGCAGATAAACACGCACAGCAATGACAAACCACCTGCATGAAACACTGACAGAGCGGCGCATGAACAGCGAGCAAACGGAGTAAGAAAACAAAAATATTTCCCGTTAAAAACGGACTGCCTTCGCGCCGAGGGCGTTAAGGGCGAAACCTCTGGGTTCTTAGTGAAGAGCCGCCTTTGGCGCATAGTATGTGTTCAGAGTCAGTGCTTCCATCAAGAGAAAGGTTCGCAATGCACTGGGAGGACTGGGAGAGATGGGGTGGATGGATGCTTCTACCCACAGAATCCCTGTGCATAGTCCTTCTAATCTGACGCCATTCCAAAAATGCTCCACTTGGTTTCCCGGTGGCCACGATGTTCCGCAGTTTTTATCCACTCATGTCCCACAGCTGAAACCTCCTTCCATCGATGGTCACTGATGTGAAATTGCGTTGGATACAGGGGGGATATCTCACTCCCTCAATCCCTCCCCTGTTTACACTCATTTATTAAGGCTGAACCCAGGATGGAGTAATGCAGGGGGATCATTAAAAACAAAGAAATTCACAGATCACTGCCATTCCTGCCTGCACACTTAAGAAATTTACAAACGAGAGGAGGCCATTCGACCCATCAAGCTCGTTTGGGGAGAACTTAACTAATAGCTCAGAGTTGTTAAAATCTTATCTAGCTCAGATTTAAAGGAACCCAGGGTTTTAGCTTGCGCTACACTAGCAGGAAGACTATTCCATATTACAAACTACACGCTGTGTGAAGAAGTGCTTCCTCAAGTTCATTTTAAAATGTTCTCCCACTTTGGTTTTGTAAACAGAAATACACGCATGTGTATCTTAAATTTTCACATTATTAAACCCTAGCAATAAAGTGACTCATTAGCTTGCACTCCAAGAAGGGTGTAAAGCCAAGTTTGATGATCACTCTTAAAAGTGAAAGAGGAATCTCATGTCAGCGTTTAATAAAAGTACATGCTGTCATAAGCAGCTCTTATCAGCCTACAACCCTGCTATTGTCGTATCTCAATATCATGGTTTTTAGTTGTTTGTTATACAGCATCGCTGACTCCCATATGTTCTCAGTAGATATTCTGAGTCTTAAACATACTTGCTCCAAATGCAGCTGAGATCAATTTTTCACAAATACAGGAAGAAGATGCTGAAAATAGAAACGTCTTGAAATATGGGGCAGGTGTTAGATAATGAAAATGATTAAATATTGATAGTTATGTAATCCTGATCTCACCGGCAGTGTGGATGCTCTCTTTCTCAAAATAGAAGAAGAAAAATGTGTATTTATAAATGTTTTTGGTCTCTGGCTTTCTCCCCCAAAAATTGACGGTTCACTGTGCTTGGAGTGGATATGAAGGTTTTTACCAATCCACTCAGAAAGCGCAATAATCCAATTTCTATTGTTTGTGGACTCAAAAACAGCCCTGGCTGTTCCTTCAATAGCATCGGTCAGGCCGCCGACCAGGGGCGACACTGAGCGGACACCACCAGGACGCGCCTTTATTAATCTTGACCAGCGGTAATAAAGGCGGTGGGGTCTCTCAAAGGTTTCGGCGGTGAAGCAGCCCTTTGTCACCAGGGTGACTGCAGGGGGTGTCTTTGCCTGCAGTGTGGAGAGATGCAAGTCGTGTGGCCCTGGCAGATGAAAAGGTGACGGCGTGCATGACTAGGCAGCCATAAATTTGATCAGGCCCATCATCGGCTGCCTTTAAGCAAACCTCCTTTTCATATATATGATACGTTTTTTTAAAATAATTTAGTTCGGAAAGATATCAAAGAAATCCTCACTGAGCATGTTCATATAAGGAAAATGTTTTCCCTTGAAGTCTCTTATGTAAAGCCAAAAATATATTCGTAAAGAGGTTTTATAAGATTTCAAAAGTTGTACTTGCCTGCCTCCCTTACAAAAGCTCAGGGAATAATTTCTCCCATAACAGTAATTGTTTTTTCCCCTGTGAAACATACCTGTGAATCACCATGTGACATTTCTTTAATAATAATATACCATCAGACTTTCTTTATTTTGATTACAAAATCAATGAGTACTCCAGCAGAGGAACCTATAATTTATATTTTCCTTCATCTTTGCCATCTGTTGGGCAGGAGAATAAAATTTACTAAAATTAGCACCACTTTGCATTTGCAAGGAGGCGTAATCCTTTCGGAAACTCCAATTACCCATAAAAGAGCCCTTGCGGCAATGAGAGCTGGCCGTGAGTGGCAGTGATGGAGAGTGACGGCTGACCCGATGGGGGAGACTTTCTGCGGACGGGCGTGTGGGGGTATGGCCGGCTGAGGCCTACACACACCAAACAAACTTGCCAGCGGGCCACTCATGTACTGCTACACGGGAGTGCCGAGGGTCAGGTGAGGCGGTGAGCAAAGCCAGAGTAAGATGGGCATCAGGACACTGTGCACCGCTGGGCTGAGAGAACTCGCCTTGAAACGCTTGTTTGAGCCCATGGCGTGACGACACCTATGCTGTAACGGAACGTGTGCTGTAACACCGCAGGTGCTGAGATGGCCAGCCTGGAAGCTTTGAGGCAACAATAGAAGGTCTAACGTTATCCTCATTCCAATAAAACCCATCATCTTCTACTGTAAACTGCAATCTTCTCCCATCAGTTAGAAACAAGGCAGAGAGAAATAATCTTTTGCTGGGACCTTAGATACGTAGCTGCTTTGACTGTCCTTATGGAATCCACCTGGGGATTAGAGATGATTCACTGGACCAAAACACCCCCCAAAAACAGAAACATGATGGTTGAGGTCTTAATCAAAACACAGGTGTTAAGAGTTTTCCATAGTATCCTAAGCAACTTATCATTTTACGTATGTTATAAGGTGCTGGGTCATTCAAGCGTTAGTCATGAGCCAATACGCTGGTACAGCAGTGTCACTCTTCTCATTCGCCTCATTTCCATACCTGCTACAGCTATAATAATCCACCCTTTAGTGGAAAGGACTGCAGAGCAACCTTCAGCCAAAGCGTTATGTATGTCAGTCTTAATGTTTACATTTTACTCGGGGACGAAGATAGAAGCAAAGTCATGCTGTTTTGTTATGATGTCACCAATGCTTCTAATGATATACATATATGCGGTATATATCTGTGTTAAAACCATGGATAGTGTTAGGAGAATAAAAGAGAACTCAGCAGTCGCAGAGTGTTTAAGCTTAGAACTCTTTATCATATTACATAAAAGATATATATATATATATAATAATATTGCACTTATAATAATTTGATTATATTATCCACAATTGTTTATGAAAGTATGCCAGAAGTGACAGTGTACAGTATTAACATTTTATTGGGAGTAAAACCCATTTAGCAGTCAATTCAAATCTTGAGATTAAGACTCTGATGCAAAACTCATAGTGTGTAACTTCCTGTATAATGCGCTGTTTATCTGTGGCTAAATTCCTACAGCTCGATAGCAGATTAAAAATGCCGGGCGGATACGTGAAGATGGGTTTAGCTTTCTAGAACATTTAAGTTATCTCCGTACACTCTGGTCACGGGGCTTATCGGCTGCAGGAATCGTCTCTCCTTCCCATACTTTGTTTTGGGTTCGTATCGCGGACGACGACCCGTGAGCCCGTGAGCCTGTGAACCGGCGGCGCCAACAGTGTCTTGGTTTCAGCGTGGGGAATTTCCAGGTGCTCTGAACTGAGACGAGGCATACGTCTGAAAAGCCACAAGGCATGTTTAGACCCTGTGTGAAAAAGGTTAATTGTATTTCTGGACCAGCAGACAGAGCATTATTCTCGGATATCAGATTATTCCATTGAACACTTTTACTCTGGAAATAATGTATCCCTCCAAAAATCTATTATCCCCTAATGTCTTTTACACTCTAGATGGAATTTTCGGCTTGGATTTTCAATTTTCTTTGCAGATGAGGATTAAAAAGTCATACATTTATTACTAAGCTTAATTTCTTTTAGTATTACCAACTATTTTAAAATTGTTTTAAATCCTTCAATATCTGCATGATATGAAATGAGCTTCACAGGCAAGAAAATGAACACAAAGCGCGCTAGCTTCTAAAGGAGCCAGGCCTAGTGATGAAGAAATATTTCCATTAAAAAACCTTCTGCGAACCACAGGCTTACATTGTATAGCGCTTTGTGACAACTGCATCTATTATAGTCTTATTAAAAGTAATGCGATCGAATGCTACTGCAAAATGACAGAAAGTTCTACAAAAGCAAAAAATTCTTTTACAGAAAAAAATACCAAGTCTATTAGTCACCCTAAGTAATAGCAGAGAAATGTCAGGGCCATGTCTATTAGTGAAGTCCAGGTGGACATGGATAGCACCCTTATCAACCACCGTTTGCATGTGCTATGAATCAACCAGATGATCAACTACAAAAAAATCTCATTTTGCAAGTCGCCTTTCCTTAGCACAAGCACATCCATTTGGGCCGGTCTCCTCTTTTGACTGCCCATTGTGAAACTCCTTGGTCACTCACACCCTCTCGCTTTTGGCTTCTGAGATAAAGTCACCATGCTGTTTTGCATTCTGGAAGGCCGTACTGGCATGATCGTTCTGGCCAGGACACTTTTGACCATGAGTAATGGAATGGAAAGGTCATGCTCTTAGCTTCAGGCTGTCTTCCACTCAGGTGCTGCTTGTTACCTGGATACTTTCATGCCTGACAAAATGGGGTTAATGCCTACTGGTGAGGCCGCTCTTGAGTGATTAGATATGGTGCACGTCGCTAGGTGTATGAATGGTGAAGCACACCCCGTCTGAATCTCCCATTTGCACACAATTCACTCTGACCCGCTACCCAACTCAAAACGGTACATCTGAGTTTCACTGCAGGCTTGAATTGCAGCAATTTATCGTGAATATATTCACAAAAAAATGCTCAACTTAAATGTTAAGTCACACCAGGGTGGGAAATCATCCCAGAGCACAGTTGGTTAATGCAGTGTTTTGGTACAAAATGACATGACTCAATTTTATCTACAGAAGCCAAATGAAGGCTGTGATGTGTGAATTGCTGTGAAGACCTGCCTATTTTTCAGCTAACCTATGGCATGACTGAGTTGTGCTACCTCCAATTGTACTCTTCCTGCCTTCGTAAGATAGCCACTGTTATTGAACCCTAAATATAAGTAACTGAGGAAAAATACATAGATAGGAAAGGAATGGAATGTCTTTAAACATGAGCAGAACTGGTTCATCTGACCACAACATTTAACTTATCAGGTGTCATTAGCCTGCTCAGTGTCAACTAGTGTTCCATCCATTTTTTGAGGCTCCTGTTTTTGAGACTTCTTGGTAGGATGGCATTTCAGGAACACAGACAGCTTAGCCAAATAAGCTGGCAGAGACAGAGATGGGTTCTGCGTATGTCTGGTATATACGAGACTTCCTTTATTTTTATGGGCACTGTCCAAGGTTGTTTCCTACATTTGCAGTGTTATGCAATTATGTATGTATATGAAACTTTTGTCTTTTTCGTATTTGCTGCCATCTTGGCCAGGACTTCCTGGAAGAAGAGATATTGTATCTCAATGGAACCTTCCTGGTAAAATAAAGGATAAATAAAATAAAAAATAAAATATGGCCGGAAACAAAGCACGTTTGGGTAGCTGCGGTATCAGTGTTAAGCTAGATCAGGAAAAAAAATGTGGGATTCACTTTAAAATGCTTTAAAATGACACCTTCAGTGAAAGTAGCATGCCAATAATTGAACAGCCCAGTCGTATCACGAAAGCAAAAGGGTGAGCACCCCCCCCCCATTCTGCAAGCGGCACAGATAGCTGGCATTACACACTGCTCAGCAAGGCATTTCTCCCCCGCCGAAGCTGAGGCAGAAGTAAATCAGCCTCTTCTTGAAAAATACCCACCCTGATCAGAAACAGCTTGCATGTCATCCTGCAGAAGCCACTTTCTCACCCAGCATCAGGGAGAACATGTCAGGAACTCCATGACGGCCCATGTTGACTCACTTGGAGCCGACCCTCCATTGTGGTCCAAACCTTGCTTGGCATCCCTTTTGCCATGGCCCGCAGAGCCTGATTAACGGTCTTTGGGCACAATGGCCCCTGCGTCCCGAATCCCGAAGCATTAACGATGTATAACCTTGCCTGTTCCAACATCTGGACACACGTGTCTTCGCAATCCAAAGCTGACACAAAATACTCAACCGACTCACAGCAGAGATCCTGCGCTCCCCTTGTTCCTTTCTGCTGCCACCTCGGCTCCATTTTGGTCACATGCTGAATGCCGTGGTCTCTCAAGCAATAGCTAGATGGAGCAATGAAGTGGTAATGATTTGGACTCACCCTGACTCATTCATACGTCCTGGACTTCTGTCACAATATCCCAGAAAAGGACAGAGGTCGCATTGTCCCTCCGGCAATAAGTCCTCTCCCCATCAGGTTCCAAGTCCCCTTGTACTGCCTTGAGGGAAGCTGTTGGCCTGAGCAAATCTGAGTTGCCAGCCAGCACCGCCTGCCAAAGATGACCGCCAAGACCACCCTCCAATCCCCCACTGCCAATCCGTTTCCCAGGTGTCATCTACACAGACCCTGCTTCTCTGCAACAAAATTATTACTTGCAGCTACGGACAGTTCATCTTTGCGCCTATAACTTAAACAATGACGAACTTCTGAACTCTTTTGGAGCCATAAAAATAACACCATTTCAGATGTGCTAATGACTTAATGGACTATAGAAGGAGAATCTGTAAAATATTTCTGGAAGGGAGAATATGCTTCACTTCGGCTCACATCAGACGTAGGTGTAAGCTTTGGTCAGCATGGCAAACCGAACCCTGTGACATGCGGATGGGGGAGGGTGCGACGGGGGGTTTATTCGGGATTTTGGGGAGAGGAAGGAAAACAAAAGACATTCGTCATGACAGGACCCTGCGGTATCTGTGGTTTCATTGGTTTACTGTCATTAGTAACTGGTTTCTGGTGATGTTAGTGGCTCTTCACTAACTATGCCCACCCTGGATGCTTCCTCCCCATCTTTCTGGAAGCTTCTGAAAGCTTGTTCGCTGGTGATGGCTGTGTGGGAGAGCAGTGCACCCCTTATATACGGGGGTCCCAGTGCTCACAGTACTCTTCCGTACTCAGATCGCCGAGAAAAGGATTCAAGGATGTGACCTAATTATGCATTGGTTACACAACAACAGTCAGCTGCGGCCCATGCTGAGTAAACAGAGCTTAGAGCACATAGCGCAGGTTATACAGCACTTAAAGAGGCAGATCAGGACAGGGGAGCGCTAGGATAATGGGAATTAGCGTAAAACAAGGCCAGTCAGGTTTACGTTTAACGAGTTTACCGCTTAGGTAAGTTATGCAAATTGAGATGAGCAAGTAACAAGGCCGTGGAGAAATTGTGAATTGTCTACATAAAAGATACGGGGGATCTGCTATTTAATATGTTCTATTTTTTTCTGCACAAATCAAACACAAAAAAGTAATGGTGTAATGCACCCACAGAACTCAAGGCATGTTTTGCTTCTTCTGAATTCAACACATTTAGCTCTGTTAAAGTCTGCCCTGTCTAACAGCAAGCTATCGTTAGTCAGTAGCTGAACGTCCCTGCACAAATGGCAGCCTGTTTACACACAAGATAAACGTGCTCTGGGAATGCTACAGCTTTTCCTTGGGTTAGGCTACCCTCCAAACATAATAAAAGAAGGGAATTAAAATATGAAACGGTATGATACGTCTCTGTGAAAGAGCAGCGGGAGCTGTACAATCATGTACCTGAATGGAGAGGGGGGGGCAAAAGAACTGCATTAAAAATGAAAGTGAAATGGAGCGGCTCACAGGAAGGTGAGACTGCATGCCAGTGGCCTTAATTGCAGTCCCTTATGCATGCAAAACCTCTGCTAATCGTGCAAGAGAGTCTTTCTGGCACAAGGCCTTACGCAACAAGAGTCGCTGGCACTACTGTGAAGTTGTGAGAGGTTTGCAAAAGCACGGCTAGGCTGCTGGGCTTGTGAAGGCCCTCTGGTGAACAGTCCCTCCTCTCTTCTCCCAATTGATGGGGGCTCATGGGATATGGAGTTCAGAATGTGTATCTGCACCACACAACCTCCCCCCACTGGATGCTCCCTGCTGGGTTGCATCACCTTCTCTTTGTACTGTGCAACAGACTCTTGCCAGATCAGTGTGTTTCGGCTGCTTTGACTGGATGGGGCCCATTTTAAAACTAGAATATTCAGATTCTTAGCACCCATTTTTAGATCAAAGAAGTTCAGAGCAGATTAATAAGAAATACTTTATGAAAAAGCTGTCTTTTTTCTTAAAATTCATTCTGTGACTTATGCATGTATAAATGTGCAAGAGTAGCACATTCAAGAAGGACTCGATTAAATCTCTGCAGACATTAAGATCACCAAATTGAATTCAGACTGGCATTTAAACCCAGCATCCATTTAAATTTGATGTGTCGCACAAGAAATGATGTTGCTGTCGGAGTTGCACGGTGCCTGGATGATGGGATGACACGGAAATAAACACGGGAGCAACAAAAATAACCAAACTACAGGACGGGGTCAGCAGTAAGTGTTATGTGTGGAATTTGGAGCATCACACCACATTTTTGAGATTACATTTATGACAATGTGTGTACTTATGGCTTTGAGTGTCGGATGCGCTTTATAAAGGAAAGTAAGCATAATAAAACGAGACTGAGTATTTGCGTGATTATGGTTAGTGAATCGACTCTTAGGGCTGCTAGAGCTGATGGAGTTGTGATCCTCTGTAATTTTCATGAAAATGATCTGGGACGTTTCCCCTGGTGCCGCTGTAGGGCTTCCTGCACACCTTTCAGGCATGGAATTAAACAGCTCCCAATTCGCTCATGGCGAACTAACCTGAATTCAAATTAGAGGAGGCAGGCTGGCTTGACGGCCATATACAGGGCACCGCCCACCCTCAGCTATGTAAAAATGGGCGCTTGTCCCCTTGACATGCAGGCTAACGTGTGCCGATGTTCGCTATCAGGTGCTTGAGTCATTAGCCTAATCGATGCTGTTATGCTTTCATTACTGTCAGCTTACATCTTGTGTGCATGGACGGATTCCGCCGTTAAGCTTAGCAGTGCTATGTATAAACTGAGGCTTTAAAGAGACACTTTGCGCGATGGTGGTGTGTGTGTGTGTGTGTGGGGAGGGGGGCTTCAGGCAATCCCAGTACAAACATCCATGCCAGGCTGAACCAGTTTTATCCAAAAGCGTTCACAGCTCGGTAACCCCTTCAGTACCATGTGGTGTTCAACGCAAAACACCACCCCCATTTAATCTTCACCTTCGAGGTTGAGGGTGTTAGCTGAAAGTTGCACCAAATGACTCTTTCTGTAAACTTCTCCTGGTCCCAGGAAATCACTTATTCTTCTCATGTGCACAAATGTTCTTTGGAAACATGATGGTCTTATTCTTATACTTACAAACCTAGTGTGAATTTCACATACATGGTTTGGTCACGTTTCTCCTAAACGCATAACTACGTTCTAGTGATGTTATGTGATAGCAGTACTACTCACCATTCATTTATTGTTTGGTTTGAAGTCTTTTTATACACTTTTGTCCGAAACACAGACATTTGTGTGTGAAGGTTTTCAGGAATATACACTGCTCTCCCATAGCAAAAAGCCTTAAAATCGTTGCGATGGGAGGATATGAGACAGCGATAGAAATCATGCGGAGAAAAAACATGTTTCAGTAAACAAGGCAGCGTGAGACAGAGAGAGACAGTATGAGACAACGAAGCCGGATTGAATATAAACAGATCGCCTTATCTTTTACCTTCACATCAGAGCCAGGGGCTTTGCACAGAAAATTAAATATCTGTTAAAGCAGAAACGGGGGAATTGTTACAAATAATCATACTGTCACAGTAACCCCTGTGCTTTATGCACAGTTAGAGAAGAATGGATTAAGGAGATCTTTATCACACGCAGCTGAAGACTAACAACGTCCCGGTCTCCTGAAAGCTGCTGCCACACACTCCTGCCGACACAGTGTCCAACAGCACTCCTGGCGGCTGCCCAGCCTCTGCTGAGCAACACATTCCTCAAATCTTTCCTCGGGAAGCAATAACGCATTTATCAGCTGTGAGCGGGCTGCCGCGCTGGAGCTCCACAAGGCCTCTCGGTTACGGTGAGAGGGGACAAAGCAAAAACAAAGTAACATTCGGTTACCCGTTTGGGCCTTTAGCTGGATACAGAATCTCCTCGAGAGGCCCTGTGTTTCCACTTGTGTATGAGTAGCAGGCTGGTGGTGCCAGGCCGGCCCAAAGAGACTGCGCCAAGAGACGTCTGTAGTTCAGCATTCATGCATACATGTCCCCATTCACGTGACTTGAGAGGGGGTGTGTTCCTGCCCCCCCGCGGACCCTGCCTACGGCCTGTGGCCTGAGACTCGTGGCCTTTCCTGTGTAGGACGATCTGCCGAAGTATGGACTTGGCATGTCTGCGCCGTTCCCGTCCGCCAGCAGCACACATCACATCACATGTTGCAGTCATGTGGGTTCAGATGCTGCTGTGCCCCCCCCTCCCAGTCCGGCGGGCAGGCAAACAGCTGCTGCTTCAGCCAGCCGCACTCTCAGATGTATTTAGAGATGAAACGTCGCGCATGCAGCCATGCAGCCTGCACGATCACTATGTGTCAAAGAATCAATTTGCAAAACAGAGGCAGCACCGGTTTCTTAAAAGATTCGGGGGCTGGGGGGTGCAGCAATATACCTTCAGTCTCCTACATGATGGGGGCGTGGGGTAATTCAGCAGTAGAATGGGGTTATGCAAACAAGCGATGCTTGTTCCCTTTAAACCTGCGGGGGGGGGATGGGCACAGACCAGCAGAGGGGTCTGCAGGGAGGAAATGCGGCTGCGAACCTCACACAGATTTTCACTCACATTTATTTCAATTATCTGCTATTATGGCGTTAAACTCGGGCCGCTTAATATGGCCGCTAAATGCATTAGCACACCAGATAAGTGTGCATGGAAATCCCAATGAATGTGCCCCACCACTAAATCATAAAGAATCTTATTCATTTCAGCTTAACTAGATTCTGCCAAGGACATGAACAAACCGCAGGAAATGGCATACATAAATATGTATGTTACAGGCCTGTAAGCCATCCAGAGAATTACAGACTAGAGTTTCGTATAATTCTTTCATGAAGAAATTGAGGATCCCCTTATGGAAACAGGAGTCATCTAAGCAGCAGCCCATCTTCCTGAGCACGGAGTCAGCGCCTGTCCTAGTTAGCCTGGTCAAACTGTCAAATAGCAGATACCACCACTGTGAACCCACAAATGTAGGAGGCTCATCTGCTCTTGCCACTGAACAGTAAAATAATCATAAATACAATGAATACTCATGGGGCACATGGGCTCTGACTATGCGTAGGCCTCCATAAGAATAATGAGGGTGATCATTAGGGTTATTATTGAATGAATGGATGAATGAATGAATGAATAATCAGTAGCACAGCACACTCTTTTATCCACAGTGCCTGTCACTAGCCTGCAAGTGGTTGATGTCAGCTAACCAAGTCACCGAATCCAAATAAACTACCATTTGATGCGTACAGGTGGGGCCCCTTATCAGAAAAAGCCTGCACAGCTTTTACTGACTCCTCCTTTTGCCACCATGACACAGACTGGTAGCATCACCCACCAAGCTGGAAAGTAAACTGTAGGATGTGGACTGTAGGATGTTGACTGTGGGCTGGAGACTGCAGAATGTGGACTGTCAGATGTGGACTGTATGATGTGAACTGCAGGGTGTGGACTGTAGGATGTGGACTACAAGGTATAGACTATAGGATGTGGACTGCTGATGTGGACTATAGGATGTGGACTGTAACCCTGCCAGTGTGTTCAATGCTGAAATACCTTAGCAGCACATTTTCAGTGCATGGGTGTCTTGATATTTAAGCGATATGATTTGATGTTTTCCAGGGCAAATAATTGGCTAAAAAATTAAACGTCAAGCAGTGCCAAGAAAATTTCGCGTGGAATGTCCCACAAGGAAGTTTTCATCAGCCAGTTGGCCTCTGTGACCGTATTTCATCTGGAGAAAGAAGGCTGAGGTGTCAGGAAGGGCGGTGCTAGCAAGTAAGCTGTTAGGAAAGGCCCCACACCCAGCCCGGCACATGCTGCATCCTCTCGGGGGTCCTTGTACCCACAGACACCCCTCAGCAAGGAGCATGTGACCGTAAACACCCTGCACTGTGCCGTGAAGGACCATTTCACAGGACATGGGGGCCTTTATCCCAAATGTCATCCTGATAATAGAATTAAGTTCGGTTCAGAATGCAGGGGCCTTAACTGGAGCCTTATGCAAGTCTTCTATTAAAATTCACCCTAATCTTTTATGTCATTATATACCTTCTGTTGTACCGTAATGTGAGCGGCGTTAAGCTTCTCAATGGGTCATTTTCCAAGGCGATTAATTCAGTTTTATTGTTAAAATAACCTTTTACTCTTTATCCATGAAAAGAGACGTGGAGCGGGAGATTCTAGACTCGTCCTAAATGCTTCAGAAAGTTCTGACAGTCTACATCTGCTTTAACCTTAACGGCTTGAGGGGCGGACGTGTCTGTAATGTCATTCCGGGAATCCTTACTAAGGCTGTCAGGGTGCAGAAATGGCCCGCATCCTCCAGCAAGGCTTTACAAATGTGCTTGTTTATCATTTTTCACATGAAGTCAATGTGTTTCCTCTCAGTGGCAAAATTCACAGCATAAGTGTGTTACAGCAGAACAACGAACCTTTCAAAAAAATCACGCCTGTTTGCGTGTTTGAAACAAGCATGAAAAACTCACTGCCAGCGAGTACACATTTACACATCTCAACGTACACACTCTTGTAAAATCCTATATGAAGAATTCAAAAGAAGGTCAGCAAGATCTGATCATGAGTATGACAACAATCTTTTATATAAATTAGTACAGTATATTAGTAAAAAATGAAAATGATAAATATACCAACTGAATATTTTGCTGGAGAATTTAGAATCAATGTCTAACAAATAATACTTTTAAACTCTTGTTTGTAAGTGTACAGTATATGGTTTATATGGACTAACACATTACTTTCTATTTGGCATAAGCTATTAAATTGATCTAAACAGTAATAAATGGAATTCATGTAAACACTAATTAGCGCAATGAGAATGTCTTGGGCAGGGACATGGAAACTGAGCCATTTTAGTGAGCAATATGTTTGTTTAGGAAATGGGTACCAGGCAGTGACATGAGTAACCATGACAGGATAAAGATTTTGTCTGCTGAGGGGACAAGAATGAAAAACAAAGATGGGCAAGAACTGAAAAACTCAATGGGTAGTATTCTGCTACCATTTTTGTCTGGCACGGGGACTTCAGCCTGAGTTACCAGCAAAGGAACTGAGGATTATTTACATCCTGCGGGTACAAACGGAATAAATGCCGATAATCACAGTCTCCCCCCAGAGGCGAATGGACTGCACTGCACCCCTCTCCCCTTAAACACACACAGTATTTTCTGTTTACGTCAGCTAATTGAAGCCCACCATCCACACACCCCTGCTGGAAATGCAAAACCAACCCCTGCAAATTAATTAGTCTTAAAACAAAGAGATTAAAAGACACGTTTGGAAGCACACAGCCGCTCACAGATACTGCAGGACATGAAAGGAGCCTCTGAGGATGGAAGGCCAGGCATGGACACTCACATCCTCCACGCGCCATTAGCACACCAGTCAGCTGCACGTTTGTTTTTGTCAGTCTGTTTTGTTGGGGGCACTGGTGCTGATGAGACCTCCTTTTCCGAACCCCCCCCCCACACTCTGCATCACCAATACACCTCCTACTTGCACCAACTAGGGAAATGAGAGATTCACACAGTGGTATCAGCAGTTTTTGACAGCTTCCTGGGACAAACTTCAAGAAGCGATGCCAGGAAAGGAGATGTACAGGGAAACTGCACGTAAGCCTCCTCAGAAGCAAGGCTATGTATAAATTATTAACATCGCTGTCCCACTGTACTCCCTTATTTAAATATTTAAACACAGGCCCCACCAACCATCACCACAAAAAAAAGAACATTTTAAATACAACCTAGAAGACAGAAAAGTCAGACTCATCTCCCATCTCTGCCAAAGTCTTCAGGACCAACATGAACGAAAATGTGAGGTGCGTAAACAACAGCAGGCGAGACTGTGCTCGGGAGCGGCGCCTGTCATGTCTAACCCAAATTCGAAGGTGAGCCTCCAGGGATGGTCAGCTCGCAGATTTAGCAGCACGCTGAGTTGACGTATGCTGCCTCATGGGGACACCCAGCACACCTCCCCGCCACACCTCGGGTAGGTGTGCGGGGCCTACATGTGCACTGCCACACGGGACGGAACCTCAGTCTCCAGCGTCGGAGGTAATGAGGTTAACTCTGAGACCTACACGAAAGTATAGCGCAAATTAAATGGAGCTCCGAGAAGCCAAGAGAGGTTTGTGAGGAACGACGATAAGGGTTTGACTAGGGAAGGGGAACAGCCACTACCATACACAGAACACGACTCGGCTTCAATAAGATAAATGACAGGAATTTATAGAAAAGGGCTAATGACGTCTGTATCATGTTTTGGGATTTAAATGGGGTCAGATGTTTAATGTGCCATTTCCTGGGAAGAATCTAATTTGTTCCTGGCCTACTATGAGTTACACCAGTTCCTGGCACATTTCTGTCATTCCTGATCCTCTCTTAGAGTGTTTTCACTAACATCACAGCTCTCTGCAGTCAGGGTTAATTCACGGCTGCCCTACTGTTCGTTGGCTCACGTCTTGCACGGGTTTCCGGTCATCGGGAGGCACGCATGGATGCTCCTCCTGAAGGCCACGGGACGTCCTGTTCCCTCTCAGATGCGGCGGGCTTGACTGCACGGTAACATACAGCTCTACAGAGAGTCCATAAATTACCTCTGGGTGTCAGTGTGTTGCTTGGGAACAGGGCGCAGAGAAGCACAAACACGTTTCAAGGTAGAACAACCTATCCCCAGTCATTGATCTATTTTGTAATTATGCTTAAAGATGTTCCATAAAGGACCATCATACCAGTTTCCAATCAGGTCTGGTCCAGTTCATGAGTCCCTCAAGTGTACCGCATTATGGGAAGATTACAAGAGCCATGAGCGTTGGACTTGATTAATAGAGATGCTAATGGGGGTGGACGGGGTCACAGAGACCACCTCTCAACACATCAACATCCACTGATCTAGCAGCAGTAGCAACAGTGCCCAGGTAATAAGAGCCAGAATGGACACCCTGTGCCTGGGCATGATGAAGGAGTAGCATTCAAATAACCGCTCCCAGCTGACCGTAAGGTTTGGCTGGCACAGAAGTCCCAGTAACAAACTCCTGAGCGATCACTCCATCATCCCATCACAGTGCAGAATCGGATGAATAATTCATACCTGAGATCAAACAGCCCTCACTGCACATGAGATCTCCTGGACCACCACACTAGATCAGTGTGGCTGGACGAAGGCGCATTTAAACACCATGCAAATAAAAAAAATGTCACAGAGTCTTGCAGGTTTTCCGCCTAAGCTGCGAATGGTGGGAATACTGTGTCAGGGACAATGCCGGGCTAGACGATCTGCTTCATGAGACAGATCTCATAGAGGGTGCGCAACTGTGCGCCGTTTACATGTTTGATCAAACGGGATACTTAACATACCATGACAGAATGGTTCTAACGTTTGTGTAATGGATGTGTGAAAACTGGCGGCACCCTCCTGCTGCACATGTTCAAACTAACAGTCACCATATCGCAGACTCCGTTCCCCTTGTAGCTTCGGAATGCAAACTGCGCACATGTATATTTGTTTGTGTAACGTTATCAGTTATAATTCACTGCAATTTCTCAAAAAGGAAATATGTAGATATTTTAAGGTAATTTAAATTTCTGGATCTTACTTTACCTTTTCAAAACTTTCACCAAATTATTACAGCGAAGACACTTTGAAGTTAATTAAACAAACAAAGAACACGACCACCAACACCAATAATAATAATAATAATAATAATAATAATAATTAGAGATTCGCTGATCTGATATTCCGATATTCGGATCGGTATCGGCGCCGATCCAGACCTATTTGACGGATCGGGTATTGGCCATACATGACGTCTTAATATTCCATTTTTTGCAGTCTCTACAAAGATGAAAAAAGATTCCTGTTTCGTGTTAAATCTGTTTCTACAATCAATCGCACGACAGCTCTTTCTCATTTTTGACGCGTTTTTTTGCTGCATTCAAGCTGAACGTTAACGTTGCCGCGGAGTTTTTTGACACTCAGTAGGTGTGAACGCAGTGATTTCTGCCTGCCGTGACGTCATGCGCATGCCCTTTGCAGTACGAGGAGTGTAATAACATCGGACGAGAGAGTGACTATCTGGCAGTATTTTAAGCTTTTAACAGCAACTAGAAGCACAGCGATTTGCAATCTTTGTATAAACAAAGTTTTGAGAGGTGGGAGTAGCTTTTAGTGGAAAATCCACCTAAAATAACACGCCTGAAATTGTGCGACAGGACAGGAGTAATATGAAAAAAAACAGTGGATGATTTGGGAGTCGCTAACTTGGGCTGTTTTGCGCATTCGCTAAAGCTTGTGATACTAGAGGGGCTGCGATTGCTGTGAAATGTAAGTGACGCTGTTACCAGTGGGAGAAACACTGTGGGGCATTTTAAGCATTCGCCTCTTGCGTATACTTGCTTGGAAGACATTCAAATGTAGCTGCAAAAGCCTCAAAAATGCTTAAAACAAAATGTACAAATGAGGTGGAACAGTGCGTTATGTATGTTACCAGTAGCCTAATTAAAGCTTTTTTTGGCATACATTTTTTTTCATTTGTATTTGCTAGTTTAAAAATATTAATAATATATAAAGTATAAATATACATTACATATTTATTAAATGAAAATATTAAAGTAAAAAGAGCTCCTGTATCGGAATTCAAAAGCGACGAGAAGAGCAGCACTCACCAGTAGATAGAGCTAAGGGTCACTAAAATCCAATTTGTTGTTGATGTCCAGCAGGTCTCTAATCCCACACAGGAACCTGGTAGATGAAAAGTAAAATTGTTTCAGGGACTTTTTTCACAAGTGTAAGCTGTAGAAACACAAACCAGTCCACTGAAAACTAGCACACTGACACCCACTGTGTTGTACTCTAACCTACTGATACGCTAACGAACTGATACACCAGCACACTGGTAGCCAAAGATAGTCTCATCACTGGCACTCTGATATTGCAACACCCGGATACAGCTAAAAATCCTGAATGACCGAGACCTACAGCAATGCAGTAACTATTTGATCTTTCCTTCCTCTATTATGTACAGAATGTGAATATAGAGATATATACATTATAAATCGATTTTATAAATGATTTCTTTTGGACAAGAAGCACCAAAAGTTGAATTGTCATCACAGTTTAATCTTGGAAGTTAATGGGGAAAAAAGTCTTTTTGTTTCTGCAGGTACCTAGCATTCGCAAATCTCAGAGGGGTTCTCAATCTTATATACAGTATGGGATTGAATTAAACAAATAATCTAGTTAAGCAATTTGTTTATCCAGCAGGAAATCCTCACTTTGCATATTTTGTTGAATTGAAATACACAAGTGGATCGCTATGGATAATCAAGGTGAAATGCAGTGTGAAAGACATCCACGTCCCATTTGGGGCACCAGTCTGATTCTGCCATTCTGTCTTCTTTGTGTGGTTTCCTATTGTGCTTTGAAACACTGATATCTCCTTCCCAACCTTTTTTTTTTTCCATATACTAGAAGATTCTAATGATAATTCATGCTAAGGGGTAGGGACTGGCCCCAGCTCGAGCCACCACCCATCCCCACCGCCCCCCGCCCCCATCATTCAACGATACAAAACTCATTGGCCTCTGATAAGGTTGGCCCCCCCTATGAATTATGGCCCCTCTTATGCTGCCCGCCTTAAAAGTCCCAGAATCACCCCAGAATGAATCCTAAATGTATGAGGCAACGTGTCAATGATGTCTGTAGTCAGCAACTGGGTCTTTTACGGAATTTTGGTCAAAGCCTCATTAAACCTAAAACCTCTCTGAACAGTGGAAATTTGACGACTGCCTATATGTTTCTGACTGGTTCATTCCTGTATCAAGAAAGAGCCAGCACTCAAAAAGATTAACACATCTCAGGTAAAAGATTAATATATCGACAACCTTGAGTTCAACCTCTCGGTATCAGAGGAGTTTATGAAAACGGAACCAAAGGTCTTTGTATAAATTAACTTAAAAGTGCATTCATATGAAACCTAAAAGAACCCCATAAACCTGTGAAAAGGAAAAAAATATAAATCTGTATGAGTCGCACAGACGAAGACTCGTTTAAAGCACTGAGCTTGTGATTGATATGGTGACACTTTCATGGAGTCCATTTTTGGACTGCCAGCAGGACTGGATGCAGATGCTCCTTATATTCATGACTGACACCGAGAGCCCCATCAAAACAGGAACACCTAACGGAACAAAGCTATCGTCCAACGGCACGGCTTCCAGCATCAGCCTCGCTTTGGCGCCGCAGCCCGGAGCCCCGCATCACATTTCCATTGCTTATTTACGAGCGACTGGAGGGCCTCTCTTTTCGTAATTAATCTCGTGAGGATGCAGTTGAGTAGAACATTCTTATTTATGCATCACATTTCAACTTAATAACTCATAAATCATTTATTTTCCATTGTCATGCACCCTTCCCCTGCTTTTTCTCTGGGCTTTGTGTAACTTAATGTGTATTACATGGCACAGGATCCCAACTACCTGCATCATCAAAATCTCCCAAAAAGTGAATGTAGTTCAAACAACTTGATTGCTTCAGAGTATATTTAGGCCCTGCTTGCTCAACAGCAGCAAAAACAGAAATACTACCAAGCTCCTTTTTTTTCCCTCCCCATCTTGTTTCCTGTTAATTAGACTATCACAATACCATGTCACCGTAGTGTGGTATGCTAATTTGCTTGTTGTTTATGAAATTACACTGGTGGGCTGCTCTCTGTCTCATGAGCTAACATGGAGAGAGATGAATATATTTGATTAATAATAAAATCTTGAAGAAGTTTTTTTCATCCTTGGGGCATGTTTGTCATCAATTAAGAAACAGTTCCTTTAGCTTTGAATTACTCACCACTTGTATGTAATAGATATACATCCATCCATCTAAATTCCAACCACCGTGAACAGAACCAGACACGACTCAGCTGCCCTATAGAGCTCAACATATATTGGCTTTTTGGGTTTTTTCGTGAAATATGGAAAAAGAGAATGTGCTTTAAACTCAAAGCAGTCTAACGCTCCCCCCCCCCAAAATGAAACCTTCTGATAACCCTACTCACTCTTTACCCTAGATCACCTGTCCCCTCAGGATAGGGAGGTTAATACATGAATAGCTTTTCCATGGGCAGATGCCAACTGCACCCCTGACTGCAGTAACTGGATTACTGCCCCCACCCCAACCTTTGATTCCAGTCAGTTCAGCACGACAACGATATATCATATAAATTAGGATTTTGAACTTTTACCCTACAGTCTGCGTAGCCTCCTTAATCTGTGCTGCCTTGACCATGCAGGGCATTTCAGGACAAAGGGTATGTGTATATAAGAGGAAGAGGTCAATAAATTCCTCATGCATTTGTAATCCTGTTCCTGCTATTAGTTAGCACAAGGCTGCAGGGGTGTATGTGTGAGTACGACATTCTTTTTCTCTGTTGTTTTAGTAATTTTTTTAGGGGGTGGAATGAGGTTTAAGAGTCCGAAGGGGTACTGTTAAAATCATCAATACTACTGAGGTCATAACAATTATTATTTCAGCTGCTAAATCATTAAATCCCATTTTTAAAGCGCTGGATTCTGCTGGTACTCTACAGTTCCTCAAATGCTGAGGGAAGTAATCGAGTCCTTGATGTGGGGGTTAGAGGCTTGTGGCCTACATTTCAGTAATGTTTTGATTAATAATCGCGATAAGGCACAGAACTAATTAAAGCAGAACAGTGCCGGCCCATTGCATTCCAGAACTGCATGGCTGCATTCTTTCACACTAGTGGGACTGCCACCGCTTCCTTACATATTTCCTTACATACTGCATGCTAAAAATTAGGGTCAAATGTCATCTTGTGGCTTTGAACTGTCTGACAGTAATCTGACATTTCAGAAACAACCCCCCCCCCATAGCTTGTAAGGTTTACACGCTGCTGCCTTTGTGGCTGCCCCTGCTGTGGGCTGGCATATTAAACTGAATCTGCACTCTGAACATGACTGGAGTTTTGTTCTGTTTTCGGAGTCGCATGAAAATTTGATGGTGTACATGCGCGCAGCTCTGCCGGGACCTGGTAAGAACATGGACCTTGTTTGTTTCCGAAAGGGTAAATCGTGCAGGAAACTGGGAAATCCATAGTTAGTCTTCAAAACGGCGGCCAAAACCAAATGAGCGACATGGCAACCGTGACGTCTTTGCCGGCGCATGGAAACACGGAGCTCTCTGGTCTGCTATTCAAATGCGGCCAACAGCTGTTTTTTTAAAGCATATCTTAATGCCTGATGCTATTGTAGCTCCTAATACATGGTGCAGCTTGTTTGGTTAGAATTGAGAGGTAACAATGGTGTGTAAAGGAGCACAGTAAAGATTACTGCCTCACTGTAACTGTGAGATTGTTTTATAGATTTCTTTTTTACTCTGGAAAGGTATAAAAGAGTGCAACATTATGATTAAAGCTCTCCAGGATTTTGCATAGTGGCCAAATGGAACTGAATAGAGCATAAGCAAGTAAATGGAGTCTGTGAGCCGTGTCCATAAATATTTTGCATTTGGCACTCATTTGAGGCATTTCAGTTGGGGGGGCGTCCAATATAATTTAGGATCCGCATGATCACTTCATACTACCATTGCCAAATGTCACAAAATCACTTCCTGTTTAGATTGACCTCCGCGCGTGTCGTTTATTCTGCAGGCTGGGCATTATGACCCGATAAAGAACAGCAGAGCGTGGAGAGTAGCAAGGCAGACACAGGGCAGGTTGTTATTCGGAGGAACAAGCTGAGATGTGAAAGGACAATAGCGGGGCTGTTTGTCAAACGTTGGCCCATCGCGGGTCTCGTTACGATTTAACGGCACATCGGGCAGCATTGTGACCATCCTGGCGGAATCGAGACTCCACAGACAGTATCCAATCATAGGCTGTTTAAATGCCAACTTGCCTCGCAGAACCAAAATGCGAGTTTTAATCCAGTAATGGCATGCATTTAGGGCAAGCAGGAGCAGGGAGGGAGGTTGATGGGCTGTTATCAGTTTCTATGCTTGATGCGTATCTGTCCCAGTGCGGCAAAAGAGAAGCAGTCACACACATACAAGAACACACAGATATATACAAGCGTAATGACTCCCCTCCAGAAAAAAAGAATGCAATTATTTAGAGAGTGATGGACCATCTCATGGACACAGCTGAGGAACACAGACTACGATACATACTCAGCCTCAGACATGAAGTATTTACTGAACAAGAAAAACACTCATGAGGTTTAGCACCAGTAGTATCAAACTTCAAAACATCCGGAAGCCATTCCCCGATTCTTATTTCCCCTGTTATTCGGTACTCAATCTCTACTCATCCGTTATTCATTAGTTCTCCTCTCACGCTAGGGCAGGCACGTGGCACAGGGGGTAAAGCAGGGGCCTACGATCAGAGTACTCTGATTGCCGAGAACAAACAGGTGAGAGCAGCGGGCTGAGCTGTACACTGTGACCTTTTCGTGAATTTCCCTTTGCGAAAGCGAACGGGTCAGCTGGGACCCAAATGAAGCTGGCAGGGAAATAGGTAGATATTACTGAGGCACCTTCAAGAAGGAATGCATCAAGCCAACCTGAGAGATGCTTCGCAAAAGCCCATCGAAGACATGGCGACCCAGGATATGTCGGGCTATTCAATCAGAATAGGGACATCAACATTTCTGTCATAATTTGATGTGCTGGGCTTTGGGTGCAGAAAATCTGTACTAATTTTTTAACAAGCGCACTTGCATGCACAGGAAAATAACACGTGTGCTTCTGCACTTCAGTGAAGATGCTGCATTCACTTTGATAAAATTAATTTCAGCTCAATAAAAGATTCTTCTCTTCAGCTGAACTTGAGGCGATGGCGGCAAGAGGCAGATTTCAATGTGCGACTTGCCTTCAGATGAACTTCTGGGCACGTACACATATGGGCCACTAATGTGGTTCCCTCCCTGGAAGCAGCTCATGCGTGTCTGAAGTGCCTTACAAAAGCAAGAGTGTCGTCAGTTCTTGCCGGTTTCTGAGGATTCTGTGAAAAGGGGCAGCTCTCCCAGAGGAAGTGGACAGGACTGTGGGGAATGTCGCTTTGAGGCGTGAAGTTGTCAAGTTAAATTGGAGCTGCGAGGGCCAACAAGCTCCTTAAAATTTAGTTCACTTTTATTTTTTTTCAAAAGAGCAAAACATTGCACATTGATTGGACCTCTGGCAAAGAGGAGCACAACACAAGCGTGCTGCGGAACTGCCTCCCTCTCCCGGCCCACGATGCCTTGTCTGCATGGCGTCTATGATTGCAAAACACAGCCAAATAAAATAATGGCGAGAAAATTGCAGTCAGCAGAGACCGCTCCAGGTCCCAGCGCCAAAAGCCTCGGTTGATATCCTCCCTGCAGTGCCTAGAGACCAACCTGAAAGCAACAACTTGCAGGAGGTGTCCCTAACATCCAAACACAAGCACAGACACAAATCAAACTCCAGCAGAAAGCCACAGTGACGGAGGACAAACAACATGCTCACTCCTGACAAGTGTGTTTTGCTTTTTTTCCCGATGTCCCCCCTACCCCTCATTCAAGCCACCACCCGACATGATATTTCAGGCTTATATGGCAAGCTTAAGGGTTTATGATTTACTTTAAGAGCTTTTCAGCTTCTCTCTGCTACCTTTAGCAGTGAAAAGATAGATTTAAGAGGTTGAGAAACCCGCAACGGTGCCACAAAGTCCAGACATTCACATACCAAATACAGGCGCACATAATAACACCCACCCAGATCCATATACACACATATGGCTCTTCATATATTTCATACACATTGCTGTATTTATCCTTGTAATGTGACACAGGTGGCTATTCACATTCTGACTGCCTCATTTTCTTTCAAACGCTCCAGCCTGAGGTCCCTCCAGCTTGAGACACTGTCCTGATTTTCCCTTCTGAGTCAATCAGGAGTCTAGAGTCGCCTGCATAGCCCTTTGGCCGTCAGTCTTTATCCTAACCATAGAGGTACCAACAAGGCTGGGTACCCTACAAATGTGCCCCCAACACTTAGTTACATAAATATTTATACATTTTCTTATCTACGATCTCGTAATTCGTCATGAGCTAGTCATGGAACGGTACTGAATCAACATACCGAATACCGTATGCTTTCTTCAAGTGCGTAGTTGAGTTTATCTGGTTAACACACAGTGCAGCTACACAGAGCTGCAACACGCTGGATATCAGATGGTGCAATAGTACATGTTGATTTACACACAGTGCAATAACATGTTTTCAAAGGCTATATTCTTTATGTTTATATAGATTGCATGAAAGTACATGTTTTCTACATTTACATTCTTTAAGTTGATATATATTATGAGGTTACTTGAGAATATATACCATGAAATCTTAAGCGTCCTACTGAACATCCTGCTGGACATGGTATGATGTGCAAAATCTCATTCCATGGCTGTGAGTGCAAAAGGTTCAATCTGTGGTCAGTTTTGCATCTTACGTCAGTTGCAGTGCTGGATGTCAACTACTCTTTTAGGTCAGACCTGAGGTTGACCGTAATTATTTGACATTTATCCCAATTCAATTAAGCTTGAAGAAATACACAGACAAATATAAACAAATAAAGAATGATACAGTACATACCAAGTTCGTCTTCTAGGGCAGGCTAACGAAGAACATAAAAAGCAAATGCCCGTTGTATTAATTTTACAATATTATGCATATATCGAAAACACTTTGATAATTCCAGCGCTTAGTTTGGATAGATGATGTCTTTGAGATTCAAAGAATGGAGGAAGGGTGAAACACTGGATTTCAGTGACAGGTTCATCCTTTGGGAACGACCAGTGTTTTGATTGAAACTCTGCTGTGTCATTGACTGTGGCCTCCACCATTTGGGTCATTTGAAGTGCACTTCGAGCACCGCCACCCAACCCATCCCAGAGGCTGCTATGTGGGGCGGGCCCCCCGGGGGGGGGGGGGCGGGGGGCCCCCCCGGCCTCCCCCGGGGGGGGGGGCCTGGGGGGGGGCCGGTCTCCCCGGGCCGTGCGGGTGGCCCGGGCTCCGGGCTCTGTCC
>JAODLD010000021.1:18463998-18475670 GCA_026781065.1 Mormyrops boulengeri
AAATATCCATTCTTTTGATCTAAATGGCTTCATGGATTCTAATGGAACAATGTGTCAATTTTTACCTGGTAATTTATTATTGGGTGCCAAACATGAACTACTAGCAAGCAGGGCCGTCCATAAGGGGAGAGTAAGGGGAGAGTAAAATTGTTATTGTTACTGTTATGTAATTGTTGGAGTTGGCCTGGCACTGAATCTTGGCACCAGTGATACCAACCTCAGGTCAAAGGTAAGGCTCATCACTACAGTGTCACGCAAAGCAGGTTTGTACCATTTACATTTTTTTGAGTTTATAAGGTCCTGCCTCCTTTTCCCTGTGAAGGATACATGCATGCACAGTGGCATCACACTCTCTGGGGAGAGGCTGTCTTTTCATTGGTTTAGTACATGCATGCGCATTTATTTAGGAGAATTTGAAAGGGTGTGCACTGTAGCTCCACCACCCTCGAACCATCACCGCCTCCCAACGGCCACTCCACCCCTGGGTCAGACCATGGCAATGGATACTGGTTTTGGGAAAGTGGAACGCTGCATCTTTGGTGGGAAGGAGCCTGAGGTAGTGCAGTGAGTTAGTACCTCTCCACATTGTGTCGAGTCTGTAACCAAATCTCTTGATTGTGAGTCACAGGAGTAGGGGATACCAAGTTGGTACCCGCTACTGCATGCTATTCCATCCTTGCGTCAAAGTAGCAGTTGGGTTTGTGTACATGGCACAGAATCAAACCTGTTTAGTGAAGGTATTAGGTTTCACCAAGGATGCATCTTGTCTCCATTACTGTTTGTGGTTTATATGGGGATGGTATCAAGGCGCAGCCATGAGTGGAATGGGATTCAGTTTGATGGGATAAAGCTGACATCCAACCTGGGCTTCAGCACGCACCTGAGCAGATTGATGATGAGTGTGAAGTGGCAGGGATAAGACTTGTCAAACAAATCCTGCAGCTAACCAGTCAATCTTTGTTCTTATCCTCAACCTTGGTTATTAGCTGTGGTTAATGACCGAAAGATCAGGGTCACGAGTACAAGTAGGCGAAATGAGGGTTCTCTGCAGGGTATCCAGGCAAACTCTCTATAAGGAGGGGAGTATCAGAAATCTGGAGGGACTTCAAAATGGTCTCTTCTTCTTCGGATCGAGTGAAGCCAGCTTATATGGCTGGCAATCTCATAACGATTCTCCAGGGAGCTCTTCTGCACAGATCGCACTGGAGAGAGGCCCGGCGACAGACCCAGGACACGCTGGAGGAAGAATATCTCTCAGCTGGCTTGGGAACATCTGGGGATCGCCCAGAATGAGCTCAAGCCTGGTCTCATCTGCTTAGCATGTCTCCACTATGACCCACATGAGGAAAAGCAGCATGAAGAAGACGAAAAGGAGATGAAAATGTTACAATCATTTGTGCCTTTTTTTAAACAGAATATTTCATTAATTGTGTACTGGATAAGTAGTATGGAAGATGGAGGTTAAGTCCGCCAGATCATTTCATTTTTTTTAAATACGTGGTGATAGTATGGTAGGGGATTGAGCATTTAAGTAGCAAAGCAGTTAAAGACATGCCCTTTAAGGTTACTGGTCCCAAGAGGAGTGCTGTTGCTGTACCCTTGAGCACAGTACTTAACTTCCCCATGAAAATATCCAGCAGGAGAAGCAGGTTAGATCTGCAGGCTTCCTTGAATAGAAGTGTCAGACTAACAACAAAAACATAAATTAAAACAGATTATTTCACCGTGGTGGTTGTGTATTTCTCATTTGTTTGTAGTGTCAACAGCATTTTAATGGCAAATGTAAATTGGTATTAATTGTGATGAACCTGATAAATTGGGAACAAAATGTAAACAGAAAGAAAGGGGACATGCAATCACATAAAAAATAAAAACGGAAGAACTGCTTAAGTAAACAGAAAAGGAAGAAAAATGTGATTGTGGGTAATAGATTCTATACGGACCACTGCTTCCTGTGTAGAATGGTGTACTGCCTTATCTTTTATTTTAATAACAATTTATCATCCAGTTTTTTGTTATTGTTATCCTAAATTATTGCTTTATTGTACTGTTCCTTTATTTATATCTATTAAAAATATATTTTACTATTGATATATAGTCACTATTAATCTTAAAATATACTGGCACCATTGTATTTTTTATGAAATATATTTTCTACCTTTTATCCATTTATTCCAGCACAATCATGAAAGGCCATCACACTGTGGCAGTCCAGTCTGTACCACAGTGTCCAAGCCTTCATGTAAAGCATTTCTTTGTCATGCTCCTGATTCTTGCTTAGTTTTTAAATAAGAAATAATGGAATGGTTACCATGGTAATTTAGTTTCATTTATTGAAAAGGGAAACTTCACAGTCTAGCCAAGGAATCAACCTGTAGTTCCAGCATCATAGTATAATTACTGCATTCATTGTGCTCATGCTGATGATTATAGTGTCTAAAAGTTAAATCTTCACCTCATTTGGTTATTTTCTTCAATTGCCTCGCACTTTTAGATGACAGCATACCATGGAGAGAAGAAGAGAAAGAGGCAAGAGTGGAACAATGCTGTGAAGGTAAGACACACTGGTAGCTAGTTAAGAAGTCAAGGAAAGGAAAGGTGAGTCCAGAAATGTAGGACACATGGACATTTTTGACTTTGGCTACAGTCTTTAATTTGTGCTTAATCGGTTTTTGACTGTCTGCGTTACGGCATCTATTTGCATAGATCCGACAGCTCTTTGGTTAAAATACACAAAAACAATAACATAAAATTAAAACGTGAAATAAGCATGCATTCTGATTTAGAGGCATTCTGAGGCAATTTCTGAGACATTCCAGGCAATGTCTCATCCTTTATTAGTTTACATTTATTGTTAAAAATTCTGGGACCTGCGGCCGCCTCATTTCCCCTCCACTCGCAAATGCCCTTCGCATTCCAGCATCTTCTGATTTACAAATCAAGCACTCGTTGCACATTGCGCGCTGAACATTATTCTGTATATTCTGAAAAGCCTGAACTGTACCTTAAAATGAACAACACAGCAAAAAAGTTTTTTTAAACTTCCTTTTTAATTTTTTCAATTAGAATCAGCATGTGAATAACAGTAGAAACCCAGAGAGTTTTAGAGTATATGATTTACTGTAGGGCCAATCATGTGCCGGCTAGCTGGCTGTTTTGCTCTCAATTATTGCCACTGAAGTCGTAACCCAAGGCAGTGTTGTAAAGTTAACAAGCCACAACTTTTCTCAGCTGTTCTAAATAAAGCTGAATTTTCTGTGCGTTTCACAGCATCCTCCTCCAGCACATTTTTTCACTCACCAGCACCACCTTTCTCCATTCCTTTCAGTTTTCTATCCATTGCAAAATGCACTGCAGTAGGGGTGTGCAGACCGGTACTAAAATATCCATTCTTTTGATCTAAATGGCTTCATGGATTCTAATGGAACAATGTGTCAATTTTTACCTGGTAATTTATAATAGGGTGCCAAATATGAACTACTAGCAAGCAGGGCCGTCCATAAGCAGTGAAAACCTGAACTGTACTTTACAGTGAACAACATGGCAAAAACGTTTTTACTCATATATTGACGTACAAGCCTAGTTAAAGAAAAAAGAGGACATTGTGGATAAATTGTTGATGCGTTGAAAACCACCTCAGCCCAAAACTCTTGGTTAAAGCTAAAATTCAGATTCCATGTGCAAAAGCAGTTAAATGTGGCACTATATCCAAATAGCTTGCAGAGCTGAAGAATTTACCTGAGCAGTGCCAATTCAGCGCTGGATTATCCATTGAGGGACTCCTGAGTGCAAATGAAAACGGTTACCCTCAGAAAGAGATTTAGAGTGTTACAATGTACCCTGAACATCGCAATATCCAAGGGAGCTACAGCAAAGGACGCATCAGATCTACAACAGAGGAGTTTGGGACAGCCTGCGACAAAGCCATTTATTAAAGAAGCTAATAGAAAGCCGCACCAGCGTGGAGGCAGAGAACCACTCGCTTCCGATGACTGCAGGTTCAAAGCAAAAGATTGTAGAAAGTCCTACAAGAAATGTGGCCACATTGAAAGAGTATGTTAAGTAAGTAAAATGAAAAAGTTTGCAATACCAAACCCAAACTGCAGACAAATACCTGAAAGGGAGCCAGATTCTAGTGACACTAACACGTTGACAGGAGTCCTGTCAAGCCTTGAATTGCACAGTGTCGTCAGATAGGGGAAGCCTGCGCACTTCTCCAGGTGTGTCAGAAGAGAAACTGAAAATGGAAGTAGACAGAGGATCAACCCAATCTGTAATTCCTTCTGAAGAAGACATGATGCTCCTTTCAGAGCTGCCATTAGAGAAGACCGCGGCATAGTGCAGAATGTACGCTGGCGAAACGGCGAATGACATATGTGGCTTCCACTGGCATACGGCAGCACCTAGAACAGCATGTACCGGATAGTGGATAAACAGCGGCGTTCGGACATGAATGGCTGACAGCATTCCACTTGATTTCCACGTCATCAAAAGCACTGGAGGTCTCATCACAAGACAGGCTGCTGCTGAGAAATTAAAATGGGCTCTCTAAGATTCAGGGGTGGTTTCTGATCGGATGGTACTAAAGGTAAAGCTGGATTGACTCTGATAAGGACCACCCATCCAGTCCATTTTCCATATTCAGGGTTGCAGGGAGGCAAACAGGCACAAGGCAGGGAACAACCCAGGATGGGGCGCCAACCCATCACAGGGCACAAGGCAGGGAACAGCCCAGGATGGGACGCCAACCCATCGCAGGGCACACTCACACACCATCCACTCACACATGTGCACCTTCAGGCAATCTGGTTACTCCAATTCACCTTAGCATGTTTTTGCACTGTGAAGAAAGAAGTACCCCATGACAACATGGGGAAGAACTCCACACGCATGGAGCCATGGTGGAGACTCAAACCCAGGTTCCACGAGGTGTGAGGCAGGTAGTGTTAACCACTATGCCACCATGCTGCCCCTGACAAAGACCATCTTCAATGAAACCACATTGCATTCAGTGCAATTTCAGCCCCATCGGTTTTGCAGAGAACAAAGTAGAAACTGTCGGTGGACAAGGTGCTGCTAGAAGGACAAAGTACTTAGCACAGCCTGGATAATATCACTATGGCGTGCCAGGATGATGACAACCATCTGGACAACGAATACAAACTGTTCTCCAGTCTCAAGGATAGAAAAAAATGCTATTTCTTTGAAAATAAAACTGTGCACTATGGCCACGATACTGACAAAAAAAGCTTACACAACCTACAAAGGAAGACTGAGATCATGACCGGTGCACCACAACCATTATATTATGGCTGTGACCTGGATCTAGTTAAATAGTCCGGTAACACTTTACTGGAAGGGACACAAATAACGAAGTAGTACACTTACTTAAGGCATTAATTAACCAGTAACTGTTAATTGCATACTGATCCCATGTTCATTCATCAGTAATTAATCATGGCGGCTGTATTTTATGCAGGAACTATATTAGTTCATGATTTGTCCTTGAGTAGTAACTGAGGAACTAAGTCATTTGTTTCCCCTGAAGTAAAGTGTGACCAACAGTTCTTGCCAAATTTTGCCACAGTACTGTATCTACTAAAACACTACTGTAGGTCCAAAATGAAAGTGCTTATGGAGATGTAAACTAGCCCTCTGAAAGACTATTTCAGATAAAGTATATACTTCAATTCAGCATGGTCAATGAGTGACCTTTTGTCTGACATGGTAACAAACAGCAGACAGAGATGCGTAAGTGCATGTACTGTATATGCAAAAGGTATAAATTTACATTCACGTTTTAAATTCTGCGTAAAAACAAACAGCATTACCTGCAGTTATGGGATGTGGCCAGGACTCAACAAGCTGTTTCTGGATGAGTCCAGGAGATATCCTGAATGCCGAGGCATCTAAAATGCGCCTCCACCAGAAAAGTGTAAAACATTAATGTCTGTTCACTTCCTAGCAAAGGGCATACATTGACTTTGCAAGACAGGTGATGCCTAATTATGGTTGATGCTGACTGTAAATGGCCAGATGCTGTACAAATGAAGTGTATCACTTTTAATAAGTTTAGAACTGGCTTAGCAGAACGGATTTCATGAAAAAAAACTAATATCAGTTGTGTCATCTGAGCAATTCAGGATGTTCATGAAGAACAATGGACACACTTCACATTAAAAGCTCATTGTCCTCACTCAAACAGCTTAGTGAAATGAATTGTACAATCTGTTAGAGGATCAATAAACACAATAATAATGAAGATTTTATCGCAACATAAGACAGACAAATTTCTTCCAATGTACAATGATGCCATACAACAACCAATTGTTCCTAAATCTCATAATTGTTCCTAAGAGACTTACATAACTGGCTCCCAGAAGGATGTTCCTCTTGAGTTAGTGCCTAAACTAATCCTAAAATGGTTTAATGACCTGAGAGAAAAATGCCAAAATGCTGTCTAAAAATCATACAAAAATAAAATAAATAATAAAAAGAGCTAGAATAAAAAAAGAAAAAGAAAAGAAAACTTGGCTAACACTTAAAGCCATGTTTTTAGTAATTCATACATTCATAATGCATTATACAGTACTGCATTCATAAAGCATTATAAATATCACTATAAATATTCATAAAAAAAAAGACAACACATTATAGCCATGTTTATAATGCATTATGATTGCCTTATGAAGCTCTCATCTATAATGCACTATAGATACCTTCATAATGCATTATAATAGTCAGTATAAGCATTAAGGATGTTTTGTATTGCATTATACTGTAAAGTTATCTATAATGCATTCTAGATGGGAGCTTCTTAAGACATTTTTAAAGCATAATACACATGACTATAATGTATTATTCCTTTTGTTAAATATTTATAGAGGTGTTTATAATGATTTATGAATGCATTATTATTTGTTATGAATGTGTTTATAAATTACTAAAACATGGCCTTAAGTAAAGTGTTACCAAAATGTGTTTAATCTCTGCCTTTGTACAGCAATATGAACTTGTTTATGATTAAACATTATATCCCGGTATTGTATTTCTTCCACAGTTTTCACCCAAAATGACAGTATCCTCTGCATCATACAGTAACATAACTGACTTCTTTAATAATGTTGATACAGATACGTTTTATGTTTTTATTCTTAACAACAGCAATAACTGCATTTTGAGAAAAAGTGAAGTCTCAGAGTCCTTACTGTGTGTTTGCACATGGTGTATGCACTCTCTCGGACACAGTGCAGAGGGCACATGATTAACCAATTAAGCTACACTAATCCCAGCCCTGCATTTTACTTTCTGTCTGACAACCGCTGAGTCTGGAATTGCTGAAGACAGCAGGTAGTCTAGCGGATGAAAGAACTGGACTTGTAATTAAAAGGCTGAGTGTGCTGTTGGCTCCCTAAGGTCCTTAGTCTGAACCAGGCTGCAACTTGCAGAGCATAATTCTTAGCTATGAAAACTGATTTATATTAACTTATCTTGTAGGCAAATGCCTATTAAAAAATTATGAGTTTACAGCATCTGTACAGGAAAAAGAGACAGCTAATTATGAAGAAGACAATACAGTGGCCGATAAGTGTCAACACGCTACAAATTCAGATAACACTTATAAATTCTTTTAAAGACATTATTCAATTGACAACACATATGCTGTACATTTACAAATGCATGGCAAATTAATTGATGTGCTGCAAATTCAGAAAAACACTTTAGTCAAAATGACGATACTACAGTATAATGCTACATTTCCAAATGCAAAAAAAAAAAAAAAACTGCAAATTCTCTGACGATACAAGTGAGTCACGACACAACAAGTGTCCAAGTCACAATGAAATTAGACGGACCTTTAGGGCTGAGTGGTTTATCAAATGTTTGTGGTGTATCGAAAATACCATTCATATCCATATACTGTAGTTTTATCATACATTAAAACTAGGGCTCTATTAAAGACTTTATTTTAAATAGCATCCAATATTTCTTCTTGGTTGTAAACAATGTGACAGCTTCGGTCATGACATTGTCCCACAATTCACAGCTAAAATCAAACTATTCAGTTACCATTAAGGAGGGGCAAAATTACTGTTTTTTGAGGCACAGTTTAGCTCCCCTAAACGATTTGCTTTGATTTGTTCATAAACTCGTTCAGTGACACTTCCAGTTTGCATAAAAGAGTTGTGAGACACTTTTGTTCCGATATGTCAAAAATTATCCTAGCATTTAGGCTAAATACTGATGAGGAGTAAAGTAAATACCACCAGTAAGTCACGCGGGCAAAATAATGTTTGTTATTAAACTATAGTATAAGCCATGGCAACATTGTACCTTAGCTACTCATGTTTGTTAAAAACACAAACCTAACAACTCATCACATAGTCAGTTAATGAGTACAAATGCTAATAAACCTTGGGTAAAATCATTTTAAATTGTGAAAAAATCTCTATAATCCATCTACAGCATATGAGAAGTCACAGCACAGGCTATATACTACCCCAAAAGATGGTTTATTTCAGACATCACCGAGGTACGGGTCTCTCGTTCAGTCATGACCAAGAGGTAGCCTAACTCTCATTCACCCACTCATGCACCAAATCATATATTCCTTCGAGTCCAGCCAATCATATGCTCGCTTACAGCATGCCCTTACATGTCTCACTGGCGCTCATTAGCCATAGGTGAGGAGGGAGGCAGCATTCAAGTCACATTTCTGTGCCAAGCGGCAGAACGAAAAGAATGGATCTGGGCAGGGAAGTGAATGTGAGTGTATAGTTCCTGTAAGGGATTCGTTCCCTGCGAATGAATCTGTGCAGGGGCAGCGAATGTGAGTGTATAGTTCCTGTAAGGGACACGTTCCCTGCAAATGAATCTGTGCAGGGGCAGTGAATGTGAGTGTATAGTTCCTGTAAGGGACTCGTTCCTTACAAATTAATCTGTGCAGGGAGAGTGAATGTGAGTGTATAGTTCCTGTAAGGGACTCGTTCCCTGAAAATGAATCTGTGCAGGGGCAGTGAATGTGAGTGTATAATTCCTGTAAGGGACTCGTTCCTTACAAATGAATCTGTGCAGGGACAGTGAATGTGAGTGTATAGTTCCTGTAAGGGACTCGTTCCCTGCGAATGAATCTGTGCAGGGGCAGCGAATGTGAGTGTATAGTTCCTGTAAGGGACTCGTTCCTTACAAATGAATCTGTGCAGGGACAGTGAATGTGAGTGTATAGTTCCTGAAGGGACTCGTTCCCTGCAAATGAATCTGTGCAGGGGCAGTGAATGTGAGTGTATAGTTCCTGTAAGGGATTCGTTCCCTGCAAATGAATCTGTGCAGGGACAGTGAATGTGAGTGTATAGTTCCTGAAGGGACTTGTTCCCTGCAAATGAATCCGTGCAGGGGCAGTGAATGTGAGTGTATAGTTCCTGTAAGGGATTCGTTCCCTGCAAATGAATCGTTCACGGACATCACACCATTAGTTAGCGTCTCACAGGGAATTTGATGGAGGGAAAAAGCAAAGAGACATTGATACTCGGTTCTTTTCATTTTAAAACATTGTCAAATGGCTCACATGTTAAGAATATCATAATTTGCATTATGTAGGTTTAAGGATAATAGCTTAAATTGATATTAAGTGCACTTTCAATGGTTGTCAGGCTTTTTTTTTAGAGTCATTTGCCAGATAGATATAGATTGTTTATGGACAGAAAAGAAACTTTCATCTTATGTTATAAGAGCAATGGCACAAAATGAGAAAAAGAATAGTCTGTTGGTGGACACAGTAAAGTGAAACACTTTTAAGTTATGACTGCTTTACTTTTCCCATGCAACAGATAAAGGCATAATTTATTTTTGTCTTTATTTTGAGACTAATGTCTGGGAAGTTGAATGATTGTAAATCGGGAAGGAAAGGCTGTATATGCATTTCATATTGTTTTAATAAAAGTGTTTGTGATATCTCACATGTGGTTTTAATTTAAAACTGAACATTTAACAAATGTCATAGAAAATATCATGTATCACCATTCTGCCCAAAAATGCAGAGATTTTGTTTTTGGTCTATATTGTCCAGCTGTTCCGTAACTTCCCAAGTCACAAAGGAAGTGAGGTCTATCTTAACGCGTCTATTAATTTGCTGTGTGTTTGTAAATGTAGAGCACTTGATTAACATGTTTTACGTTGCTACTAACCAGACACCGTGGGACAATCATGGTAACATCATCTAATTAATGAATAAATAACTTTTCTGGAGAATATTGTTTGCCTCGTCTTTCAGAAGCCTTGTCAGCATCAATGTTTCACAATGGTAAGTTCTAATCCTGTTTCTCATCAAGTAGAAACAAATAAGGCTTTCTGTGATTGCCACATTAGAAGAGTCTCCTCCATTTTAATAAACCATACTAATCAGTGTTTTTTTTAACAATATACTTTCAAACTTGGATTGAAGCACTTGGCCATGAACGATACATGCGATCTTCTCTTCAGCCATACCAATGAAAAAGACATTTGCGTTTGATAAACCCACTGATCATTTCCAATTTATTATGCATTTTTACAGCTTTTGTTTTATCCTTTTCCTTGAAGTCAAGCAGCACACCTTTCCCAAACAAATGCATGCATTTAAACCTATAAATTAGATCAAAGACGAGACAAACAGGCAGGGGAACATGTGTATAGTATCTTTCTGCCTGTCCTCTTCCATCTGAGCCTGGGCAGGGTCAGTGCCGTTCAGGGCCACCATGGCACCTACTGCCTTTATATAGCACCTTGGGAAAACCCGCATGCTTTCTGCAACAGAGCCACTGCATTCCAGCAAGGAGGGAGGCAGCAATCACCTGTAAGTGGTGTGTAGCATTGTAAAGATTTAGTACATTAAGACACTCAGACTCCCAGTCCCCGGGTGACACAACAGCAAAAGGTCTCAGAAGAGTATCTGACCTTAATGGAATTGGTTTCATGAGGGAACAAGCTAGCATCCCAACTCAGAATAACTTTCTTTGGTCTTCACATTCAAACACTGTTTCCTCTAGGCTCCCTTCCTCCCCCTCTGGACCCAGATCAGACTTTGAGGCAACCTCTGATCACACCGATGAACTTGGGCCAAACAGAAGTGACCTCCAAGAACTTCTGCTGAACTACTTCGGAATTCAAAGAGGAAAGTTATAAGCAATGTGGATGTGCTGCGACTTGAAAAAGCTGATATTAACAGAACTTATGATATCTTTTTGGAGGTAAAGGAACTAACTACGTGTTCCTCTGGTAACTCGTGGTTAAGTAGGGTAGTTTCCAGTCTAGAAGAACAATGGAAGTATGTAAATTTGAGTGGCATTTTGCACAGAAGATTTGTAAGGCTTGCTGTGATTGTGAGGTGCTGGTGAGCTTTGGTCTGATTTCAGCATTTCAGTTTTCTCAACGTGCTTTTGTGTCCTTCAGTGTGCTTTAGTATGCTCCCATATACTCTCATGTGCTTTAGTGTCCATCAGTGTGCTTTAGTATGCTCCCATATACTCCCACGTGCTTTTGTGTCCTTCAGTGTGCTTTAGTATGCTCCCATATACTCTCACGTGCTTTTGTGTCCATCAGTGTGCTTTAGTATGCTCCCATATCCTCCTGAGACCCAAGGAAAAAAAGTGTCTTTCAATTTCAGGTTATTTGTGATTTTCTATGTCTTTGGAGGA
>JAODLD010000021.1:18498008-18511494 GCA_026781065.1 Mormyrops boulengeri
GCATGATCCTGAGCGCATGTCGCTGTTTGTACCGTGCGTCATCCAGAACGGTGCACTTAAGATTCCAATCCACCAGAGCTTCCATTCACCATGTAAAATGAACCCCCCCCGCCCCCCCAGCCCATGTGCTTCTTGAAGCGGAGCCCACACTAAAAGGCCAACATACACCTGTTAGATTCGATAAGCTCCCAAAACAAATAAGAGAGCAAACAGATAACGGCAGCGAGCTAAACCGCAGCGAGCATTATGTGATTCCTCCCAAATGGCTTATCGAGCTGCGACGAGACTCCCACACCACCAAGATCGTGCCATTATCGTGCCACTATGCCTCGTCATCCACAGAACATAAGAACAGAGTGGCGAGCAGCCGAAAGCCACCCCGCAGATAAGGCCCGTGCACAGCAGTGTTTAAAACCAATGGCTTGTCAAGAAGAGCGACACAAATCACCCGCTTCACAGCTAACGACCTGAATAAGTAAACACGCCCGTCTACCCACATAAGCAATTAAGGGCACATGGAAAAACAATATTGTTAGGTTTTGAATCTCAGGGATCAACGTGGGATTGTTTTTCACTTTGAGGCTCAACATCCATGAGAAGAGTATCCTTTACAAGTAGAAGCTATTCTCTTGCTGTTCTCTACTGTGATCTAAAGGGAGTTTATCAAAGCTGCATAGAGGGTAGTGATTTCACCAGGATTTTATCTTTAAAGGAATTTTTCCTGTTTGGGAAAAAACATCTATGTCAACCCTTTAAATCATCGTAGCAGCTAGATGCTAGCTAGCATCTTAGCAGCTGTTCAGACTGTCAGCCTGTATTCAAAAAGCAGGAAGATAAACAGCAGAAAACTGCAATAGTACACAGCAGATGGTGTACTGGTTAGAAGACCCACATTTTAAAGGTACTGTACATTAGGGAATTCTACTGGGGATTTTGTGACAGATAAGGGGTGAGACTGTAGGCCATAACATCGGAGTCCCTCTGGATAAAAGAATTTCCCAAACATATGCCTATTAGGCAGCCAGCCAATGAATCGATGGTCCACTTTTCACAGTGATTACAAGCCTCGACCATGTGGGAGCTCCACGCATGACTCGCCCATCTTGATGGACACTGGATACTTGTGGGTTTCAGGGGTAACCTCACCAAAAAAGAAGAGTCTTCTGAGAAAGACGATCAGAGCAGTGGATTGACGTGAGCCCTGCAAGGCCAGCACAGCCGCCACAGCAGAACTGCTAATGCGGTCTATTACATAGTGAGTCATCAAGAAAAATAGGGAAGCAGCCATTCACGGACGCATGGCCTCATAAAATCCTTCCTTAGCCCTGTGAATTATTTCCATTCAAAAGCGCCAACTTCTTATATTTATGTCAGCACTAAGACTCTGGTCAGCGTCAATTTATTCATGATTTAAGTTTTTTTGTTTTTTCCCCCCCAAAAAAATGGGTGTTATAAACTTAATTGTTAAAAATTGAGATATAACATTGTGCCATAACCAAGTCTTGCCCTCAGGGTAACCTGGTTCAGAGTATAGGTCAGCAAGCTTGACAGGATTTGTGTTCACTGTCAGATTTGGGCTCTCATGCATCGGTCGGGTTTAGGTCGGGCTTGAGTTAGGCTTGGGTTCATTCTAGCATCACAACATTATTTTGAACTTGTTGTGCTAAAGCGGACACCGCGACAGGTGAATTGCTAATGCTATTGATAGTAAGCCAAATGTTCATCATGTAAATAAAGAAATAAAATTGAGAAAGGGAGTATCTGTTTCAATCTATTCAACAAAACCAGGGAAAGCAGAAAAACTTACTGTAAAAAGTTTTAAATTATTGTTCTGTAAAATTGTAGCCAGTTGGCAAAGATTTGGCCTTTGATTTTTCCGAAACCCACAAAGTTTGGAAAGCCAGACAATTTACTGCACAATTTCCTCATAAATGATGACGGGCAGCTCACAACCATTTCGCTTTCAATGTGTATGTGTCACATCCGCTACAGTAATATCTGTTTTCTCTTTATATAATTTGCTTTTAATTTACTTTCATATAACCTTTTTATAACGCTATTTTGTTTCCACATATGCATATGATATACAGCCCTACTTGACTTGCTTTCATTAACGTGCTCAGAGTACTCCATTATCATGTCTGACAATGCAAGATGGTGTCGCGTAGCAATTGCGTAATAAATTGCAGCTCTCCTATCGACCTACAAGTTATGCAGAGAGACAAGACGCTAACTGGCTGGTTATGCTTTTCAAACATCGCATTTGTGTGTGTGTGTGTGTAGGACAGTGTGCCCATGTGTGTATTAGGTGTGTTTTCAGAAGTTTGAGACTACAAAACATTACATTGTAAAAGCTGGCATTAGGTTTAAGTCGGGCTTGGGAGGAGTAATCCCGTTTCTCTTGGGGCTCAGGTCGCGTTGGACACGGAGGCCATAGGCCCGGGCTGGGCTGGGCTTGGGCTGACATTTCAGGTGCATGCAGGGCTCTACTTCAGAGGGGGTTGGTCTATGACACATTAGCTGAAGCCAGATTTGTAAACAATTACGCTGACATGTAGAAGCATTCTACGACAAGTGGTCACATCTTCAGTCACTGAAATGGTATCCTAGTGGACTATTGCATTAACATACCAGACAACATTGTCCAAAGTGATGATGAGAAAACAGGGCTAACCAGCATTCCTGGAGCGACTGAGGTTAAGGGCCAAGCTCAAAGACCTAACAGTGATGCTACACCACCAGTCAAGGGAATTGAACCAGCAGTCTTCTGGTCATAGGCACTAGTCTGAACCCATGGAGATACACACCATCCCATGGTTACCAGAGCATCCATGATGCATGAAGCTCTGGGTCATGCTCATGACTCCAGTATCCCTAAATACTTTTTCTAAACAAGTGAGGTTGAGTGCGAATGAGATCTCGGCAGCTTCATCAGGCTGTCTGTTGCTTTAATGCCTGAATTGTTCTCCATGTGTCACAGCTGGACCTATTAATAGGACTGAAAAAGAAGTTTCTTGCAACATTGCAAGAAAAACGATCGGAAAATGCTCCAGGTGTGCTCCTCCATCAAGACAACACTCCTGCTCATCTGGCAGCCCTTGTTCAGAGGTTTCTGCTCGACACCAACTTTGCAGTGGTTCCTCATGCTCCCTACTCACCTGATCTTGCACCTAGTGTTTTTTGGCTTTTTCCAAATGTTGAGGGACACTCTCCGTGGTCGGATATTTTCCAGTCGTGCCACTCTTGCATCAGTTGACACCACAGGTCCCTAAAGAATAGTTTGCAGAGGCCATGCAATCACGGCGTAAACGTTGTGAAAAATGTGTATGCCTAGAGGGTGACTATATTGAGAAGCAACAGCAGTTTCAGCTTTCTGGGGTATGTACTTTGTCAGAAAAAAATTAGGAAACCTTAGCATTTGAATGCACTTCATATACGTATATTTGTGTGTCCCCATTACATAGTGTATATGTGTATATATATTCATATTAAACCCTGCATACATTAGTCAGCGCTCTCTGGCCAAAATATTAATGTCGTGACTGGACGATGCTGCGTAGACTGGCCATGCCAGAGGGAAGGAGCTTTCCCGCTGTTCGCCTGAGACAGGCACGCCAAGGATGACCTTGACGTGCAGCTCCTGGGTCTCCAATTTCGGCCGACTGTCGACTGAAATAGCAGCTTGGACCTAGAGATGACCTGTGATCAGCGAGAGTCACACTGCCACAGCAATCTTCAGAAAGACACAGCAAAAGTCCTCAGACCTTTTGAATAATTCCGGCCAGTCGCTGACTCTGGACCGCGAGGCCTGGTAACTGTGCTTTCGGTGAAATGAGTGTGTCAAGATATCACTGTGACTGAATGCCTGCTGAATTCTGAGGTAAGCGAATACTGTTGACATTTAGGGCACACAATAGCCAAAGCATAGTACTCTGATTCAGCTAGGCAAGGCAAACATTCCATCTGCATCTTTTCAATGCTGCACAGAAAGGCTAAACCTCATCACCACCCCGTATGGGGAGCATGCGGTCATGGTAATTCTCCTCTCACGACGCAGTAGGGCACAGTGAGAGCTACGAAAAATTAACAAACATACAAAAAGCGGCGCAGTGCAGAAGCCCTGAAACAGCAGCACGTCGCTGCGGCCTGGAGCCCGCGGAAAGGAACGTAGGGAATTCACAGGGAAGACCGTTGGGTCCGAAGCACAAAACCAGGGAGGTGCATTTTCCTCACCAACTTAGAAATGTACTCTCTCGCTCTCCGCACTCCCTAAATACAAGTGCCGCATGCTTGCGGTGCGAGGGAGACAGAGCTGCTGGCAACAGGTTTGCTGCATATTCATAAAGATACGGCCAACGGGAGAGTGTGCATGCTGAGGATGACATGCGGATGTGTACAGGCACATGCACAAAGATGCAAAATACAGTTATCGTGTACAAGTGTAGGGGTGGTGGGGGGGCTCTCACGCTCATCAGGGCGGAGAAAAGTAGGTCACCTTGACAGCGGGAAGCTCTTTCAGGTCGTTAAAAGCGAAACGGGCGCTGTTAGAAATATGCAGAACAGTGCTCCTCTCGATCCGACTCCTCTGCTCCACTTTTACTTCCCATCAACTTGCCGGTGAAGCATCTGGTCAATTCTGAGCACGCTGTGGAAAACGTGGCACCACCAGCCTTGCGAGTTCCTGGAATACCTTCCCCACCCCCCCCTTTTTCCTGGAATTCCTTGGACAAAACAGCAGTCAGTGTCATCGGGGATGAAGCACGTTACACAACCGGGTGACTCTTCCTATTATTCAATTCAATTCAATTCTTCTTTATATTATGAATTTGTCGCATCCTGTCAAATGTGTACAACTCCTTAGTGATTCAAGGCTTTCTCTCTATTTACACTGCAGAATAAATGCTCCTGATTAATTGCAATCCATCTCACATTAATTTGAATGACCTCCAAGTACAAATAACTATGGTCATATCTATAATTGAGGGTAGCTCGCTAAATTATAAGAAAATTAATGACATGTAAAACAGGTCTTTTACTGTTTGTATAAAAAAGAAAAACAGAGGTAAATTATATAAGTAAATTATGAATGTGTCGTTCCAGCACATGTTCCTCTCTGCCGTGTTAGCAGGGATTATTTGAAAGTTATTTAAACAATTAGTGGCTATAATCGGGTTTAAGACTCCCTGCCTGCTTTCACATCCTCTTGTAGAAAACGGCTATTTAGAGAAGCATAAAATCTGACAGGCAGAGATCCCAGTGAGTATATGGGATTTGCATGTCAAATGGGCGACACTATACAAGGTTTTACATCTGGGACAAAAAGCAGCTTCGTTGTCTTTTCTCCCCACCATTTCTTTCTTGTACAGCCCCCTCTTCTTTTTTTCCTGCTCTCTTCCTCCTTATTCACTTGCTCAGGGTCTCTTGTGGAGGATCTCTCACAAGGACATGAGGAGACAGGCAGGCACACAGGGATACTCTGGTGACAGTGATTGGGCCTTACATCTGAGGATCCTGCTTCTGATCCCGCCCACTCCATATCCATTGACCAATCATTTCCTCTCTCGGGTAGCCAAGCCCTAGTGCTTCGAGAGGGGGTCGGTATAACTGCAGGCACAGTCCCAGAAAAACAGGCACATTTGCAGACTGCATTCTTATAATGGTATGACTTTTGACACCACCCGAGACACCCCTCAATCCTCTGCCCATGCGGCACCATCCACCCCACAGCCAGGACAGTTCTGTCAGCAGTGTGATTCTGCTAAATGAATCTATGCAGGGATGGATGAGCAAACGCGGGGAATGCTTGCTCCACTCTGCGTGCCCACAGTGACAACAACATCACCGAGGGCTCTCGTTGAACGAGCCTGCAGTCACAGCCCTGAGAAGCAGACGCCAAACAGCATAGCCTTGTCAGAGTACATAAATATTTATGTCAATAGTGAATTGTCTTTCGGCACATGGGCTAATACTGAAACAGCCAACGTGCAAAGAGGTGTATCAGAAGGGGCTGAACAAGTTACTTTGCTCTTTTACGCACAAGTGTGTGGCGGTGCACGCTGTTTTGGGGGCCAGATCACCACGCTCATCCCCTCTGCTGCATTTCTGGGATGATGGGAATGCCGAGAATCGGGACGAGCAAAAAGCAGCTCTTTGAACGAGAAAGCAATTAGAGGAGATAATGAATGGCAAAGCACATTCAACAGAGGCAATTTTTAGTCCTGTGGCCCCCATGGCAGCGCTCTGGCTCCATGGATACCGTGGTGTGTGCGCGTGTGTCTGTGTATGTGGAGGAGCTGTCGCGAGTCATTCCTCTTGCCTGCTGCCCAATCACAAAGTCACAAAGCAACTGTTTGCTTTGCATGTGAACTGAAAAAGGGCTGCTGCGAGAGGAGATAAGACGAGCTCTTAAGGGATTCAGGGAGATCTGAGCTGCAAAAGGTCAGCACATCGTATGATGAGTGCCCCCCCCCCCCCAAACAGAGCCCCTCTTTTCCACCCTGAGCCCCATGCCACCTCAGTTACAGCCTGAGAAACAAGTGTAAATCAGCCTGTGTTGGCCACCATTGCACGGTGTGTGAGAGAGAGGTCCACAGCTCCAGGGAAATGCAGAGCGCGGTAACACACGGGGGCAGATGCACGTCCTCCATGGCTCAGACTGAGACACTGCTCAGATTCACTCTTTTAATGTAACTTCTCTCCTCGACACATTTGCTTCCAAATTGAGTTCAGATACGGTCTCCACATTATAAGCATTGACAAAAGAACCTCTTCAGGCATTCACATGGAATTTATCGAAGGGCCTCTGCTTTTTTCAATTTAATTCAAGAATTGAACTCTTCATGGGCAATTTAACTTTTTTCACCGCCCCCCCCCAAACTCCAGCTGTCCACAACCCACCCAACCCCTTCGCTGACAATCACCCTGCTTCGCATAGCTGCCTGCCTCCCCCGCCCCACTCTGGATGTTTCAGGTGGTGGGAGGGTGCGCAGATTTGACTGCAATGGGCAGAGAGATGCAGCTCTCAGAGGCTAGCGTGAGATAACCAGAGGACAGTGAACAGCCTCGGGCCGGCGGCGGCTAGGCTGCAAGCGCCAGGATAACGTCTGACACATTTAATGGGGTCTGAGAGCCGTGCAGCATTGCCGCATCATTGTTTTGATTTGCACATAATTTTTCAATTAAAAGTGGCAAATCCCTTGCAGTCTATTGTACTGTCCTGAGGGATAGGGAAACGTTTTGCTCTTCTGTCTCTGTGTAATTAGCTCCCCAAAAGCACAATCTCTAGAAGATGCCATCAGTCAGCCAGAGATGAATGTAAATTTAAAAGCATGAAAACACCTGACTTCAGACAATATTTGCATCCAAAAATAAGACACAGTCAAAGTATATATTTAGTTCACTGAGAAAAAATACTGTAATCTAAGGTAATTATATCAGAAAAGCAAAAATTACTTGTTTACTAAAAGAGATACAGTTAACATAAACCAAGGTCAGAAACAAAGACCAACATCTGGTGTAGATAATGACTCTAAAAATAGTTCATTGTAATGCCTTCAATTAGACTTAATACTCCATCAATCCATCCATCTATCTTCTAATCACTTATTCTGGTCAAGGTTGTGGGGATAGTTAATACTACTTAATTTAAAACTTTAATCAATGTTGTTCGGCATGCACACTTTCTTGTTTTCTTCCTTGTATGAGTAATGAAGAACTGGTCTATGCCTGCATGTGTCATCCTCCCAAGGACGCTGCAGAATCTTCTGCCCTAAACCCACAGTGGGCTGCCGCAGAAACACAACCTCCGGCAAGATCAGGGATGACTCCAAGGGCAGCTCCTGGGAGCCGAGATGGAGGGGCAGCTCGATCGACAGCCCCCATCCAACGACAATGGCCAGTGAGAATGGGAATTGTGCATTGTTCTGCTCGGATGGCCCAGCACACACAAGGACGGGACGTGCGCCCTCTGCAGTTTGTTTAGGTATAACATACCTATCGCTCTGTGGTCCAGCCAGATGGAAGGTGGGGGATGTGATAGATGTCATCTGTGAATCAGGGCAGCCAAACCCGGAGATTAACATGCAGGAATTGAAATCTCAAACAGCATTTCAGCTGTCTGGCTGCCTAGTACTTCATACTAGCTCCTCTAGAAGGTTCAGCCCTTGTCCAGGACCTGCATTAAACTTGCCCCAGAGACCTAGAAAGCTATGCCATTCACTCCGTCATTTGATCACCGAGTTTCCGTTCCTAGCTTGCAGCAGTCGCATGTTTTAAAATGATGTCAGACAGAAATCTTGCGCAGCCAGGAGGGGCCCAGATGTACAGGGAGGAAACGGACTTTGATGAGCGGAGGCGGGTGAGTGTTGGCCACCCGCCGATGACCGTGACGCCCGCTGTGCTGTGCTTCTGCGCTTTTTGTATGTCATTTTGGTTTCCAAGGCCCTGATGGTGGGTGATATGAGTCTCAATAAAGGTGTTCCTGTTTAATACTGACTTTCGGTGGCCTTCCAGTTGCCCCTTGAGCTGCCTTTCCAGCCCGTCTTGTCTGTCACATTTCATTAAGTCTGTTCCAAGAGACCTGACCTTTCCGGCCCCCTCGCTTGGGAAAGGAGGGGTGGAGAAATCAAGCATTACAACAAGAATAGGACTCCACTTGTTCTCTTTCGACTTGTGGCAGTCCTTACTCTGCAATTCTCACCGTCCTTCTAAAAATGAGGCAGCGGCCATTTTGGGAAAAAAATGCATCAACAGTCTGAACTCTGAATCTTCCTTAACCTTGGAAAAACTGTTTGTGGAGATGCCTCATTTGGTAAATGAGAAGTCAGGAGAAGCTTCGTGACTCTTTTTGCTGTTGAAGTTTGACCTTTAACCATCATCCCAAGTCTCTTGTGTGCCACTCGTTTAAGGAAGCGCCTGTCACGGACCAACTCCAGATCTATAGCACAAATTGACAGACCCAGCTTCTGGTGCATCATGGCGTGAGTGAGCAGCTCTTCAGAAACACAGAAAAAACAAACAGATGGGTAGGGTGGTAGTTTGTTAGTTTAGCTTTGAATCAAAAAAAATGAAAACAGCACAGACATATTTAAATCATTCTGCTTGTCAAATGTCAAGGTCAACTATTTTACCCATTTAATACACAGTCTGCATTTGGCCAGACCCCTGTTAATCATATCATTTTTTTAACGGTCTGCTTCATAAACTTGTTGTCCAAATTGCTTCAAGACACAAACACCACACTGTTCCACTTCAGAGTAAAAAAAGTGAGCCAGATTGTTCCGGTACGAACGAAAATGCAACGCAAATGACTGCCAGCACTTGACAGCGTGCTTGGATCAGGACTCACTAAGAACAATAAAGTGCTGGAGATAGGGGTGTGATTGAAAAAGTGAGCTAAGAACTACTACACACCTGGAGGTGAAGAGAGCAAGCTGGTTACACTGAAATTAAAAATGGTGAAAGGAAGGAAAGACAATACCCTCATTATCACAACCATGGGGAAAGGGGCTAGCTGCTAGTGGCTACTCCTAGACCTCAGCAGGGAGCAAAGGAGAGAACCCAGTGCTTCTCCACAGAATGCTACACATGATTCGTATCACAGAAATAAAGTCTTCACCACAAGTCTGATAAACTTGTCCTAGAGGCCTTGCCTTCCCAGCTTATCTTATCCTCTCCAGTCATCCTAATATTTCTACTAGTCTGTCTTTTTATAGCCTAACATCCTTTTTCCATGTAGTTGACATTAAATACTTAAACTATTACTAGATTGCCTGTCCCTATGGGGACAAGTCTATTAGTGTAAATTCCTGGACAGAGCAGCCAGGACCATTCCTGATACAAAACTTCGCCTCATTAAGGAGTGACTCTCTTCTGAAAGTTCTTACGAGACTCTCCTTTTAGAAGTGTCTGTGTGGGGACTCATTTAGTCAGGCTGGGAGTTTGTCTGAAGGAGCAATACCAATGCAATAGGGCACCGGGTGTGAGAGTCAGTAAGAGCCCTAATGACCGTCGATGGCTGGTTGCTGCTTGTTTCTACCCATGGTTGGCACTGGGAGCTTCTGAGTCGCTGTTGCTTGGTGCTAAGAGACATAGAGCCTGTAGTTGGCAGCCATCAGCTGACAGACATGCATAATGGAGAAACACCAACTCTTAGGGGATGTCATTTAAAAGGAAACTGGGGAAGAATAACGTTCCAATATGCAATAAAGGGCAACAGACTTGTGATGGGCCAACACTCATGGGCGGGCAGATGTATGAGTGGGTTCTGGAGTATACTCACACTGTTCCCAGGCCGGCGGTGCAACACACTCCTTTTATAGATGACCAGAAGCACTGGGCTCAAACACCTCTGGGATAAAGGATGAATACACTCGTACGCGTGCACACACGCACACAAAAAGAGCGATTTGTTTTCATGCGAATGTCTGCTTGAACGATCTGTCACATGCTCGTGGGAGTCACTTGATATCCATGAGGAGGAGATTAGGATCGATTGTAGTTAAGTACATTACTACAAGAGAAAGGATGAAGACAGTTCAGCAAATGTACTGGAGCTTCCCTTAAGTCTCCCATGCCGGCCCAAGATAGCACGATCGATGAAAGGACCAGCAGAGAATGACGGCTGCGCTGCACTCAAAGGATTTTTATAGATATGATTGTACAGATATATGACAAAGATGACAATGAAAGATATGGCCGTCATGATCATGCATGTTCATTTTTTATATTCTCTGAAAATCAGGTAACTTCGTCCAATATATCCCATCTATCCTTTGTATTTAATAATGCTTTACATTAACTGCACCTTCATAATGCATTCATTATACATTCATAGAAGATCCATTAGCAGCATGTAAGTATACTTTAACATCCTAACATACCTTAACAGCTTTAATCTATCTATCCAATTTCTATAACCATTTGTCCTATTCAGAGTTGCAGGGGGTCTGGAGCCTATGGGCACAATCCAGGGAACAACACAGGATGAGGCGCCAACCCATCACAGGGCACACTCACACACCATCCACTCACACATGCACACCTATGGGCAATTTGGTAACTCCAATTAACCTCAGTGTGTTTTTGGACTGTGAGGGGAAACCAGAGTACCTGGAGGAAATCCCACAACGACCCAGGGAGAACATGCAAACTCCACACACATGGAATCATGGTGGAGACATGAATCCTGGTCCCACAGGTATGAGGCAATAGTTCTAACCACTGCACCACCATATATTTTAGAATGTTAGGGTATGTTAGGGCACATGCTGCTTATGAATGCACTATGAACGCATTATGAATATATTATGAACTTGCACTGAATGCATTACACTGAATGCATTACTGATTATTTCTTACAAATTTGGAATTAAGAGATTAAATAGCATAATTTGAAGCTGATTTTAAGGTCAAATCTTTAGAATCACCATTAGTTGACCAAAACCTGTTGCTTCATAATGAGTGAAACTAGTCCGTCAACTTCTATAATCGTAGTGAATTAATGGATATTTCTTATTAAATGATTACAATTCAGGATCTTAAGTGTTACGTATTTCAAAGCCTTATATTTCTGTGTGATAAAATTCTGTCATCCATCTTCTAATCTATCATTGTGGTGAGGCTCCCGGGGGCTTGGAGCCTTTCCTGGCAGCACAGAGCACAAGGTTGGGGTACACCTTGGATGGGATAGCAGTTCACAGAGTTCCAAAGACACTAAATTGGCAGTGCTGGAAAATGAGCCACAAAATGAGTAGCTATTTTTTTGCTTTTGGTAATTTTTTGTAGATGCTCTTAAACAAAGCAATGAAGAAATGATACCGCTGGGCCTGCCAGTTCTTGGGGCAATGAGGGTTTAGGGCCTAAATGCAAAATCTTCCTGCTCACCATAGGATTTGAACCAGTGACTTTCTGATCACAGGCATTGAGTCCTAAACAGCAGATCCAGACACCAAGCTGTACTGCCAGAAGTGTGTGTGGACATATCTGCATCGGCAAAGAGAAACAGAGATCACATGTGAAGCTCGCAGACAGGAGTAGAGAGAGTGTTGCAAAACATCATAAAAGTACAGCCTCGAAAAGTGACATGGACCTCAGCACCCCTGTGACCCAATCTCAACACAAAACTCTACATTGTCAGCTTCATGACACGAGACTTTATACCAGAGCTGCTGTTCACAAACTGCTTATATCCAAGGCCAAAGAACAAAAATGCACAACCGAGTACAAGCCATAAAAAACAAACCCCTGAGCAAAAATCAATATGGATAGATGAGTGATCTTTCACCCATTCTCCTACACCCAGGCAGGTTTACTTTTAAAGTAAGCTAAAGGATGCCTTCAAACATAATGCATTTTGGCATGGACAACCATCTCATGGGAGGCATTAGTTCCATTGGTTGAACAGCTATATAGATTACAAGGCCATTTTATCCTATGGTGTAAAAACTATTCCCTCATGATGTTCCCATATTCCAAAATGAAAATGCTCCCGTAGAAACTCCTAAACAAATTCAAGTGTTTCATGAACATCTTCCATGGCCTATTCAATCACCAAACCTACACATCATTGAACCTTTATGAGATGTTCTGGACCACAGAGTGTGAAGCACATTTTCATCTCCTCCCTCTTCTTGAATAATGGTCCAATATCCCACCACAAAGAGTTCAAGGCTTGCATGATGGCATTTAAAAAAATACCTGTTCAGAAGGCAAAGGGAGGACCTACTCTTTATTGGGTGCTTGATGTTAGTATGTTGTTAGGTCTTTCCATACTTTATTCCACCCTCTAGTATATATGTACATCCATTCAAATCTACTTTGTATTGTATTTTTATTTTTAGAAAAATCATGTTCTGGGTTTTTTATTATAAATTATTTCCATCCACTCAAAAAAACAATAATGAAGTAAGTGCAAAACCAATTACAATTAATTCACAATTACAGTAATTAACCTCTCCATTGAGCAATAACTCTAACATCTGATAAAAACCTATTAAAATCAAGCATACAAACTGCTGGTTTCTAATTAAATTACTTTGCGAGCTGGGCTACCACACAACAAAAGAGGATTGTTTAGATGTGACAGTCAGACAGTAGTTTTGTAGCAAATGTGTGACAACTTTATGGAATTTCTTTTCACTGTGAGACAGACACCTTTTATAAAGCTAACAGATAATGCACAGAAACAGATGGAAAAATCAGCTGAACCAATACTTCAATAAATCAGCATTAGTTGTGCAACTATTTTGATATAGTGTGGTTAGGCAGTGTGTCAGTAAGTGAATTTCGAAATTGAGTTATTGTGGTGCAAATTAAGCATAGGCAAAATATCAAAAAACAATTAATTATACTGCCATTGGTATCAATTAATAATGATTAGGCAGTAATTACCAATTCTACAACCTCATATAAATATAAAGTGTGCAGCTCTTTGTGTGTGTGTGTGTGTGTGTGTGTGTGTGTGTGTGTGTGTGTGTGTGTGTGTGTG
>JAODLD010000021.1:18513649-18542274 GCA_026781065.1 Mormyrops boulengeri
GGGGAAGACCCAGGACACGCTGGAGAGACTATGTCTCCCGGCTGGCCTGGGAACACCTCGGGATTCCCCCAGAGGAGCTGGACGAAGTGGCCGGGGAGAGGGAGGTCTGGGTTTCCCTGCTTAGACTGCTGCCCCCGCGACCCGACCCGGAACAGCGCTAGGAAATGGATGGATGGATGGATGGAATCAGTTTATCAATTTAAAAACATCAAGGAAGACATGGTCTTATGTACTTTTGCCACTGCCTTGAAATGGTCTTACGGACATGTGTCCTGTTGATTTTTTCTGCAATAACTAGGTTAAGAATGACAGCGTACATATCCATGTGGGGGGGAGGGGGGGGGGGCAAATCCTTGGAATGTGCTGGTAAATGGGGCTTTCATGGAATTAAGCAACCTGGTAGGTAACATAAACTAGCCAACATATAAAGTTGTGAGAGCCAGGCCATTTATTTGTAACACGCAGAAAACGTTCTCATTCACAACAGCTCAGGTAAATGCATTGGCACCATCTCCGTGCCAATGTACAGTTTATGGTGAACAAACAGTCTTTACAGGACTCTTTTAGAACATTTTACATTCCATTGTGCTATAATTTTTGGGAGAACAGAAAAATCCAGATCTTAAAAGTGGGAATAGCTTGTTTCTTGTTTCTGCTGTAACTTGAACAGCAACTTGAACAGCAGTATTGCATTTTTAGGCTGTTTATTGGTTTATTTTTTGTTGAAGAACTGCACCGCTGAATATACGCAGTTTGGAGGATAAGCATGGCAATTCATCACGCCAGTTCAGCATGGCATGAAGAACATAAATGCCCACCCCACCCTCTGCCCAGGGCTGGACTGGGATTACATATCTGCCCTGGATGAGGAAAATGCCCAGTATGCCTGATGGCCAGACCAGCCCCCCCATCTCTATATTCATACTTTTAAGAGAGTAACATTACATTTCTGGGGAAGGGTGGGAAATAATGCTTATGCTTTGAGCAAAGGAGAATCCAGAATGGGCAGAATCCTGACTGACTCATCTACAGGCCCCTTAGGAAATACTTCCCACAGAGAGCCACGCTAAACAGGCCAAGGGGAAATAAGGGATGCTTGGCCCTAAATTCCCTCCCCACTGAGAGGGAGGGGGAGAGACATATTTTTGATGCATAAAAGGCAAAAGGCCTCCAGGAGAAAAGGCACTCCAAGAACTGAAGGGAAATCAGCATATGGATTATTAGTCCTTATTTTGCATCTTTTCAGTGAGCCTCTCTCCTGTCTCTGGTTACCGTGTTTTCAGGACCCAAGGTACCCAAAAAATATTGGTGCTATTTTTCCTGCCCATCATTACCAGTTAATGCCAAAGTCTGACTGCTGGAAACTGAGTTCCCTTTGCAGAGTCTCTCAGTGAAATCAGAAAAGGAAGCATAAATTCCCCCGATATGCCTGTAATTTATGTGGGAATATTAAACCCTAAGCAGCACTGATCTTCCTTCTCTTTATGTAATGTGGTCCCACTGGGAAAAGCGGTGGAAGCCGTGCTGGGTGTAGGAGAAAGCAGACAGAAATCTTGTCAAGAGTATATTTTAGAAGGAAGGAACACTTTCGTCCCCCTGTATCTGCAATGTCAGAACTAGTTCTCAAAGCAAAGCTCCTTTTCCTGCTTTCCATCTTTAGATGGTGAGCAGAACTGGTCTTTGGTGAAGCACACGAAGGGATATAAACAGCATCACTCTCACAAGGTGACAAAGGTCACTCAATTTCTGATGCTCCACGTCTCCGAACAGCAAGCCCTGTGAGAAGCCCACCGCCCTCTCTGGGGGTCCTGCTTTCTCAGAGTAACCGGTCCAGCATGCCTGGCAACCAAACCTGCGTCCGTAACAACCACAGACAGGGAAACCTCCCAGCATGGAATGGGAATTAGCTGTCAAAGTTAAAGGCCAGAGGGCTACAGACGCTCCACGAGGTATCATTACCATCGTACCAGACTCACCAAGGCTCTATGAGCCAAATGGTAGGTCATTATTACATAATAAATCATTATAACATAAATAACCCCCGAAGAGTCCAAACACATAACTGGAAAAGAAAGTCAATTTAGCCAATTTAAAACCCCTGTGTTTATAACATTTGATTTTCACAAAACAGTGTGTTATATGCCATTGCATAACATATGTATTTCAATATCATTTCACAAACCTTTATAAGTATTAGCACGGTGTGGAAGGAAGGGTGTCTCCTTTAGCCTGGTACCCAGGGTTTTGCATATCAATTAATTTCACTTAATTTCACTTTTTTGCCGCTGGAACTCAGACTAAAGTGTGACGAACCGGTGGTTCTGTTTCACAGGCTCACATGTATCAATTTTAACAATGGCCAACACCTTCATAAATAGGTATAGCTTCATATAAAACCTCAAAAACAAAGATTAGGACCATAATTGTTCCAGTATTTTTAAGTAAATGGCCCCTATTTAAGAAAATCAGGTGGAGATTCATATATTCAGTCATTGATAAACTGGTAATTTCATTGACATAACTGGTAACAAAACCACTGCTGCATAAGAATAACCATGGAACATTCACCTGTAGGAATAAAGCTGAAATGCCCAAGCACTGCATGTACTGAGAAATGTCATGCCATTCGAATCGTCTTTCCTCCTTTGTTGGTCTCCCCATGCCGCAGCAGGTATAGGCTTACCTTGAAGCCCAATGGGGGACTCAAGACAAGTCCATCGCCGGTTGCCATTAGCAACAGAGCTCTACATGTGATGTGCCCTGTTGAACACGGACGCACTCAAAACAGATAACTCGGCTTAACGTGTGCTCTCCGGCTGTGGACTGGGGAAGTGACAGAAGATTACATGTCCTTGCAAGATCCTTTCACGTTCACAATTATTTGATCAGAGTTAAATTCAGATATGTCCTCATGCCTTGTTGCCAGTCCATGAAAACCTTGCAGTTTGCTTGCCCATTCAGACCTTGCCTGGATACACTTTTTTTCCCCTAAAGTTATTGCACGTTGTTGGGTCAGCCTTCCGATTTGGCTCCAGTCTGGCTTCCCCAGGAAATAAATGAAAAAAAAACAAGTGAAAAAAATCTGTTTGCATTTCATTTTATTCTCTGCCTTCTGCGGCCAAATAAACTTCACCTGTCAGCTAATGGGCTTCCCGTGGCCACGGGCAGCACCGTGCCTCCCGCCAGGTCGGCGCTGTTTGAACGAATGCTTTTAAGGGACCCCACACACATCCGGGAGGGCTGTCTTTCCGGAGATGTGTCGCATAAGGCGGGGGACTCACATTTTATAACAGGGGTGCGTGTACACTGGAAGGGGTGGTTGGGTTTCAGCTGGTGTTTGCAGAACTTGTTTATCTGAGAGGTTGGATGCATAGGAGGCAGGATTCCCCTTTGGGGTTGGGGAGGGGGGGATTCCGGTGAAAGACACTCAGTGTAAAATGGGCGCTGATTACCGTTTAATTAGCGTGGGAGAGGCAGGCCGATAGCGGCTGCGTACAACCAGTCTCCCTCTGCATTACAAAAACACTGTTCACGCTCTGCCCGGTGTCCCCTTCAGTTTGTAATTAAAGCTACAACCTCCCACAGCACACAGCAGCCCCGGCCCCTGCAAACAGCCACCACATAACCAACGGGAGCAGCCAAATAAAGCATTACACATTTAAACATTTATACTCTCTCTGTTCTCCTCTCTTCCCCATCCTCTCCCTGCCACCGCCATCCAGAACCCCCAAGAAAGGAGAAAAAATATTGAAGACATGCTGCTTGTTAAGGTTCAAAAGTCTGATGAAAGATCAAAGCATTTGGATATAAAGTGAATTCTTTCAGCAAGGAAAAAAATGTTCCTGATGCATTTTGAAGTTTGAAACTGTAAGAAAAGTCTGGAGAAGGTTCTATAGAAGGTGGGATAGAGTAGAAGCTGTAATGATATAGTTCAGTACTGTAAATACTGTAGTATTTACTAATGATAAGTTGTCTGAAAGCTTAAACATCATCGAAGTTCACTGAGGTATACAAGCAGGTAAAACAATTTAAAACCAATTGTATGACTTCCATAACAGATAATAAAATATTACAGTTGTTGTTGTTGTTGTTGCTGCCGCTTTGACTCTGCTATCCAGTTCATCCCAAAATGAGATTCCTGGGACTGGGGTTTACAGATTGGCCAGGCCAGGGGCCTGTTTCATGAAGCATGATTCCTTCCTTAGCTGGATAACTTGCCAGATTTAAGGTAGTCTTGGCTAAATAGACTTTATTTTCATCCACTTAAATTTAGCTCAGACTACCTTAAATCTGTCATCAGCTTGAGATGTCTATTACTATCCCTACTTGCCAGATCACTAGTTCTAGCACTCCTGCACATAATGGATGACTGCACACAGCCAATCAGCCATAATCATGCTATGACAGCCATACTTGTTGTCTAAAACCAGGTGTTTCAGTTCCATTGCCCAATCGTTTATGTTTGTAGAATTTAAAGCTAAGATAGTTGTGTTTTCATGCAGGGGAACCCAAACTTTTGACATTTACTGTACATCTATGGCTTTATTCTCGAGAAGAAATTGGGCGTTGTTCTCATTTGGTAATTGTGCAGTGAATGTATAGTGCATGTAATGTATCGTGTCTAAATCCAGCACGTTTTGCATTACATACTGGGCAATGCTGGTTCTTGTGCAGACGGCCTAGTTTATCTGAGTGAAACATTACACCAAAACAGGTCACGGTGGCCTGAGTAACTGGAATTAGCCGTGATAAGAGAGAAGGTGGTTTGTAAATTTAAATTGTGGTCAGCGATCTGGAGAAAAACAGGAAGACACAAGTCAGAGTGTTACTTAAGGCAGTTTCCATCTTTCTGTTTGACAGGAGCAGAAGAAAATGTGTTGTAATGATTTATCTTTCGGAAGAACTTTGTGGCATCTCCCTTTAAAAATGCTCTACATTCCTTTTAAAACATAAGCAAAAAAGGTATGGTTGTTTTTCTATTTATAAATTCAAATCATTTCCTGCCCAAAGCTAGAATAATTTAGGACTTGATTAGCAACAGTTTCACTTGACAAGCTGAGAGAGAGACCATGCATAAAATTTCGCAGCATATGGTCTGTTCATACCCTAATTATTGGTGACTTTCATGAGACATGTTTGAGAAATGTTTTCCAAATGACATCGGATTGAGCTCTTAAAACATGCAAGACTCCCCCACAGAATAAACACTTTTCAGATCTCAGGAACATAAGCCCGTTTTGTGACAAGAATAGACAATTTAGCATGCCATAGCACCCTGGTTTAAATGTCAAGAAACATTTTTTGAAAGACCTTAACACATTAAACTTGCAAAAGAGGGGCACAGCAATTTATTCCTGACATTAATAATTCTCTGTGTAAAGAAGTGTTTTTCAGTATCAGTGCAAATCTAGTTTTAACAAGATTGCTTTTACTGAAATTCTTTAATTTCTCCTCTATTTTCCATTTCTAAACTTTAACAAGTGATTTCACTAGTAATAGGCTTCTAATAAATATAGGTTATATTGCAGCATGTATATACTGTTCTAATTAATATTTGTAAACTATGCATGAATTATCCTTCAATACTGTAGGTACCTACAGCTAAAGCTGCTTATAAAAACTGCTTGTGTTTTAAAAAACGTTTGTCTACTATGCAGTTTAGGCACATGTTTAATAAATGTGTGGATCCTTACACTCTTCGGTTTGTGGTTTTATGCATTCATAATTAAAAGTGTATCAAATTCATTTATTGCGACATATGAACGTAACTCCCTGCTCACCTCGCCTGCTTCACATAGGTCCTAAACAATTAAAACATTCTAATAGAGATAAATCAGTTGTTCAAGCTTCGGGAGTGATGGCCATTGGGTGCTTTCCAAAAGGACAGAACAGTTGACTCTTTCCAGTATGTGTGAAAGAGGGAGCATCCCATAAGCCTGGGACAGACTAGTGATACATGCAAAAAGGATACTTGATTTATTCCAGCTGCCATAAAATCCAGTGTGTTTACATGCATATACTTCCATGCTTACAAGCCATTGCTTATGCTCCAGCATGAAAAACACAAATGTCACATGATCAAAGTGCGCTGGTGCATGGACACTACCGGATCAGAAAAATTCAACAGTTGGCTTGCAGTGTCACAGAGTGTGTCATTGAGGAACCATTGAAACCAGTCAGTCAGGAATTAATTCAAGGCTGATGTTGCAGTAGATAATGCCTTTCTTCACAGTCTTCTAAAGCAATATGAATGATAAGAAGTTCCATTCGCACCATTTCAGGTTACCAGACAAACCGGATGTGGATCTCTGAAGTTTCTACTGATTTCAGTGTAAGTGAAGTTGGCAACGCTAACTATGACAAAGTGTGTCAAATCATCACTTTCAAAGTCAGGAGTATGAGCCAAGACTAACAGGATTACAGATGAGAAAATAACTGGTGAATCATGACAATGTAAGAAAATGCATAACTTTTTATATTTCACTGTGGGAAAAATGTGGAAAAATTGTCCTTTGGAGATGATTTTGTACTTAAGGATTTAGTTCATTTAGCAATACGGTACATGCTGCTTTTAATTTTCACTTAAACAAGAATCTGTCTGAGTAAAGGCAATTTAAGAGTTTGAAAAAACATAGAGGCATGCTGACAGAAATCCCTCCCCCTGCGATCTGAATTACCAAAGAGATGGACCCAGCTGAGCATTGGCTGTCTTCCCAATCGACCGCTATCTAAGCTCGTCCTCATTCAGTGCCGTGGCCTCATCGGAGATGTGAGGATACTTAACATTGCACACAAAAACAGAGCAAACTCTGTGTGTCCCTGAGTGGTACATGCGCTCACTGTAATCTCTTTATCCCTCAGCGACTAATGAATTCTTCTCTTAGTATTCTTTAGGAGGCAGTTAATAATTAATGACAAACTACAAACACACTTGAGTGCAAACAGCAGAGGACACTTGGGCCTTGTAATGACTGCAGTAATCCCTGGGTGCTCTGCTTCATGTTTTTAACTTTTAAGGGAAAGATCTCAGGTTGCTCGACCTTCCATGGGATTAGAGTACAAAGAAAACAAGGCAGAGGATTACCTAACATGTAGTAATCACCCTGCTACCACCATACCCTAAGCACAGGTCCGTGCTGATATCCGTACTCCAGAATCGGGCCGGCATGGCCTCCTTAATCCACCACTATTTATAGATGGCACAATTAACCAAGGGAGGCTCTAATTAACCCGCTCATATTGAGCGGAACCCCAAGTCACCAAACAGGTGTTCCTTAATAATCATTGCGTAACTGCCAGTAACGCCAGTCCATGCTTTTCCTCTTCATATGCTTTCAAGCTGCTGGGAACCTATAAGGCTGCATGGTGGAAAAATGAATTGCCCCCACAGCGAGGCCAGCAACTATCATGGATGGCTGAGTGCAGGTCTTTCTAATGCAGGAAGAGGAATAGAATGGGGGGGCGGTGGCAGCATTTTGGGTTAAAAAAATTACAATAGTAATATTCTTAACATTGCAATTTTCTCCTATTAACTATTGAGGCTGTTAGGAAAGGAACTGCTTCTATGGCATGTGCCACATTAGGGCAACCCACTAGAGGGAAAAGGGCAACTAGAAAGGATAATGCTCTCCATTTACTGTACATCTGGTGTGTGGTGGCATAAACATTAAACTTTCCATTCTCAGGGCTGAACCACATTTACCGCAATGCATAATTCTGCACCCAAAAAAGGGCCACGTTAACGATTTCATACTGATTGCTCCCTGCGGTATTCGTGGTACAATTATATGCATTGTTGTTCTGGCAGCAGGGAAGGGATGGAGTCTTATGGGAGGAGATTCCCACAACTTCACTGTGAATAAATCAGAGGACCCATGGGACTGCAAAAGTTAAAAAAGGGAACAGAAAAATCCTATAGTTACAAAGGAGATAATCCTTTGACAGGTGTGCTCCTCCAATAAACGAGATAAACTAGCTGTACTAAATGGGATAAACTAGCAGCACTTTCTCTCAAATGATTATTTATGGCTTCGACGCAGGTGCTGAGGAGTATGAAGTTTGGCACAGGCTGGCCGGTCCTGTGCCTGATCAGGCCTTCTGCCCTTTTGTCCACATCGCCTCTGTCCCCACCCCCACACACACTGCTCAAACAGCTTTCGATAATCACAATAACTGGTGCTTAACAGTTCTCTCAGTTGTACCTTGCTTCATGCTAGCCTGCCCTCCCATTACAGCTCTTTGGAAACAGATATGTTATCTCGATCCATGCTAATAGGATCACTTGCCCAAAGCTGGACTAGCTGCAGGTGCTGCCATCGCTGTGTGGAGTCATGCTCCAGAAGACACGGCTGCCACCCTGGAAACTGCCTCTAATGTGTCTGCTTTTCATTCCTTGGGATGTGAACGGAAGAAAACGCATGAGAACATGACTCGCTGTAAAGGAGTCCGTGGGGAAGTCAGTGTAGTTCAAAGAGAGAACTATGTGAGATGAAGAACTTGTGGAAGGACCTGGGCTCAATTTTAGTAATTTCCCTTTTCAGTTGGAACAGAAAAAGAGATAACTGGCCACTTTTTCTTCCTGGAACTGTCATTTGTTCCTAGGCCTTAAAAATGTAAATCAGTCGGATTAACTGTGAGTTAATAGGGTCATTTTAACCTTGGTATGACAACATGCACTCAGCTCACATACACCGATCAGCCATAACATTAAATCCACTGCCCTAATATTATGTAGGTTGCCCTCATGCCGCCAAAACAGCTCTGACCCATCAAGGCATGGACTCTACAAGACCTCTGAAGGTGTCCTGTGGTATCTGGCACCAAGACGTTAGCAGCGGATCCTTTAAATCCTGTAAATTGTGAGGTGGGGCCTCCGTGGATCAGACTTGCTCGTCCAGCACATCCCACGGGTGCTCTATCAGATTGGAGGCCAAATCAACACAAACTCTTTTTCATGTTGCTCAAACCATTCCTGAATGATTTTTGCAGTGTGGTAGGGTGCATTATCCTGCTGAAAGAGGCTACTGCCATCTAGGAATACCATTGTCATGAAGGGGTGTACTTGATCTGCAACAATGTTTAGGGAGGTGGTACATGCCAAAGTAATATCCACATGACCCGAGGTTTCCCAACAGAACACTGTTCAGAGCATCACACTGCCTCTGCCGACTTGCCTCCATCCCATAATGCACCCTGGTGCTATCTCTTACCCAAGTAAACTACACTCATGTACCTTTCTAACATAAACAGCATTATCTTTCACCAATTTATGCTATAGTAGCTCTCCTGTGGGATCTGACCAGACAGGCTAGCCTTCACTCCCCACGCACATAAGTGAGCCTTGGGCACCCATGATCCCATCGCCAGTTCATCAGTTGATCCTTGGACCACCTTGATAGGTTCTGACCCCTGTATAGCGGGAACACACCAAAAGACCTGCCATTTTGGAGATGGCCTAACCCAATCATCTATCGACCACAATTTGACCCTTGTCAAAGGCACTCAGAACATTACCCTTGCCCATTTTTCTTGCTTCCAACACATCAACCTCAAGAAACAGACTGTTCACTTGTCTATTCTGTAAAGGCAGCCTTGACACGTGCCGTTGTAATGAGATAATCAATGTTATTCACTTCACCTGTCAGTGGTTTTAATGTTATGGCTGAGTGGTATATACTGTATGACATAAACTTACGGACCTCAATTTCAAAAGAGGAATGTCCTTCATAACCATTGTATTAGTCTGACAACCCACTGCACATACAAACAACCTTTCGCATGACACCATTAAACGTCTGACAAACCTCAAGATTAGTAAATTGATAAATGAGATCTTTGACTGACCAAACATGTTTAAAATGTTGTAATTCAGAAACATTTTATTTTTTAAACGCTGAAGCCTCTGTCGTCAGCAGACAATGGGTTATAAGTGCAAAATAAGAACCCAGAATCGAAAGTCCTTCCTTTGCCTAGAGCACTTAATATCTGAAAAGAGAGATGGATTTTATTTTGTATTTAATTTATGAAAAGTATACTAGTGAACCACAAATTAATGAACATTAGTGTTATGTAAGTTCGCTGTTTTCTCATAAATACAGATTTAGAAGTTAGGAATTCTGCATTACTGATTTGATAAATTTGAAAACAGAACAATTTATTTGTCAAGTTATTGATGTTGCTGGTGTTCTAAATTCGCAGGAAGATTTAATTCACCATTAGTAACATTATCAGCAGTGTCAATCTCCTTTCTGTCTCATGCTTCCAAAAACATTATCAATACAATAGTTTTATCGCAACACAAGCCCTGCTGGCTTAAGAAGAACATTACATCTCATCTTGTAGCAGTTCTTTTACCTGAACTAACAGCATTTATATGTAAGATTACACAAATATGCCAGTTTATTGGTACCAAAACATACACCTATCTTCCATAACTTCCATAGCAGGTTATTCTGTACCAGATTGCAGTCAGCCAGAAGCTGATCCCAAAAAGCACATGGCATGAGGCAGGGGATACCCTGGACAGGATGCCAGTCCATCACAGGACACACATTCACATGTTATGGGAAAATTAGGCACCAGTTCTCCAAGAAAAAGGAAGAAAAAAATGCAGGAAAAGGGCCGATATCAAACCCACAGCTCTGGAGGTACAAGCGCACTGTGCTGGTCCAAAACAGAACAAACAATGATAACAAGCAAACGTGTTAAATCCACAACCAAAACAAACTCACAACAACCATGAATGGCACAGATGCACTGAAAAGGTAATAACAGTATTATAGAATCACCACTTGTGATTTTTATAATCCCCACACCGATGAAGATCTCACCTGCAACCTTGTAGGGAGTTGGGCAGACCTGAGGAATGACCTAGTACAAGTATTCAAAGGGTAAATAACACATCTACTCATTGACTAAATAAAGTATCAACGTGCTTGTAAGGACTAAATTTTTAAGATGTTAACAAGTGTTAGTAAAGGGGATAAAAACGTAGCCAAAAACCAACGTGACTGGACGGGACATTTTCCTATTGTCCTCTTTCTTATATTATCTGAGAAAAATGTAACACCCAGGTGGAGTACAGATTACATGACCCTGTGTTATGTCCATTCCCTCAGGGTATTCTGGTCTAGTAGTCAAAAAAGGCAAATCCTCCATACTGCAGGCCTCCCAAAGGCTGCCAGAGTTGATGTGACGATTCAGCATTATAAGATTGCTTTGTAATGGACTCCAACCCAGTCAACGTTACTGTCAACCAGAGCATTGGCAAAGAACAAAAGGACATCTTTTTTGGACAATAGTTCCTGTATATAAATTAAAATAAATAAATCACACACCGTGCTGACAAGGACAGCAAGATTAACAAAACTCACAGTCGTTAGTCGCCTTTAGCGAGGCAGACAGACAGTGAAAGTGAGCTTTGACACTGATGTCATGGCGTCTTAGTGAATCAAGGGAAGGGATATGTGGCAATGCTATGAAACCCCACAGATTGCATAAGCATGCACATATAAAAAGAAACCCTGAGAGCCCAGAGGAGGTCGAAAAACCAATACATCAGAGCAGAATCAACAAAGGACAGCAGGACTGCACAGTTTCCATATCCCTCGACACACCATCCGCAGCATTAGCGTAACCCCACACATTACATACTGTACATGGGCTCAATACCTGTGATGTCATAATTTTAATTCAAAGTCCTAGGGGACCCGCATGTTGAAAAAGGGCTGTGGATGATCTATTCTGCCTCGTTGTAAGTATATGTTCTTGTTTGCCTGACAAAATTACTACTGCAGCCTAACCTAATTCTTGCTTTTATTTATTCTGCTTCCCTGTGGTGGAGTTTACATTAGTCCGCAAGCACAATACCATACACTTAATTTCAGGGAGGTATATATTTAAATTCTCATTTTCTTATTTTTGAACTATAAAATCATAATGAAAAATGCACAGATACCAAACATACCCCCCCTAGTGTTTCTCCTGTGTTTTTGTCCTACCCTGCATTCCTCATGGCCACTGTGCCTTGCTCAAGCACTGCACCCCCACCCTCATAACTAGATATTCTCCACAGCCTTCGTGACCTCAGCCAATGCAACCGCTCCAGAAAGCACGTCCCACAGCAGCTGAGGCCAATCTGCCAAATGACCCTGATGCAGATACTGATTAAACACTAGTGTAACGCCTGCCAATGCCTCTCCAGCAGACACACTTGCATGCACATTCCAGATGGTCAAAGTACAAAGCTTTCCCATGGAGAGGTCAGATCCTAAACCTCCTCTTCCCACCCTCTAAAAACCCAGGTGGAGACAATCTGATTTTACATCAGATGAAAGGGCAGCACAGCCCTGTTTCACACTCCTATCCCGCTGAAAGTCATCCTCCTACCACTGGCAACGTTAAAAGCTGACGTTCACGCCTTCTGATGCAAACGATGGGAATACACAGGTGGATGGGATTACATTTCTTGTAGGCGTTTTTACCACCAGAGGCTTCCTTTTGCAAAAAAGACGCGAACTCAGATACACGAGAACTGTCTTAAGATACAAAATTTTTGTATGATCGGAAACACTGCTGAGTTTATACGCAGAGAGTTTTCACGGACAGGTGTGTGAGCTCATAGCCTGCAAGCTTAGTCACCAGACAACCATGGTTAAATCATGCAGTGAACAGTATTCCATTCATCCATTTTCTGTACCCATTTGTCCTATTCAGGGTCACAGGGGTCCAGAGCCTATCCCAGAATCTATGAGCACAAGGCAGGGAATAACCCAGGATGGGGCACCAACCCACTGCAGAAAGAACAGTATTATTTTCTAATACTAATGTGTGTCCCCAAATGGTCAGCCACTGCCAGACATTATATATGGATTGAAACTAAACAGACATCTATTTGCCCCCATTTGACTGCCCCTACTTATATATGGTTTGACCTCAAATGGTCATTCGCTAAACCTTTCTATACAGCTCTGGATAAAATTAAGAGATCACAGCAAAATTTTGTGTTTCAGTCATTTCTCAATTTATGGGTATGCGCCCGTGTGAAATATACATTTGCTTGCAAACTCCAGCATGGCTCTTTCCTGCTTCTCATTGATGAAGGGCTTCTTTCTGGCTTTATGGCTCTTCAGTCCTGCTTCCACACAGTCAGGAAATAAAGAGTGCCAATTTGTACCTTTGCTTGTCATTGGGGCTGGACCTTAAAGGGTCTGCTAATTGTACCCTAGCTGTAGGTAAATGTATCTTTTAAGGCACAGAAATGTACTACGAGGAACATTTTTGTACCATTGGGGGTATATAAATATTGATTATACCTTGTTCCTCAGAGTCCATTTCTGTACCTTAAATTAGACTAATAGGTACATTTATCTACAGCTAGGGTACAATTGGCAGACCCTATACCAGGGTATATAGCCCCAGTGACAAGCAAAGTAAAATTGATATTCTTTTTCCTAACGGTGTAGGAGCCTGTTATGAATTGTCCTAGCAGTGCACTTTGCACCACTTAATGTTTCCCATACGTTTTGAAGGTCACTTGAAGTCATCCTCCGATTTATGAGGCACTGCCAGATAAGTTGACTGTCATCTCTGGCATTAGAAAGTTGCTTCTGCCCTGTACCTGGCTGGTTTTTGGTTATTCCCAGTGTCTCTGGCTTCACCTTGTTCTTGTGTACTGCTGTCTTAGAAACTCTGAGCCTGGAAGCAGCCTGCCAGACAGTGTAGCCTTCTGCCACCAGAACCAGGATTAAACCAGGATTTAAAAACACAGATTTTTAAAATATATAGAGTGGTCTCTTAATGTTTTCTATAGCCCCCAAATTTCAGTCACTGCTCCACATTTACACCCTGTACAGACAGTGAATCTGTTCTAACGCGATTGATATATTAGTGCCCAGTACAACACAGAATCGCATTTGTTTTTGTGCGATTTTCAGTCGGAGAGAAAAGCACTAGGCTACAACTCATGGTCTTAGCAAGAAGGACTACTTGCAGGCAGCTATCCAAGTCAACAATAGTGATGTCTGACTCGTGAATGAACTATTCTTTGGAACTGGTTCTTTTCAGTAAATCAGTCAAACTGGTTTTCAAATCTCAAAGAATCAAACATCCACAGATTTCACAGGATAAAGGCTTAGATACTAAAAATTTGAAAATATTTCATAAATCATCATAGAAATACACACAGAAACCTTTTATAAGTCACTTACATTTGCTTTTCGTGGTCTGTCTGTAGCCATGTTGCCTTCAGTGCCTCTTCGCATACCGTAATCCATTGTATTTGTGCTGTGTGCATGCCCGGCCGCATGGTGCCCCTCCGCATACCGCAATCCGTTGTATTTGTGTTGTGTGCATGCCCGGCCGCATGGTGCCCCTCCGCATACCATAATCCGTTGTATTTGTGTTGTATGCATGCCCGGCCGCATGGTGGCTGTGGCTCACTACTCCCACAAATATTCTCGCCAATAGACAAGTTAGCAAATTTCGCATGTTGAGTTGAAGCCGTTACTAGGCAATTCTCCTAGGACTCATAAGATCCATAGGAGATGTTTATAACACAATTTATTAATGTATTATTATTAATTCTTATTTAAAATACATATAGTTACATTGTAGGTATGTAATTACATTACAAATTATATTCAGTTCCCCTATATGAGGGCTGGAGAGTTTATCTTGAACAAGCATAGCCACAGAAGCAGAAACATTCCATGACAGACCCTCCCCACCTGCCACAGACTAGCTGCATCTCCTGCTCTGTGACAGAGCTTGTGAAGCTTGGATCTCACAGCATCACAAGCCAGACTGTTGTGACGTGATAAGCAGTGGAAGAGGGTTAAGGGGCCCCTTCTGAGCCTGGTGTCTTATTCACTCAGCCATGAGAAGGGCGTAAGGCCTATAGACAAGGGACCCCTTGCTGTAAGGGAAACATTCAATATGCTTCCAGCCAGAAGTAGCCTTGCAAGCTGATTCATAATTCCCCAGTCCTTAAACCCATGTTCTAGTACATGTCCTACAATGCTCAGAAACATGTATCACATGTTCCATAAGCTATAAAAGAAGAGAGACAATCGAAGGAACATCCTGGCCAAATTACTGCATACAGACGCTTTGAAGACTATGCATTAACGTGCACTGAACTACAAGTCTGCATGCTAAATATGACACCCTAATTATGTCACTGAAGGAGAGGCTAGACAAAAAGGGCATTCCAGCCGCTCTGACAGAAAGCAGCATTCATTTTCTCAGCATTGCTCAAAGCAGGGTCACAGTAAGCTTGGAGTCTATCCAGAGACACAACGTAGAGGACATCCTGGACAGGACACCAGCTGACCATAGGGCCAACTTTGAGCAATTTAGGAACACCAGTTCACATCTTTGGACACTGGGAAAAAGATCAGATGAGAGGACAGGGATAACACCCTCAACCCTCTTGGTGTGTGGCCAGAACACTATTCACAGTTCCCTAAAAATGAGCAGCAAGAAAAAATGTAACATGGTTTTAAGATTATCATAAATTTCTACTGACGTGATGGCAGTATTGCTGTGAGTTTATATAAGTGAATAAAGAATCCGGAACTTGCCTGAAGACATTCTCAATCAGAAAAGAGTGGTGTGATGTTTACTGATACAGAAGAGCTTAAAAACACAAACACAAGACACAAGCCTCAAGTGAGAATAGCCTGAATTCTTGTTTTCCAGAGTTCTTTGTAACTATTGCAGTTTGTCTAGTTTCCTTGGAAAAAAAAAAAAAAAAAAGGCTATATACATGGCACGCACGCTAATTTTTTAGACTAGAGGTTGCAAGGCTCATTTTCACTCATACGGCATGAAAAGGGATCTGTTAAGGTATAAGCCTGATAAGCAGCCTGAACTGGTACTGTCCTCCATGGGGAAGGGTGATCTGGGTTTTATCTGCGGGCTTATGTGCACCTAGTTGCAGCTCAGGTTGTTCGGCACGGTGCAAACTATAACTGATATGCACACTGGGACGGTTTCAGACCGGTCAGCTGTGTGCAGCCTAGATACCAGGCGGATGCTAATTACGAAACTGTGACTTTAAGGCAGCCTCTCAAAACCATCGCTGCGTTTGTATCCCCTTCAAAATGATGAGCAAACAAGTGCAGAATTCAAATGTGGGTGTTAAAGCTCAGACCATCCGGAAACTAAACCGAGAGACTTATAAAAGCACAATCCTGGACCTACACTCATGTGGAAATACTGATGCACAGAACTCACTGGGAAAAAATACCAGATATCAACTGAAGTAGCACATGGCCACAGTGTGGTGGGTGAGTTGCTGGCGAGCCATAAAACACCCCTGCTTCCTTCCTAAAAGCTTCCCTAATGAGAGCTGAACGGTGTGCAGTCTGGTTCCATTATTTATCCCCTGTTATCTAAATGTATTTAAGGAGCACTCTAAAATTATAATTAAGCGAGTAATTGATGTTGTTTGAAATGCACGTGCTCTCTTGTCCATATATTTCTTTTCACGTGTTACGAAGGACGAGAGTGAAATGGACTTTTAGCAGAGCGGGCAGTCAGAGGCCATTTTCAGCACCTAAGCACATGGTTCTGCTGTACTGCCACCCCTCCCCAAAAAAAGGTGGGAGGGAATAAAATTCATAAACGATGGCGTCTGTATTCCTTCAATTATGCACACGTTTCCTTAGACATGTTTTTCATTAACTTTTACTTTATTATACACTACTGCTGCATATTCAACTAAGAAGACCTGACAGATGACATTAATTAATGGGTCCGGCATGGTCTACTGAAATGCATCTTGTTTACTGGCTAGAAGAGAGATGTCAAGGACTTATTTCATGCTTAAAGTTGTTATTTAACCTTGTTGACTATTTAATAATCTTTTAAAACCACACTGGAAAATTACACTATACAGCTGGTAAAAATAAGATGTATTATGCACTATGTGCATGGATTTAAAACATGCATAGAGCTGTAATTTTTTAATTTCAGTATATTGCAGGTGTAGAATAACACTGATTGCCCTGCTAGGCTGATAGTTCTGATAAAGAAAGTGTAGTTTAATACAGAGAGTTGTACTTCAGTGGATATGAAAAGTGTGAAAACATAACGAATTCTGGTTTATAACAATAACAATAATAATTATAATAATGATAGGTTAACTAATGAAGACCAATTTAGAACAAAATTATTGTCACAGTAGTACATGTTAATTGAATTATGCAGAGATAAATAATATACAGATAAATATAAATAATTTATTCTGTGATAATTTCCCATCCTGTGAACCAGACTCCATGTGAATTCCAGGGGAGTGGCGCCCAGAAAACAGGTATTCTGTGCCGACCACCTAAAATCACTCATCTTATGGGGGAAAAAAAAAAGTTAGACCAAACCATCTCCTCCCAGCGGTGAGCTTGTGACAAATTATTTAGATCACAATATACTGCAGACTCCACCCTTTGCTGGGGGTTCTAGGGAACATTTCTATAACAGAGGGGTGCAGTAAGGTCACTGCAGTTGTATAAAAATGTTATATAAAATAAACAGAGACATGAAAATTAAGTCAAAATACTGTTTTGCTTATTAGACAAAAATATATCAAAATGAAAAGTGAAATATGCAGAGACTTCCCGACACAGGGATTACACATTATGGCAAAATAAGCAACTCTGGGAAGACTGGTAAATAATTTTACCATTCATTCATTACAAGAGTCTGCAATTAGCATGTAATGATGGTGCTCTTTATCACAATTACACATCAATATATTGCAATTGAATACTCATTCCAGTGTATATACTTCAAATTTCACAACTGCCAACTGTTCCAGCAATCCACAACACCAGGGTGCTTAGGTACACAACCTTGCTTGGCAAACAAAGAGGTGAAAACTGCTGTGGTCAAGGGAAAACCCAAACAATCTATTTCTGCCAAAAAGGCATCGGCTGACAAAGAGCAGAAGCAAACGATGGACACAAGCATCAACTTGGAAAAGCCCTAATGCTGAGTACAGTCCCGCAGAAAGCAGTGTAAGATCCATGTGCCGTGAATACACAGAAGAGCCATAAAGTGCAACTTCCCCATCTGCTCCAACTGGTGCAAATTCTCCACCAATGCTAGACATAAATGACCGGCTGGTGAGACAAGAGGCATGAGTCAGGTAAAGTGGATGAGGTGCCGTGGCAGGGGGGCGGGCATGCTCCACAGAGCACACTGCCACTCAAACAGAATGACATTACCCCCTGCCATACAAAGTGATGCAAGTGTGCAGCAGGCACGCCAGAACTGACCTGGGGGGGCCTGGCGGAGGGTGAGTCTTATTGGCGGCAGCGGGGGGTCACTCATATTGGCGTACAGACTGAACTTGAGGCCCTGTCGGCACTTGTCACACCTTACTTCAATGAGGGAGACAGATTGCTAGGGAGTGAAACATCTGGGAGAGAAGTACCATGCCCAGGTTCCTGTCTTAGCTCACATCCAGTACATGAGCAGCGAGGCGGGTTTCAATCCGCACACACACAGCTCTTATTTCCTTACTTAACTCAGTCCACAGTGAACCACAACTTCTGAAAGACACTGAATTCAAACCTCACACCTTGGCTAGATCTCAACAGGCGCGACTCATCGTAAGGCCTGTTCTCTTAAACAGCAAGCATGTACGGGAAGCATGGACGAGCTGGTTACTGAGAACATGCCTGTATTAGTGGGCATCGGCTGTGCGGCAACAAGATAACCTCCGAGCTGGTGGCTAGAAGATACAAAGCACTGAGAAAATTAAGCTGCAGAAATGAAGCCCTTGTAATGCTGCAGCCTAACAACAGACCATTTCGTAAAATACAGAAGCATTTTTCCAGCAGCAGGAATATATCTTCATGTTCATTTCTTTCTGCTATTGATGAAATAATTACCAATCAGGGAAGTGAACTTGTTTTTTGCACTGAGAAGGAAGAAGATTGTAGTCTGGTATACGTCTCTAACATTTAGAATACAGTACTCACTAATCCCCTTACATAACAGCTATTTCCCCCCCTGATCAAACATCATACATGCAGTTACATAGTTAATGAATTTCATGATGGTCTACTATTTCAGCAAAGTAGAAGTTTGCTGCGTATATCAAACAAAGATACATTTGCCAGACCTCAGAAAAGAAACTCATCCATGGACACATTTCAGAAAGTAGGAAAGGGGAAAAAGACAAAAGAGTGAGATTAAAATTACTTACCAGTGTAGAGGAGGCCCCTTGTGGCAGTGAATGAGTGGCACAGTCACAAGATCTATCAATTAACATCGACACATTCAAAACTGCCAGCAAATAACATATTTTTCTGTCTGGTGTCCGTCCTCCAAATGAATACTTTCACTGCAAAATAGTTTTTTTAAAGTTAATTTTCCCCTTTTTTGTCACCAATAACAATGATAGCAAAGACAATATTTGTAGTATTATTATTATAAATTTTTTTTTCAAGCAGAGCACCAGTCCACTTCAGGGCTGGAGAACATCTTCCCCAAAACTCTGGATCTGCTCTGAGAAGCACCCTTCAGCTAGCACGACCGGTGGACGATTCCGCTCAGGTGGTGAGGCTCCAGAGACAGTCACCCTAGCTGACACGCAGCGCCAATGGCGCCCCCCCCCCACCCGGCTTCAGCAGGACTGTCCGATGATGAGGGGCTGTGATATGCAGCTGGATGGGGGGGTGTTCCAGTCCTCCGGTAGCACTTCTTCTGCCCGGTGTATAGAGCCAGGGCTATTCTCATTCAAGCCACGCGTTTCAGTGCATATCCCTGATTAGGCTTGAGCTGAGAGAGGGGAGAGAGGTTGGGGGTGGGTGAGGGTTGAAGGGGGGGGTGTGCTCTGAAAAGGAGGCTGGCAATAAGACGTGGTATTCCAGAAAGCTGCTGTGATTACTCTCCCTGTGGCTCCTGTGCCGCTGGGCCATTCAGGCTGAACTGGAGCAGCAGACGGACGGAGTGTCCTGACCAGCACGATGGTCTCCGCTCAAAGAAGTGTCAGGTCTGCCACAGCATTCTGCTGCATCGTGTTGGGTTCAGCCACTCTCTCTCTCTCTCTCTCTCTCTCTCTCTCTCTCTCTCTCTCTGACTTGCTCACTCGCTCGCCCGCTCTCACTCAGTCACACGTGAGGAGACACAGAGGAAGCCTGGAATACAAATAAGGCATTTAGTCTGCCTTTCTTAAAGACACGATTGTGCTCTTCAGTTTCTTACTCAAGATGCCAGCCGTGTGCTAGGAGGCAAGGAGGACCTGTCCACATATATTCCCTACTACCAGCTACTCATCTCTCTTGTCATTCTCACCCCTTTGGGTGGGGCAGGGGCGTGTCACCAGACATTTAGGAGATCAGACATTATTGAAAAGAGACAAAAAAAATTTATAGTGGCTGACCCAGGCTCTCCTCTACTGGGAACTCTGGGTGCAGAGTAATATGTGGCACAGGGATCAAGCTTACAGTATTTCCCGAAACCACTGATTATGGGTAGCAAAGCTAAGCACAATCTACTATTGGGCTGAAGCAGAGTTCTGTGAAAAGTAATATTTAATCTGAGAAATACTCTAGAGTCCCTTTTTTCAGTTTCTGATGATTAAATGGGGAGTACGGGGCATACCTTGCATCAAATCACAAGCTTTTTCCTTCATCTTTGATTTTAAAGATCTTGCTATCCCTCATCTGAGAAAATAAAGAGGTGAAGATCCTTTTTTTGGCCGAGTCATGCTGAAAAATAAGAAAAAATATGACATATTTCCAAAGATATGGGGGGCTGCTTTTCTCACTTCCACACAGCAATACAAAACAAGCCCTTTCAAGCATGGCTGCATTTTCTCACATTGAGGGAAATCTTTAAAAAGTCATTCATCTCAGTGAAGAAAAAATGAAATCTCCAGACTTTTTTTTAATGCAAAATTAGCATTTCGGAGGCTAGCTATCAGAACATGCATCAACTGAGTGAAGCTGCTACATTGACATTTTCATAATTAATTGTGGAAATTAGGGGCCCAAGGTGTGGGTCGAACGGGGACTGAAGGTGGGCTTCTGCTAGAATAAGCTGTGGGATCCATGCAAACTGAGATTTGGGGGTATTGTCATGTATTGTGCTGGAATGACTCTGAATCAGACATTTCTTTGTTCTCCCATGTTTACACTGAATGTAGCATGTGAAAGCATACAAGAACTTTCCAAGCAGTTCCAGCCAGCTGTGATAAGTTCAGGACTTGCCATGACTAATGCTCATCTTCTGGCAGGGATCTCAGATAGGGTCACTGGATCATTCTCCTCTCTCCCCCACCTAACACTAAGGCCTTGGCAGTAGTTAGGTATTATTGATGTTACCTCTATTGGTTTTCCAAAAACTCTTGCCGATGTCAATACCATTTCACCATCGCCTATCAGGTCTCTCATCAACATCAGTTCTACTCCAACATCATTCAAATTCTGGTCCCATCCATGCTTCAATTTCCTGTTGGCCAGCTTCCCTCTGTTGACCACATTTCTCTCCCCATGGAGTGTGCTACTTATGGTCTGCTTACTGTCCCTCTCCACTGCTGAACATCTTATATTGGCTTTCTGTCACAGGCCAAATTTAGCCTGAAACCCCCTCCTGCATCCTTCACTTGTCAAACTCGTGGTGCCCCCTCTCCAAACTCCAGCTGCCTGCCTACACTCTTTTTCATCTGCAGCTCCCCAGTGGTGGAATGAGTTGGCAGCAAACATCAGAACTGTAAGAGTCAAGTGCTTCAAGAGCAAAGCTAAGACCCGCCTCCTCAGATGACACCGCTAGGTTACCGGTAGCCTGATTTAACCAAGATCTGTTTATATTCCAAGTTTGGACTAGCCACTGCTGCCTGCTGTTCTCTCAAGGGTATTTTATTGTTCAGTTGAATCAGCTTATTAGGGTTTAATAGGTTTGTTATGTCATCTGTGATATATTCAGGGTTTTTTCTGCTTATGTTTAAGTGAGTCATACTTTGTCATAGAGCCCTTGTACTGAGCTCAATGTGGTATTTGGCTCTATCCCCCACCCATTAAAATACAAAAATGTAGTGTTCTCCTGGAAAAAACACAAGCTAAAAAATCAGCAGCAACAATAACAACAACAGGTGGCACAGGGTAGCGCTGTCGCCTCACACTTCCAGGGCTGGGGGTCCTACCTCCGGACTGTGTGTGTGGAGTTTGCATGTTCTCCCCATATCAAACAGGATTTCTTACACAGTCACTGGGCCACCACGATACCATAATGCATTTCCATAGTCTCCATTTTAATTTACCGTAGATAAAAAAAAATGTATATGCCACTGTGTCATATGTCTCTATTTACAAACAAAAGCAACTCAAATTGTTTGCTGCGTTTGAAACATTGAAGAGCCTACTAAGCAAAAAAGAGTTTTAATTTACACTATAGCACATTGGTCACAATAACGGGAATATGAAAATCCCATTACAGATGGATAAATGAGATTGCGTTCTGGTGTCAGCCTGTATAATAAAATCAACTGAAATGGAAAATAAGGGTCATGTGAGTCCTGGGCTCCTGGTTTATTTTCATTAATCGAAGCTACGTTATGCTGCCAGTGAGGCCTGGACCCGACCCCTTTTATTCTGGTTTACTGAAGGCAGCTTGAAAACGAGACGGTAAGTGAGGTGATGTCCTACGAGGTAGCGAGGGACACTGAAGGACCTGCAGTCAGGCCCTTGGGGAGGGACATACTTCCCGACAAGCTATGGCAGCCCCAAGTCATGGGAGGGGCTTTCCATGCCTCATTCACGCTGATAAACCAGTAACATGAAACAATTAGCTGCTGCCCATCCAGCAGATGCATTAACTACAGGGGACCTCATTCCTTCACCAGCAGGTACAGTTGAGCTGGTACATTCACACCACAAAAGCGTGTGGCACTCAAAGTACCAGGCATGTATGTATACAGTATGTGCATATTCTGTAGGAACAGATCAAAAGGCACACACCTCTTCCTCGATGTTAAAAAAGATGCAACTAATCAGGTCTCCTTCCAGAAATCCATCATTAGGAGCCCCCAAAGTCCACTCAAGGGTAGGGCTGCGCAATATGACCAAAATCTCATATCCCGATATAAGTCATCTCATATACCGATAACGATATATATCAAGGCTGCACCTATATTTATGGATTTTTTTTCTACAGATCATCTAAGGTAGGAATTGGACAAAAATCCGAATGAAAAGGAGCAAGGTCAAAAATGTAAAGGGATCCACAAACAGGCGGAAAGTGATCCACAAATGTGCAAAATCCATTTCGGGTATAGAAATCGCTCCATATTTTTGTGGGTATGAGGGTACACAACACAAATTAAAAAATACATATTTGTGGATAGTTAAATATTTGTGGATCTCGATACATATTTGTCAATTGTCTTCCGTGGGTTACGAATGAAAAATAAATAAATCCCAATAAAACCCAATAAAACCTTCCATACAAGTGCCACATTCCACGTGGCGACATGCATCCTTGCAAACTGTCATCCAAATGATGAAATAATGTTGTCGTAAACAGTGTATTTTGTGAAACCACAAGATAAACGAGAGAGCGTAATACGAAACGAAATACATTTTCATTTTGTCGTCCGATATAAATCCGATAAGTCATATCGCACAGCCCTACTCAAGGGTGCAGCCCAAAGGCCACTTTTAGAATGCGAACATGCATAGTTAACATGTGGTCTTAAGCTCTGCTGTCCACAGCAGTAACCTATAGGTCTGCACAGTACACGCAGCAATGTGCACGCTTATTCCTACACTTTACAGTTTGTGTAAAAAATCAGATGTTCTCACCATGGATATATTGAGCTGCACATAAATCATGCTGAGCATCAGTGCTTTATTTCTTGTGCTGCAAATGCACGGTCACGTCGCAACATTCACCTTTAACAAGGAGCTTGTTGGGAGGAAGCAGGGTGCTACCATTTTACACGCAACCCCAATGGCCATACGACTGCCACTGCAATAACAGAACAGTGCTGCGCTCACATCCCGTAGTGTAACCAATATGTCCACCAGGTCCATCCCCTCATCCTATGAGTTTAAAAAGAGCACTTACAAGAAACTGACCCCCGCCCCAGCCCACCTCACCCCCCATTCATTGCATGTACAAATCCACTTACTGAACTCACATAGGACCTCACTGTAGAAACAGTTTCTTAGCAACAGCCATGCCTTATCCCTGCACTGTAACCATGTAGCAAAAAGTGCGTAAACAAGTAGTGGAGAGTTGCAATACATATCATACAAATTTACATACGCTCAAATGACCACAGGTCAACCAAAAGCCAAGTTAAACCTTTACCTGTCTTTTAAACAAAAACACACACCATTCATGTGTTTCTATGAAAATATGTCTTTGAGGAAATAGCTGATTCGGAATTCTGTTTTTCTATTAATTTTAATGATTGAGCACTGTCCCACGTGCTTATTTGCATACTAGCATATTTGACCACTATGTTAATATATCCAAGATTAATTTCCCGTCCTGCTTGAGTCACTTTTTTTGTACACTGCTCGCTTCGCTGAAGCCGATTCCCTAAATAAATCACTTTAATATCACAGTAAAACCTGTTTGTCATCATCTTCTGGACTGTCTAAAAAAGCCATCTTACAGCAGTTTAGCGGTAGTGTTTTTACAGCAGAGCCAGACTTTTATGACACTGTATCTGCTTTAATTCCTCCCATACTGCCCTCCCCCCAACCATCTCTCATCCTCTGCTGAAAGGGAAATACACACACCCTTTATACTGCCCTCAAATATGCCTCAGCTTAAACAGAAATTAAATATATTTTTTTTTTCTTGTTACTGGGACACATATATTTCCCATTAAGTGATTTATATATCATCTTCTTTTAAATTAATTACATCAGCAGCGCAAGGAAATACAGGCCATGTGAATTCGGCCCAAGAGCTGCGCGTATAAAAAATGGAAATCGGGTCAGTGTGGAAGCAGCCTTTCGCTTGCTCATCCCTGCCGCATGCAGCATGAGCACCTACGTGCTGATGGTAAATGTCAAAGCGGATCATATATTTGTGTTGCTGGTGCTCATATTCATGGTTTTCTGGGTGGTTTTATCTCCTTTTCCCGGAGGACCACAGTTAAATGCCCAGCTTTAACCGTACCATTACTCCCATCCAACCCCCTCAACAGCCCCAGAACTTCGGCAAGACGGTGGGAACCTGCATGCCGAATCACAGTGCATCACCTTCAGGTCACTTGCGGTATAAATGAGCACAATTTAAATCTTTGATCACTGAAAGTCCAAAACTGAGCTGATACCTCATATTTCAATAGGAGGTACCCTGGTGTTACACTGGGCTCACTGGTGTTACACTGGGTTCACTGGTACTTCAAGTATTCTGAATATGTGGGCAAAAAATTGAAAAGACGGCATAAAAGGGAGGTGAACATCTATGACCCACATAGATATAGGATCTGGCCTATCAATACAGAAGATAGATGATGCTTTATGGATCACACGTCCCCTGACTTCCTACCGATCCAGGCATCAGCGCACACATGGCTTGTTAGGATGAAAAAGCCCAAGGGGGCACCCAGGCTATTTGCACAAGTCGCCTCCCAGGCCGACGGGGTTCACTTCAGGCCCATCTCCTCTGCTCAGCCCGGCGCCCCCGCATGGGTATCGCATAACTGCTTGGAGGGCCTGTCGAGTGAGAGGTTATCCCAACAGCAGATGGTCTCCATGCCCACTGAACCACTCCCCCCTGCTGTCGGCTTACAGCCTCGGATGCAGAGGAAAACAGCCATGGGGGAGAAACAAACACACGTACGGGCATGTCCTTACACAGTGGGGAAGGTCGCCGTCACACAATTAACTGCCAAAATGCCTGCTTCAGTGACCATTCATCATTAATTGAATACCAGTTCAACTAAAACAAAAATCAACCGTACATTCATCCATCCGTCCATCTTTTATAACTTATATCTTTTACAATCATCCAGTACGGGGGTGCAATGAACCTGTAGATGCAATTATAGAAAAAAACATTTTAAAAATAAATTACAAATGAGTACGTTATAACACTGAGCCATAATAGCTAGTATTCCAGGGCTGTATTACAGTGCACTGCATGAATGCAGATGTTCGAAAGGTAGAGTTTAATTGCATTTACTGTTGATGCGTAGCCTGGCATTTTCTCAGAGCCGTACAGCCCAGCACCTGAACAGCCCATAGGCAGAACAGGGTGGAGTAAAATGTGTTTGTGCAATGTAAGAGGGGCCATGACATGACGTTACAGAGGCTCTGGAGCAGTTCTTGCCTGCACGCGTTACTACGCAGGGAATACCACAGCCAGCAGCACATTTTGTGAATGGGAAGGTGTTCAGAGTTTTGGACATAGTGTATATTATATATTATACCTTAGCAGTACAGCACTGACTGCCTTACAGGCAAAACAGACGTTTGTCCATTTATGTTGCATCCACTAGAAACCTGATTATTTAGTGTTTGAAATGCTGGCAGAATAATGTTAGGTTCATTCTTCCGCAGTGCTTAGTGAAGGTGAATGGTGTAAATGATTAGACCCGGGAGAATACAGGGCATATGTCAATCATTCAAAAGGCATTTCATGTTGCAAACACATGCCATGTCAACACAAGATGTGATCCATGTTCATGGCCTGATTTCGAGCCACCTGAAGAGCTTGGACACTGATGCAATACAGGTGACCACCCGCAGGGGGGCACAGGAGATTTAAACCCAATGACGCAACAACAGGAGACAATATATTCACTTTTGGAGAGGTGTAAGGTGTGCAGCAGAGAAAAACATAGTTTTCATAGACATGCGTTTTCTTTCTGGCAATATTCGCAAACGATACAACGGAGACGAACTGATGGGAAACCTCAAGGAAACAGTGTAAGATTCCAGGACAGGCCCTTGCAGGTGCTGGAGCGAGGAACAAGGCTTCCATCTTCTGCAATGAGAAGAGAAGGAGAGAAGGAGCTCGATCTTCCAGTAGCATCTGCATACTCATGGTGAGCGTCACCGAGTGCCCAGCTGATCATCAAAACACTTCAAAACAGATGGATGCCAGAAATTCCGACACCCTCCCGTTTTTAAAGGACAGGCAGAAGTACAGCATTAAACAAGGTAAAGCAAAGCAACATAAAGGTTTCTACACAGGCTAAGCCTCTGTACACTCGTTTAAATCACCACCAGTATGCCTGAGTTATTTCTTTCATTCAATTGTGTTCAGTGAAATGATTGTTAATGTTTGCAATGTAGTGCCTATCCTGTTATCAAACACAAAAACAACATACTTCACAAAATTGAAAAAGACAACCAACAGTGAATTATCTTGTCTAATCAGAAATTCTTCTTTGCTTCAACCATGTAGTTTGCAAACATAAGAGCTATTTGAATCTGTGACATGATTATTCGGTTTCAATGTGTTGCAGCATCAGCGGTTGCTTAAATATATATGTATGTATAAAGCAGATAAAGAACACTCAAAGGGGCCGTGCAAATTATTACCCTTACAACAGCTTCTTATCAGGCCAAAGTGGACAGAATTTCTCTCATTGCACATATTAAGAGACTGTACCAAAACAAGAGGGGTCAAACTGTTGAAAGAGCTTTCAGAAGCTTCACTGTGAATATGAATGCACAGGTATTTCTGTGGTAAACTCAGCTGTGATGTCGATCATGTACCAATTACCACAGCAACCAGCAGATAACATAAGTAACACATATAATTCACATGGGAAAATACACTCCAACCTGGAATCCACTACTCTTCTACGTTCAGCCTTCCCACGTTAGTCCGAATAGCCTACAATACATACTTCTTCAATTTAAATTTCATACCGTTTTCAGTATTTCTTATCTTTCATCCAGTCCATTACAAGCTCCAAATATAATTTCCAAATAAAACTTTCCAAAATTAAAACTTATTATTGTCTCCCAAAGAAAAAACTTTAAGAGGGTTTTGTTTGTTGGTTTTTATATTTTACTTACTTTTATATTATCCCATTTGGGTGGAATGAACATGAAATTAAAGTGAATAAATGCAGCACATGCACTACAAACTCACTTGCATCCTGTTACTTGCTGCGTTCGTCTGCAGCCTTTAATATAAAATGTATAGTACATTGTCATTTACCTTTGCCTGCATTAATAATGACCTATGGTTTTTATATATATGTATATGCCCCCAGTTCAAAAACTACGATGAAATACTATTTCATATTTAGGACAAATTGACAAGATTGTTCATTGTGGCATGAGTGAAGTTTCCAGGTGAAATGAAATCTTGTCAGTGCAGCAGTTTAAAAAAATTAAAAAAATGCATTTCTTAGATACTGGTGACATGATAGCAAACGGCATGACTGCATTCCTAAAAGATTAGTTTAGGCGTTGATCGAGTGACTCTTCAAAATCTCACACTCAAAAACTCATTAAAATGTGTCTATAATGCATCTGAACTGCAGAAGAGGCCCTTTACCTGCTCCTTGCTTGTGATTTCTCACATGGTTGAATAACGCCGCTGGCATTTCTTCACAGCAAGACCTATAGTCCAGTTTCCTGCTCACAGACACCACAACCATGTGGTGAAAAGGATATGAATGGAACCCCCCCCCC
>JAODLD010000021.1:18542632-18583931 GCA_026781065.1 Mormyrops boulengeri
CCCATCCCGCCCCCATTCCCATCCCCACCAAGCTACCACTGCCTCCCACTGGGTCAAGAGCAGCCCGGCATCTTGCTGTGTGGTCAGCATCCTGAGCTGAATATAACAACAGGCGGGTCTACTGAGCCAGCAACAGAAGCCAGATGAAAAACACTCTTCTGTTTGTTTACATGTTTTGCATATATCACTAAATGTGTAATTTCGGTTGACTGAGCACATTGTGAAACCAAACATATCTTCCTGTTATAATTGATATCTCCTGAAGCAGAGGAAATTTTGACTGACCATTAACTTTATTCTCCTTAAAGTCACCTGCGAGTCTTAGATTTGTCATGACCTTTTGTAGTTTCAGAATAAAAGAGCAGAAGCCAGATAAGGTCCAAAGAACGTGAACGGCAGGTAATTAGTGTCTCACACAACCAGCGGCAGACGCCCTTCTACACTTACTGATTGAGTGCCGAGTGCAGATGATGTGTGCTGTCAGACATCCACTTCTTGTCACTGTACAGGTCGCAGGAATCGCTGAGCAAATGAAACCACAATCCGCCCGATTCTGTCAGTGCCTCTTTAGGAGTCCAGAGGACATTAAATGTTGCTGTAGGGCAGTAGGAGGTAGAGACAGGAATCTGCTGCCTAACTAAGCTGATTTTACATTCTCTGGGCCCCCTTCTCACTGCTGGATATTTCAGCACAGCAGGGATTAAGCCTGGCGCCCCCTGTAGGCAGGCCTGTGACCAGTGTGCTAGTTTCTTAAGATCGACTTTGAACAAATTCCAGAATAGCAGCCCTTCCTGTTGGGTCAATTATAAGCCTCACAGGTGACTGTGACACCTGTCCCTCTCAATCTTGTAATCTTGGTTCTTGAACAAATTATACCCTATTCTATTTGTTATTATCATTATTAACAGTTTTCATAAGACAGGAAGAGGGACCTTGGTCAGTCAAAGAATAATCTAATGCTTATTCGAAATGCATGACCAAAAATAAATCTCGTTCAAAGGGTTCCATTTGTGTGTGCTGAATATCTTAAGGGGAGTCATAATTGTTGGAGTAAAAAAATGTTTACTCTGCACCTTATTCCGGGGTATTCTTACAAACGCTGCGTGTTAATGGATGGGTGGAGGAAAACAGAGCGCTGACTCCATGTTGGGCTGCCACCTTTATTGCTGAGGTGCGACTCAACTTTGGTGAAGTTCTTATTTTACTGCCACCGAAGCAGTTTCCCCTCGTATGTCTGAATCGCAAGGTCAGACGGTTATTCCAGAAGACACAGAAAGGGAAGGAGGGAGGTATAGAGGTGAGTGGAAATAAGTATCTAATTACTTGTTGTTTCTTCTATCACTCTTGAGACAGATATTCTAAGATGAGCCTAGAAAAAAATTGCCTGAGGTTGGAAAGACTGATGTGCAGGACCCAAGGAACGACAACACTGTCGATAACAGGGTCTTCCAGCTGGGTCTTCCAGCTGTTCCATGTGCAGCCAAGGCAACAGTAACCATTTAAATGAATGTTCCATAATTTAATCGTCTTGCAAAGCTACAGTTCAGGCCACAATAATCAACACTATTCATAACAACGGACATGCCTCTAGATTTTTGCATGTTCGTCCCATGTAGCATACATTTCCTCCAGGTGCTCCAGACTCCGCCCACAGTCTATAACTTTGCAGCTTAGCTATCTCTAAATAGCCCAGAGTGTATGACTGTACTTCTGAGAGGGCGCCTTGCAATGGACTGCCATCTCATCCATAAGTCCTATGCTTCCTGAGATAGGCTCCAAGGTCAACATAATCCTGTACTGGATATCTGATTATGCCAGATGTATAGATATCCATAGTTATTTACATTACATTATGGCAATATTCATTAATTGTTAACTGAGTGATATCCTCTGCAAAACAACAAATCCCAGTGGTGTAAACATCTTTCTCCAAAGGGTCTGGAAATGCACAAGCAGAACAGCCTTGGCTAGAGTTTGCCGGCTTATATATCACCAATTACAGTATGACAGGCGAAAACTGCTTTTAAAAGATGCTATAAATAGTAAAGCCAAAGTCACTTTAGTTTAAAGATCCCAAAACCCTTTTATAGCTGCTCCAATGTGATTTAAACAACTTGTAAATTACTAATGATCACTTGAAAAAGGAATAAAGTTTCATAAGACTGTTATGAAGATAGCGGATAATGTCATTTTAGTTTTAGTGCCTACAAATTTGAAATGGATCTGCCTGGAATGTGGATTATGGATTTATGACAAATTAATTACGCAAGTAAATAAAGATTTACAAAAATATTAAGAAGACCTCAAGCAGGTGCTGGCTTGCTTATGGAATGCTTTTGAATGATATTGCAAACGGGACATCCAGTGAACACCCACGTGCCCCCCCCCCCAAAAAAAAAATAACCCAAAAACAAAGGTTGCAAAGCTATAATAAATGCCACTGCTTCAAGAGAGAAAGAAAAAAATCGCCTTGTGTCAATCAGAGCAAATGGTAATTCTGTCCTATTGGCTAGGGATTTGAAACAAATACAAATAGAAAGCATCCCAACATCTCACTGTCCTAAAACAAGCATTGCGTGTCTCATTAGTAGGCACCACACATCACTTTAAAAACCTTTCACCATTACTAACAAAGTGAATGCTGATGAGTAGGGACTTGTTGCCATGTATAGGTAGGTGTGAGTGAGTGTGCCCTGCGATGTACCGGCATCCCATCCACGATGTTTCCCTGCCTCATGCCCTATGCTGCTTTGGCACTGTGCAATATTTTTACAAAACATTTTAATGAAAATATTTACATATTTTTATACAAAAAAAACTGGCACAGACCAAAAGTGAAAATAATACCCCCAAAATAAAGCTGCTTCCATGGTGATGACAAGAACCACACCATAATGCAGTGACTGCATCAACCACAAGGGGGAGATGGTGAAGAGAAGAGCTAGTTAGTAATCTTGAAGCGTCCACCAATGCAGGAGTGAAAAAGCTATTGGAGGAGGAGGGGAGACTCAAGTAAATGCCTCATGAATTTGCATCCCCTCATTCCTCTGTTGCTGCTTTAATCTCATGTTTATAAAGGATCTTTTATTACATGTGTCCATCTCACCGCTGAAGGACGACACAAAATGCAGCTATCTTCATTTAATCTCTCATTCTATGTGGACATAAACAGACTTATTATGGGCCATAGTACATTACTTATTTATTGATCTGTCTAGTTTGAAATGCAGTACATGCTCAGCCCTTGTGAGGATAATTGTGAGGATAAACATAGTCCGTTTGTCTCACAGAAGTCACACGTGAAGGTCACACTGCACGTCCCAACAAACGAGCAATGTCTAAATTACACCACAGCATCCTGAATAACCTCCTTATTTCATGCAATCAGAATGAAAACATATTCTTTATCCATTCAAACCATAATCTGGCCAGTCAACAGCATCCACATCAATCTAAGATTATAAAATTAGACACACCAGGGCCTGAATCCTCAAATAGTGCTTCTAATTCAAACTGCTCTTAGGCAAATGCTTGAACAGTGCTTAACCTGAGCCAAAAGTGGCCTGTCCCCACTCAAGAGAATTCAGTAAACATTGAATTATGTATGCACAATTTGGTGCACCTGAACTAACAATTCATTATGCACAGTTACCTAATAATTTCACTGAGTACTCTAAAGACACCAAGCCACATCTCCATAAAGTGTGAATAACAGACACCATGATCCAACAGAAAGCCAACATCCTCACACACTGAATCAACAGATCTGTGATAACGCTGAGAAAACTGCTCAGGTATTGCAGGTTTTCAGAAAAAAAATCTGATGGTAAAGAGGTATTATGTACTTTATTTTAAGCTTTTTTTGCAAGAATTGTCAATCTAGTTTCTGTAGCTCTTCAAAGCTAAATGTAGGGTACATTTTTTTAACTGATGATTGGACCTCTTTTTGATCTGGCTATATATTTGAATACCAAATTGAATTAATCTCCTTGTGAGCTGTGCACCTACTTTGGTGTAAATTTGTTCCTTATTCTAAAAGTGCTTTACTCTTTCTGCCACTAGAGGTTTTTCATCCATCCACCCATCCGTTTTCTGAAACCGCTTGTGCTATTCAGGGTCACAAGGGGGTCTGGGCACACTCACACATCATTCACTTGCACATGTATACCTATAAACAATTTGATAACTCCAATTAACCATAGCATGTTTTTTGGACTGTAGAAACCCCATAATGATACATGGAGAACATGCAAGTTCCACACATACAGAACCCTGGCGGAGACTGAAACCAAGGTCCCAGAGGTGTGAGGTGACAGCGCTAATGACTGCACCACCATGCCCCCCCCCAAAAGCTCTGTCAATTGGGCTTTAATAACAACCAAACAGATTTCCCCAAAAACAGCCATATTTGCTAAATTGCTATAATCATTTGATTTGACTGACTAGACTGAACTTCATCATCATCATCATCATCATCGCCAAAAGGGAGAATAAATCAAATCATTTATAACTGGATTTACGTGTTATTCTGCATGGCAAGTCCGGGAAATCTATCCTTTATTTTGCATCCAGACCAGCAACCTTTTCAGTTCCAGTGATCATAGAATATTACATCTGACCTACATGCTGAAATTATGAACGTAAAGTGTAGAATCTCAGAAAACAACTTCCTGAAAAACTTTGTCAGAATAAGTCATCGGCTCTATCCTTGTTTTTCCCAGTTTCTCTACAAATCAAATACCAGCATATAGAAATTATTAAATCCAAAATTTTATTTAAACTTTTAAAAATATGTATTTCTAAATTATAATCAATATATAATTAAGCCAATCAATCCATTTTCTGTAACTATTTGTCCTATTCAGGGTCATGGGAGGGCCTGGAGCCTATCCTGTAAGCTATGGGCACAAGGCATCGAACAATACAAGATGGGGTACCAACCCATCAAATGGTACAGTCACACAATATGCAGATTGTAAGGCCAATTCACCTCAGCATGTGCTTGGACTGCGAGGAGAAACTGGAGCACCCGTAGGAAACCCCACAATGGCCAGAGTTTCAGCGCGCTAAGTCTCTATGCTCGTGCTTTGAACCAGGAATATTGGTTGAAAGATGGGTTTACATACCTTGACCGTGATTGTTTACACCATCTGTTTAATAAATATATGGTAATAAGATAATTTATTATTATTAATAAGAGATGAAGACCAGTTAACATTCATAAAGAAGCCTGAATTCCAAAAGGACCTCAAACTTTTTTCTCACAGTTGTATATAGAATAATTTCGAATAACTGATATACTTATTTCATGTAAGGAACAAGACAGTTCTTTCAACTATATATAGGTCAGCCAGAGAAAAATCCTTCACTTCTCCTTGCATTACACATCCAGGTTCACGCAGCCCATTCTGTCAAGGCCTCTGCAATTTCCTCAAGTAATGAGAGAAAGAATCTCCAAAACTCTGAACCAGATGACAGTCAGTACAGTGAAGGTACTCTTGGAATTTTGGAGTAAAGAAACTGTCTGTGCTTAAAGCAACCTACTGCCTCAACGAGTTACAAATGATTTTTTCCCCAGACACTACTTTAATGTCTCTCACTCAGAATATCAAATTTTGAGTATGCAAGATGCGGGACAAATTTCATACATATATTTTTTATATATCGGGCAAGTTTTGAAAATATCACAATTGAACTTCATATCACAATTTGAACTGTATTTTAAATAAAATTCTTTATCTTCACGTTTTCATCTCAAGCCATTTAAAGACTTTCTAATTATTGGTAGAGCATACTGGTATATCTCAGAAAGTCGATCTACTTACTGGATGACCATCTCCATCTATTGTTTTCTACTGTTATATGTGGGAAAATGAGACACACAATATTTCAATGCAATGAGGCATGATTTACATATGAGTTCATTTGTGCTTTGGAATTCTATTCCAGCAGAGAATTTTACTTTTTAATGAGAAATAAAAGCTCCTATCAACAGTCAGATGCCACATGCCATTAACAACAAACAGTAAAATTAGGGATTGCTAACATTAATTCCTTTCACTGGCTTTTGAAAAACTTAAAAGGATAATTAGAGGTATTTCACTAATTCTTATTTGCAAATTATTTGTCAAATTTCCAGTTATCATGATAGCAAGTTAAAGGACATGGATTATTCAGACAAACACCACATCAAATATAATGTGTTGCAATGACAAGCACCACATCATATAATGTGCTGCAATTAGTAATCATGAAGTCTTTTGATTCCTAAGGCCCACTGAGACGCTGCTTCCATTGAGCAATGAAACACACTCGGTTGTCTTCTGTAAAAATATTTGGTTGACTGCTTCTTTGGTTGTGGATTGCATGAGGAAAGAGTAGCATGGGGCATACGACTCAGTATAATCCCCTGTCATTGGTTAAAGGGCAGAACACAAAAGGACATATGAAGTCTTCTGGACAACAGGGATTCAGCTCTTATCCTAAAGGGTGCCCTTGAAGATTTCTGAAGGTTTCTGCACAAATGTCATATTAGCTTTTTTCCCATTGCCATATACAGATGATATATTGCAAATTTGATTCAACAGTTCTTATAGAAAATGCTCTTTTACCTTTGAGGACCTTATCTTCTTGGCCTTGAGTCTTTGATCGCTGACTCCAGAGGGTTAAATTCTGATTTATATTGCGAGTTGTTGAGCAACCAGAATGTTAAATGTATGTCTGGATACAAGAAGACATTGAGAATTGCATGGCACATGTAAAGTCTTTGCAGAAACTACTGGAATAAAGGAGGAGGTTTGAATGAGGCTGAGATTGTTTTCAAGACAACCTACAATCAATGGAATCAATTAATAACTCACATTTCAAGGTTTTAGAGAAGATACAATACATTAGTTGATTTGTAATACATTTTTGTTATTCTTAGAGATGGTGGAGTAGGGTTTCATATTTTCTTTGAGGTTGGTTACATTAAAAAGGAATCAATCATGTTTGTTCATAATTTATGTAACTTCAGTCATAATTTCCTCTGCAAGAGAAAGATGGATGTAGTCCATTAATCCATCATCACTGGCAATGCTCAGTTATAGATTTTTCACCAGAAAGTTAAAAGAGAATTATTAAAAACACGGAGAGAACTGGCAAAATACTTGAATTTAGCTAAATGTTACATTGGCGTCACTGACAATATAGAGAAATTTCTTGTGCCATAACATAATCAAAACTGTAATCCAGTAGGTAAACATATGGATCAATACCTTAAATTCTTTTAAATTAATGACTCTCCCAGATCAAATTAAAGCTGAATATTGCACTTTGTTGTCGGCTATTGCACTCTAAAGTGTTATAATAAAAGAATATGTTTTATTTTGATCTCTGTGTTTTTAATGCTTTTTTTTAAGATTGTCATTTGCACATTCATATTTCACTGGGCACTAACAAACTTTGTATTGGCAAACATACTGAAAACAGTACAGTGAACATTCAGTAAGAAAAACAATTACCGAATAAATCAACAGGTTCCATCACAGCATGACGCTTTCACAATCATTCCCTGTATTTATTGCACCATTTTCTGCAATATTTTTTTCAATTCAAGAATGTTTCGCTACTTCATCCATTTGACAAAATATTATTACAGTTCAGCTCCGATCTATATTATTCCAACTGACATTATTTTACCTATTTAAGGAATATTTTGCATGACTGTACAATATCAAGATGAAACTTTTCATGAGACAGAGGTTCAGCGAGTATCACTGTTATGTCACCCCTTCAGGGTTCTGGGTTATTTTCTGGCCCTGGCTTTGTGTGTGTGTGTGTGTGTGTGGTCACATATATATTACATTGTGGGGACCAAATGTCCCCAACAATGTGATAAAGACCTGTATTTTACCTTGTGAGAACCTTTTTTTCAGTCCCCACAAGGGGAAACTCAAAAATAGTCTGTGAATGTAATCAAAAAACTAAAAATGCCAAAAGTCTTGTATTTAGTTTGGTTACTTATGGTTAAGTTTAGGGTTGGGTGGGGGTTAAGGGTGCCATTGTTGGGATTAGGGGTTTTTCCATAGAAATGAATGGAGAGTCCACACAAAAAATATGAAAACAAAGTATATGTGTGTGTTCAGTTCACATGGGCAAGGGCAAGTTGTTTAGGTGGATCGATGTATCTTAATTGCCCATTGAATGTAATTATGTGAGTGATATGCCCTATGATGGACTGGCATCCTGTCCAGGGTGTCCCTGCTTTGTGCTTCCTGGGAAAGGTTCCAGGTTCACTATGACCTTGAACTGGAAAAAAGAGCCTCAAACCTCATCTACGCATGCATGCATTAATTAAACACCTGAAAAGTAAAGCTGAAGGCAATACTGTGTGTACGGTTGCTTGCTGATTTTACAGAGCAAAGTGGAACAGTATTAGTGTGGTAAACAGCACGTGGGAGAAGTGGTGTCCATAAGCAAGGAGAACAACAAAGATGAGTAGGAGGAACACAAATTCAACAGGCCTCTTTCTATAAATACTAAGTGAAAGGGCTGGAGATCGAGGTAAACAATAAAAACCCAAAACTTAAAATTGAAAAGAAAACACAATAGGCAGAGTACTAAGCCCTAGCTATCCCTTGAGTCGGCAAGCCAAGGACATCATCCTTCAAAATAGAACAGATAGGCAAGAGTTTAGTGGAGCGCTAGCACATGCAAACTTCACATTACTCATTACATGGTTAGCCTGCATCATCTTCTCCTGAAATATATGACAGGATGCGAGGCACCTGGACAGCCATCACCTGTCCATATCACATGATTGAGGTCTACATATGAATACCAAGCTGGTACATGAAGGACAGCTGACCTTCTTATCAGGCATTAGTTGCTAGTGGACTAAGATCATGATGTTAAGACATAGCATAACATAAATGACTTGTAAACACTTGTAAAATGAAAAAACAAGAGTCATATGTATTCTCACAACAACATCCATAAAATGTAACACTTCTGGGCTCCACCTATTTCGAATATGGTCAATTTTGTTGATTGAACAGATACAGATAATCCTGTACTTGCTCACTTCTAGTGGTAACTCTGCTGAGCAGAGGATGCAAACTGCAGGCCTTTCAATGACATAAATAAACACACAGAGATACATACGACCCAAGCCTGGTGAGCTTTGCCCTCTAGGTACACATCTTTGTTACATAACGATGGCCGATATTTTTGGTTGAGAATTTAACATGCATTATCTGTGTGAATGTCAATATCAACAGGTTCAGTTCCGTAAAAAAGAATTAAAAATACTGCAGAGCTGACATATACCCTACACTGACATAATAAATAAGCCCATGTAGGTTGCACCTCAGTCTTGTGTGCCTTGAGCTGTATGGGATAGGCTCCAGCCTCCGTGACCCTGGATAGGACAAGCAGTTATGGATGGATGGATGGAAGGATGGATGGATACAGTATAAATATATAGTATATTGTACCCAGAAGGCATGTGTATTATATATAGTAGAGCCTATGATTTTACTGAAAAATACTGACAGTTACTGACATGTTTAAGTAAACAACAGCATACACAGGCTCTGAGTCATCAGAGGTATGTATCAGAGTGCTGCTTCTCTGCCTTTCTAGTGCTCTGTCAGGGTCACTGCCCATTGGCCAAGACAGAAGTAGCATTCAGCAGCTTTCAGGGCGAACGGCCAGGCACATGTTCGCTAGTTGTGTGCGGCGAGGATAAGACACCATGTCGATGCCGTACTATATAAGCCAAGCTCATTGCAGAAACAGTTTGGGAATGTGGCTTTACTAATAAACATATATAGGTTAGCTTTAAGAGACAGCTTTAGTCAGCTTGAGTCAGGCTTTATTTAACATTCAAGCGGCACTGCAGTGCTTACTGACAGTCTGTTACATTATCATGTTAGTATTCAGTATGTTAGTCTCCAGTCCCATTACCCTTCTGCTACCATGCATTTATTAGATATTATGAACATTTAGTTTGTTTTCTCCTTGAGACTGATTTCAGTGTAACATTAACAACAGTCTATTTACAATGAGCAGTAACCTAATATGTGCCCTTTTGCGCGTGCATTTAAACTGATTTAACACATGAAAAACTGAGGTTTGCCACTGGAATCCATTGCTGAACCGAACATCAGTTGTAAAATAATTACTTGTCTCCTCTCGTGAACATGGATCTGCCCGAGCAATCACAGCATCTGTCCCGTCTCACTCCCCTCAGCCTTTGCCCACCGTTGTGGGACTCTTTAAATTGCTTTCTGCCTGCTGCCAGTGCAGCTCCAGACACGAAAGGAGTGCACAAGCTTCCGGGTTTGCCTGATGTCACAGTGCAAAAGCCAGAGTCACCGTGTCAGATGCGAGATTGTGAGATTAAAATTCACCTTGGCCTCACATTTATGATTATCCTGTTTTGACAGTTGCCATTACCCAGAGTAATGGTCCACAAGGATTTTTCTAAAACCATCTCTCCATATATTATATCTCAATGTTTTATTTCACGTCCGAGCCGAGCCACAACAAATGGCATCTCACCTGATCTCTAAGCACTGGCCAGTTCATCCTCCCCCCATTGTTTGGGTAACCTCACATAATACTTGGTGTAAGATGACGAGAAATGCATTCCGGCTACATTAACTATGATTAGCCTTTAAAGAATCCTGGCGCTTAAGCCTCCTCTTCTTGCCTTGCAGCTACCATCCCCCCATTACATGTCAAACTTCTGACCACAAGACAAGAAGCCCCCCCACCCCACACACACACACACACACACAATGCAAAACTGTATTTAGATATGACAATTGGGTGATTTCTACAGATACTAAGAGAGGTCATTCGTCTGTAGAACCAAACCAAAACCAAAAGGGCCATTTAATTTGTTTATATTTGACCACAACCTTGGTTGAGAACAAAAAAACATTTTGCTCCAATACAGAATCCATACTGTGAGTTTTTAGATGACTAGCCCAATGCCAGCAAAACACTCCAAAGTCATTTAACTTTCCTTTTTTGTCTTATTTTCATTTTTCAACTGGATAAATTTTTGATGCACGCTGAATAATGCAGGCTCCCTAACAATATTAACAAAAGACTTGCAGAGCCAAGTATGGATAGAATCACTAGTTAGAGGAAGAAAAGTGAAAAATCGTAGGCAAATCCTTTCCGCCTCCCTAGACAGACAGGGATCTGGCAGAAACCGTGGGAGTTCTGAAAGGAAATTCATTCCACCTCTCTTCAAGGTTATCGACGCAGTGCACAGGCTTGTGGCTCCGCAGGGCTCCGCTTGAAGCCGCCACGAAGCGGAAATGAAAGCGATGCCATCGTGGTCCGCTGTTATACGCCGTCGTGCGCCTTGACGCCGCCGTCTTCCGCATCTGGAGCACGATTGTGAGGATTCGGTTTGTTTGTCATATCCATTCTGAACATTTATCATTTGACTGGCGCTGCATGCGGTAACGCGAACTCGGTCTCTTACTGAACAGAAAGTGAACCTCACACAAAATGGGAGCATATGAAAAACACCTCCCTTTATAAGACACACATGTGGTGCTTGGCCCATTAATATTTTCTCACATTTCACAGATGTTTCGGGGGGGGGACATTGCTTTCAACTGGAATGAATGAAAGCAAAACAGCATCAAAAGGACACTGTGTGTAACAGGGTGTCAAGTGATGAGAGTCATGAGGAGGTCACACATGCCGCTCTATACAAGCAGCTTTAATTTCCAGCCAGAGCCCCCACCCCCACCTGCAGCCACTGTCCACCTGCAGCACCCTCCTCTGCCCATCCACCCATGAGTTGGCCCACATGGAGCAATTAGCGCAGAAGTGGATGGAGGCACAGGCTGACAGGGCAGTGCCTTTCTGGAGCCCTGCCTCTCTTAATTATTTCAAAATCAGGAGCATGAAGAGAGATTCCAAATTAATTTCAAGCCAGGATGATGATAAACACTATTAGGGAATCAAACTAGATGGCAGGCGTGGAGGGGTGGGGGAGCAGCTGGGGGAATTCAAGAGGGGAGGACCAGAGCGCATAGAATGACGTCGATTCACGTTAATGAATAGGTGAAATATGTGCCTGTCAGTATCTTTGTCGCGGTGAGTAGCTCCAAACATTGAGGCATACAGAATCCCGGAATTAGCACACGGTTTATAATGCAACCATGCACAACATGTCCAGCATGTCATCAGTCATAATCTGTGTCAAAACACGATGCTCCCATGTCCCAAAGTGGAGTCAGCGGTAATCAGACAAGCAACGGATGGTTATATCAAACTTCAAAAAAAGTGTTGTCAGTGAAGTGATGTCACCAGGGGCTACGTGAGGACAGCGAGAGCATCACGTGGTCACTCTGATTGTCGCACCCCCGCTCAGGTGGCAGAGGATGCAGGGGAAAAGAGGTCAGGTGGTCAAGCCACACCGACCTGGAGAGGCGGTCTCCGTGGCGCCCAGACTGGCACTCCACATCCCTCCACCACCAACATGTCAGTTCCCAAGATGTGCTGGCCCTCCGTATATTGCTGTGGACATCGTGTTTCCAGTTCTCATGCTGGTTGACAGCTTCATAATTGTTTAAAAAATGTAAAATAATTTAAAACAAATTTGAAATAACAAATTCAAATGAAGGGCCATTAATTTTAACAAAAAAAATTAAATAAGTGATTAAAAAAGTAACAGGTTGTCCAAGGATTACATATAATCCTTAGATATTCCTTATATATAATATTCCATATAAATGTTTACTGCTTGCCATGCAGTGTGGTTTGGTGAAAAATGCTGAAAAACCTAAATATTTTTTGCTCTTTTCTTTGTGCAGAACCATTCCAAGCAATGCTACTGTATATCGTATCAAGATTCAACATCCTTTTGGTCCCATCCGAATGTTGTTCTTTGATAAAGCTAGATAAGGCATAAAGATGAAAGGGAATTCTATCTTCCAAAAGCAGTGCATCTATCAGCTGGTTTAGCCATCGAATGTCCACATTCATTACACTGACTGATGCACGATTCATGACGGCAGCGTGGGTCACATGTTCATCACTAACATCTTCGAAAGGCAAAGGTCTCCTGAGATAGCTTGTGTGCCGTAATTGCACCCCGCTCCTCTCTCCACCTCCTTTTTTTTAAGGTTATAATTCAATCATTTGGCCTGGGACATATTGCAAGAAATCAGCAAACACACACATCACAACATGACTCATGTGACCCTCCGTGGTTTGCAGAGTGTCCTTGATTCCACGATTTCTGTCAGCTACCATCAAAGGGACAATCACTACTTTAGGCGTTGCCAGCCAGAAGCAAAGACACATCAGGGAAGAAGAAAGTTAAAGTGGTGATCTACATACATATTCAAAGGGTGGTTCTTTGACCGGCTCATTGGGGGAAAAGGGGTGATTTCCCAGATGAGTAAAGGACTTGCTTGTTTTTGCTTTTTCTCTTATTCACACAGCGTGACCCTAGAAACTCGAATGCCTCCTTGTAGTAATTAGGCAGTGAATCATTAGGCGTTTCCTGAGCACCTGCAGAACCAGGTGTGGGGTCTTGACCCTCTTAGCCAGGCATACAGTCAGCTCCATGGAGGGGCAACATACTTGGTGTTTACGTCCCCCACTGCCCCATGACCTTTGTGCTTTGCGAGGAATGTGAGCTAAGGAAGACAAAGGTAGTGGACGCAATAGCAAGTGTGTCCCAAGCTACTCATACACCCCCCCGAGCGCACACAACTCCAGGCTGCGGTGCGGTGCGGTGTTACAGCAGGTGCAGTATGGAGCTGCACTTTGTGACAGAACATGGTTCACACCCAGATGGTGACAGTGGCAGAAAAATCCTTCAGGATTCAAACCTGAAATTAACAAAATAAAATAAAATAAAATGAGAGGATACAATAATACAAGTATATAATTCCACAATAACGTAGATATAAGCAGACAGATATGACTGACAGAGCTGAAACCTGCATCTGCAATTGAAAGTGCCACAACCCAAATTACACCGCAATAATGAAAAGCCGTATTTCCACAGCTGTGCCGAGCTGCAGACACAATGCAGAAAAGACACCACATAGAGGCTAGAGGTATCTGGGTACATGCAGTATAGAATAGTGCATAAATCAGTACATTTTGAATACTTTTGCATTTGGCATCACACAATGGCCAAACGCAGCGAGCCATGTTCTTACCGTCTGAAGGCTTGCAGCTGCTATCTGTAACCATGTCAGTGATTGCGAGGCACCGCTCTGCGCTTGCGGAGCTTTCCTCAAATTAGGATTAGGTAGTCTTTTTGGAGCAAGCATTTATAGGAAATATCATGCTTATTGCTCCCAATTTTGAGCGTTTTTAAATAAATTTGTTAATTACAGCAAAACAAAAGAAGCCAAAGGTCAGAGGAACAGACTTAGGGCAAAACAAGCCCATTTTGTGCAAGAAGCGAATGCCAAAGTGATGTAGTGAATCAGATTTTGAAAGAAGGCCCTTCAAAAGGCATAACGTGCTAGTGAGAAGCCTTCAGGGGATGTAGCACAATTAACTGGGGGATGTAGCACAATTAACTGGCTGCAAATAAGAATTCACAGAAAACATCTCTTTCCCTGCCCTTAGCCCAGACATGGAGGTGTGCCTTCAAGCCTGGCACTCTGCGTCAACGTTAAGTGCTGATTACCGCAGCAATCACCCAACAGCTCAATACAGTGGGTCGATAGATGAACCACACACCGTCATTCTGCATGGGGGCCAACAGCCAACGAAAATGATACCTGCTTGATGGATTTTTGCAAAGGAGAGTCATTAATCTGGAGTGATGGCCAGAGTGGGGTCGTTGGGGGGTGAGGAGGGCTCTAGGACGTTGGATCTACAGAAAAAGCCTGAGTCCCATATAACCGCACTTATGCAGTCTGATTAATGATCGCAGAGCCCACTGAGTCGATATTGTTTTTAAATTCACTGTACACAGATATTAGAGACTTACTGATGGATCCAGCGATAAGCCAAAAAACTAAGGGGGTGAAGCAGCAACAATTCAGTGGGGGAGGGTGGTGGAGGGGGTGAGTCATAGTTTTGCCTCTCTTTCTATCTCCTGGTTGCGGTACACAGCGGCTCATGCCATCAGGGTACTGGAATTAAAATGCGGACCAGCTCTCAGCTTTCACATTCTCCTTTGACTTCCTCCTGCTGACTAAATTCGATGCATTGAAGCTAGATTGACAGACAAATAGTCTCTAGTCCCCGGTTTCCTAGAAGTCCAAAGGTGCCATTTACCTACCATGTTTCCACTATATACCACGGCTCATGTCTTCCACACGCATTGCATCACCACCCACCTTTACCCATCATAAAAGACACACCTTCTCCAAAATGCTAAACACACTGCAGGGTGAAAAAATATTATTATGCCTCCTCACAGCTCTGGGTCCAGGCGGTGGACTCAGCTACAGAGGCACGGAACCACAGCTGGGTAGATGATGTATGCCAGGAAAACCGATGCTTGAAAAACCACCAGTAATAAGTGTGGACACAAAGGCCAAGGCTGCATTTTTTATGTACAGCTGTGAGTACCAGCAGTGTGGAGAAAAGTGGGAGTCAAGCGAGCACGACTGCTGCCATCAGCGATGCTTTGAGGTTAACCTGAGAAGACAGGGCCCGACAGCACCTGAAGACCAAGCCTCAAACGGCTCTCCAGCAGCCCACTGCATGCCAAGCACCCCTCCAGCCATAACAGACAGGGTGAAATGGTATCTTGCAACCCTGATTCGGACTTTAATGACCGGTGATGGTCTGCTGCACTATCAGCAAATTAAATTTGAAAGAAAATGGGCCCTTACAGACAGACCATCCTGCTTGTTTGCAGACAATAGTGTTCAATTTAGGATGACACCCTAGTACTAGTCCTTAGGGTAGGGGAACCATTCGATTCCACCTCACCTGTTCAGCATCCCCTTCTTAAACACAGCTCCTTAAACACGCACAAAGGCAACAAGCTGCGGATACACTTAAAATTATATTCCACGAATACATATTTAAACAATTACAAAGATAACACTTGCTGCTTTCATTCTGAAAAGCATAGTAAAATGACACATTTAGCCACGCTTACTAAATACCAGGAGATGACGTAATCCTTCCTCTTTTTTCACAAGAGCAGAAAGATAAGGTGAAATGAGTTTTCAGCTGAATACTCCCTGTAATGAGGGATATCGAAACTGGTGTTTATGCTCAGCTTTCACTATACATAAACGGCACCCAGAGTTATGTGACGCAAATCGGCGTGATTCCTATAGTTTAAACACTGTCATTGAAAATCTCTACATCTATTATTGCTGTGGACTGAACATTCATATTGTAACAGAAAAACATGAAGAAGCAAAAGTGTTTAGTTTCTTACTTAAAAGGATTTTAATACAGAATTAATGCATATAAATTAATGGTAGCTACAGTGCTGTTTCTCCCTTATCCTTAGATAAAGCTTGGCTGTGACACTGTACTGATTTTCTCAGAAATACAATTCTTCCTTAACTAGTTTTACATGGACATCCAGGATTAAGATCAGGAGTTCATATTTCATTCATTTACCTACTGAGTTATTGGCCAGAGTGACAATTTAATGGGCCGTCATTAGTGAGAATGATGGAGTGATTGTTAGCAAAGGGGGTCAGGCTATGAGCGCTAGACTCGGTTTGATGAGGTGTGGTAGATAAAGGCAGAAACTGCCACAGTAAGGTGTAATCGAGTTTGAAATGACAGGCAGACACCGGGGAAAAAAATATGAACCCATGTTTCTGAGTGGAAGAGTGCGGATATGCCAGAAAGCCCTTTTCCGAGCCACTTCTCTTTAGTGTTAATGACGTGCTCTGGACCCAGGTGTGACGACCTTGCTAATTTGCCAAATGTTTTAAAACAACCCAGGTGTTTCGCGAGCACCGTTTACGAGGTCCTTAAGGAACCTTAACGATGGCCCACGACAAGGCGCGTCCATCACCCTGAAGTGGAGGGAAGAGGGAAACTGCTCTAGCTGTACCTCTGAGGGCAATCAAGTCTGAAGACCCTTCTCAGTGACCTCATTTCACCCTCAAGGCCTACACCCTTATGGCAACAGCACATAGCAGCTACTGCCTCTCAATCTTAGAAAATGAAAATCCAGCAACTGACAACTAAAGTGGATTTATAAGCAGAGGGATCTATGGATGCAAAAGAATAGAATCATACCGGTTAGTGCAGAGCTGTCGAAGCAGAGGTGGAGCCATTAGCAGGTTTGTGAGAATCATGACGTCCTGATCCGAGTCCAGTCTTCTGGCCAAACAAGACACTTAGAGAAAAACAAGGTCAGTTGTTACCAAAAATGTTAAAATACAATGTCTGCAGTGCATCGGAAGTTGTTAATTGCTAGTTGTTTTTTTCATACATTTATGATTAGTAATAATATTTATTGTGACTGTGCTACCTGACTTTTGAAGCTCATTTCAAATTAAAGAGTCACCTTCTTGGACAGAAATTTTGCCCTTGATATTAAGTTTATACAAACAATTTTAAAAATGACAAATAAAGAGCTAGTTATCATATTACCATATTGTCATGGTTTCCTATGGGTTGTATCACCTCACACGGAAACTGTGCAGGCCGGACCTTAAGTTGAAATTGGTAATTTCAATGCCAATGTGTGACACCAACTAACCTTTTCAGCTCACCATAAAGATCACTTAAGGACTTCTTAATGATGTAACATCCTGTCTACTATTTTCTGAATTGACATAAAAATTCCTGGTTGTGCCATCTGTCATTTGAGGCAATGTAGATTTGTGGACAAATGTTTATGAATGAACTTAACGATTTTAAAACCACAGTGTTTTACAACTTTTCATGAGTATAAAGATTTCAATCACAGTATTATTCCTAAGTAATTAAAATTTTAAATTACTTAACTCCCAGTATTAATAGTTGTCTTTTGCTCATTTGTTTGAACAGTTGTGGCGCTTGACATTTCTGGACTGATGACAGATACAAAAATGTCAAAAATGTATATTAATTGAATGTATAGAGAATATATCCACATTAAAGATGTTTCATACAATGCTGTTTGGCATGATGTGCATTTATTAAAGGATGTAAAAAAAGGATTAAAATGACTTGAAACCAGTTACACCCTGCTGCACAGAGCAGTGCTTCTCAAACCAGTCCTCAGGGACCCCCAGATGGTCTACAGTTTTGTTCTCTCCAAACTCCCAGGGAACTGGGAGAGAGTAAAAATGTGGACCATCAGGGGGTCCCCGATGACTGGTTTGAGAAATACTGGCGAAGAGAGTGATTGTACATGTTTATATATGCATCCATCTTTCAACCCATCATCCGGGTTGCAAAGAAGTCACAGCCCATCACATACACAAACACAATAAAATCGCAATCTATGAGTAATCTAAACATGAAAAAATATTCACCCACATATAAATTCAATTGTTATGGCAAAGGTATAGCTGTGTTGGATATGTGTAGGAAGAATCTCATTTTAAAAACTACAAAAGGCTCAACATTTTACAAAATACATGTGTATGAATTAATATTAAAATAATACATTTTAATTAATATGAATTATAGGGTAACACTGTAGTTTGCGCTAATAACAGGATGTTACTAATAATTGTAGAATATAATATATAGAAATATCAATTCACCAAGAAATGTATCTATTGCAATCATATCTTGCTTGCTTGGTATTTACAGCTTGTAAATCTGCAAATATAAAACAATAGGTTAGTGGGCCAAAGCATATTTGTAAATGTGTAGTTGGAAATGAGCAAAGCTGTTTAGTAAATAATTTGTAAGAGTAGAATAACATTGTTATTTACTAATAACATTTGTTATTTAATTTGTTATTTTAGCAAATTGATAGGAACAGTTTATTAATAGTTAAGGGGAAGACATTGAACTAAAGTGTTACTAATTATTTATAAACATTGGCCGAGTGTTGTGTTTTACCACGTAAACATGATAGATGAGAACCTTATCGCAGTTCTGGAAAAGTAGAAATGTACGGTATATGCTGAAGAACAGCAAAATTAATGGTTAATGTTTTAGCAAAATTAGTTAGTCACAGGTAGGGGGAGGCTACCTACTATATTTGAAACGATTCCTGTCAGCGATAACCGTTTTCCTGACTCAGGTCTTTTAAAATGTCAGGAAAGCGTATTTCATAGGTAATTACCTGCATTCCGTTTTCCATCCCAAACGTACCCTCAACGACGACATTTTCAACGGGAAAGTTTACATTAATATTCGCAGTGTCAGCGTGTCTCTATTTTCCATATAATATTTCGATATTCGGTGAATAAATAAGGGTGGCTTTTCCAGGTTATTTATATTTAAGCACGTAAATACGGTAAGAATTATAATTTCTAACCAGGTTTAGCTTTAAAACAGTTCGGCTAGTGATCCGTGGTTGTCACGCGCTCACCAATTTATCTCGAGGCGAGTCTCGTGATGGGCGCCGCCTTCCTGCTCATAATAATGTTAAGAATCATTATTTCTCGAACCCCTGCTGCATTTATCTAGCACACTTAAACCAATGGCGTTCTCCAATGATGTAACCATATATTCTATTATACGTGGGCCACTGGCGTATTTATGTATGGGCAACATGGGCAACCGCCCAGGGCGACATCATGCCGGGGGCGGCACAGGACGCACTCGCAAAAAAAAAAATCGCAATATTGACATTGGCGCGATCGGTTTTCTATTTGCACGGCACACGGTCACCGTAAGGGGCAATTAACCTTGTTGGAGTGGATGTCCTGATTCTAATTTGTGAGCTAGGCTACCACTCAGAAATACGACAGGGGGGGCTGGGGGCACTGACCTCAGGTCGCCCGAGGTAGGAGGAGCAGGCCTCTAACTTTGTACAGTACTAATGCAATTACTCTAATCAGTCACACCAAATAAACCACAATTTATTAATAATACTGTGAATATATAGTTGCACAGGCATATTGTTGCATTTTTTGTTTCTGCTCTTGACTGACAGTTTTTCTGTATGGTTTTGTACTCAAGTGCCAAATGAACATATATGGTTAAAGTCTGAGCCATCAGGTGGCTATTTTGGAAAAAGAGAAAAGATGACGAGAAAGGCGAAGATAAAAGTACGCATTTTTTCATCTCTTTATAAGTATAATGTTATGCGTGTAATGAAATATTGCAGAATAAACATCAGCATAAAGACTGTAGTGTAATAATTCATATACTGCATTTTGTTTCTATTTTCTGTGTCACTTTTTGATATTTATGATCCTTTTGTATATATTTTTGTATTTATATAATTATTTTTTTAATTATTATTTGTAACATTCTAAATGCCTTAATAATAAAGACAGGTAGACCCAAAATGTGCTTTTTTTTTGCTGGTGGGTGGGACATGGACAAACAATTTTTGTTGGCGGGGGTTGGGGGGGGTGCTAAAGTCGAGGCTCCTCCAGGACGCCATGGCCACTCTGCTGCTTGGTTTATGAACTCATATTGAAAAATATAACATGTGATGTGCCGTTTTGAATCAATACAGAACATGATTTTATCGGGGGGGGGATCAACCCAACTACAGGCGGAAATATCATTTTAAAAACTCTTGTGTAAGTATACATTTGCTTACTTTAGCTGCTAGGGATTCAGATACATCTGGGTAAGTAATACTTCTTAGATTACTTGCTGCCATAAAATCCGGTGGATGAAAACCGGGAATCATACTTAGCCCAGTAGAGACCACCCTGACTTACAATGCTATGGTTTTCCAATCTAGGCCATAGCAAGGGTCCCAGAAGTCTTGGAGTTGCAGAGTCAACAAATAAGTAGGCAGCACATTCATCTGGCGTGGCACTAAACCCCCTTTGAGGCCGGCGAGTGCCGGAAGCAGTCCAGGGGTGTCACTCAGCGTTCACTCGGTCCTGTGGTAGCAGCAGGGAGCCGGAGCACCAGCTGTGTAAGACAGTCTGCCCCAGCCAGCTCCACTTCTGCCGATCCTCTGTTCTCAGCCCAATCCCCCTCTTATCCATCTCCTCTTTGCATGCAAGCTTCAGCTTTAGCCCAGGCATGAGTTTCAGAGAAGCACTGGGGATTACCCTGCCTTTCCACACCTACTGTTCTACCAATTCCAATTGTGGAAAAAGTTGATAGCTGAGGTCCAAATGGACCGATAGCAGCAGCTTATATGTGTATGCGTGGGGGGGGCAGAAGCATAGCCTTCATGGAAGGCAGGATGTAATTTATATTTCTGACAGAGGCCTAGACAAGGAAATATAACCGTTTCAAAACAATATCCCCTCCTTTTTTTGTGCAGGAAGTAGACACAGATATGCGTCATGAAAAATATTACAGCTGTCTGAGAGCGCCTACAGGCCATCTCTTTGGGCAATCGGTGCCATTGCCACAAAGGCCTAAGGACCTACAGCTTCAACTCAGACCCAGCTGGAGTGAAGAGTGAAGAGCACCCCAGAAGTGGCAGAGAACGAAGATAAAGTTGTAAATGAAAGAGGTGAAGTGTCTCATGGGACGTCGCCAGGCAACGCTGGACGTTAGGGCTTGCCGGTTGAGTGTAGAGGCCGGCAAAAATCCGGACAGGTAACTTCATCTTTAAGCAGTGAGGCAGCACCCTTTCTTAGCAGCCTCCTCCTTTACAGAAAACATCAACTGGATTTTTTTAAGATCTGTCTAAGGCTACAGGCTGAAAGAGACAGCTCTCTGCAGGAGTCCAGTCCTCTACTCACTCACTTCCTTAGCCATGACAAAGGGTCAGGACTTGCTTGAAAGGACAGTATCCCCCCAAAGGGCCATTTTGGCCGTCTTGGTTCTGTTTGTTTTGATCGCTGGTACGTGCCACACACAGGCGGCACTTGGGCAGACGTTTTTAGTATAGAACCCCGCAGAGAAGAATCCGTTGTTCAGCCATTGGTTAGGACCTGAGTCTGAAATTGTCAACTTCGAGTCCCATGAAAATGTAACACTTTCATTGGCAACATGTATTTTTCCCTACCTCTGACAAGCTACATTGAACTGTACAACTAATGATCACTCTGTTCTCCTTCCTATGAGGGGGCTTTGAGCCACTGTCGTTTTCCCTGTGTCCTCTGAAACAATAGAAGGGTAATGGCCTCCCCAAGGCCTCCCCATTCGGCCTGATTAGGCCGCTCGCATCGGGCCGCTCCAGCAATAACCCGGCTTTCTCCATTCGTCACCCTCGTGCAGAGGAGCTCACAAGACACGCTTGGGGGTAGGCCTGGGGATTGAGGAGGATGACATTGGGCTGTAGGGGTTCCTCGCTTGGCACAAGCCCTGGCATTATTTTGACCATGGGTACTGGCTTATGCCAGTTCCGGTAAAGTGGTGGTAGACATAGAACACAATGCCCTCTCTTTGGAGTCTGTAACTAATATGTTTGTTCTAACCCACAGACTCTGCTAGCAGGAGAAACAAACACGCATTTGTCTTAATTTTAGTATCATAAAACCCAACGACACATGAGACAATGTCCATGTTGTTAATTAACTCTATGTCCTTTTTTACAGAATGTCAGAATGCTTCTAATCCCCTAACGCTCTGCTCTGTTTGAAAAATGTCTACCCACGTTCATTAGAACATCGTCGTTCATCTTTCCTGGGACTGTAATTCTCATTCAACTTATCTGCATTTTTATACAGAAGAGATGGAACAGATTTCTGCAATTAAACTGAGACTGCATGTTTCACAAGGAGCTAATAACTGAATTTGGAGAATGTAATCAGAGCGGATCCTCTTTTCGCCCCAAACACGCTGTTGTAACAGAATTCTCAGACATCTCTGGATGTTTGTGAGGTTTATGGGTCCATTTTGAGTCTTTGCTTGTTTTCTATATTAATGCGGAATAAGAACACCAGTTTAGATCCATCCTCTATTTAAATCCATCCTCTGCTGACTCCACTTGTTAATACTTATGAAGCTTTTCATAAAATGAACTGAAGTCGTTGCATTTTAACATGAGGCAACTGATGAATCTGAAACACTCGCACAGCCAGAGTCAGATGTGCGCTGTAAGTTCTATCAAGGTAGAGAATGAATTATTACATGTTCCAGAAAAAAACATTCTGATCAACAAAAATAAGTAAGAGCTCTGTTTATGACTAGATGGACCAGTCCCCGATTCAGCTGACAGTCTTCTCATTGCTGCGGCTGCTTTGACTGACAGGCCTTTCAGAATCATGAATAATGAAGTGTAAAACAAAATGACAAAGAACAAAAAGAATAAAGAGGTTTATAAGCTATCCCGACAGTCTAACAGATTAATTTCTGCCCACTTCTTTATTTTTCTTAATTTCAATCACTCTCACCCACTAGTTAACCATTCAAACTTCAAGTCGTCGTCTGATATGAAAGTACACCACTGGTATGCACTCTTAACTCGCATTTTTGCCTCGCTGTTGGGCAATTCCTACGAAATGGCTTGCATTATTTTGACTTTATGTTCATCACAACAAAGAAAAATTCACATGCCCCCTTAATGCATCCTGTTATTCATTTAGAACCGAATTGCGTAAGCACCTTTACGACAATTAAAAAAATTTAAACGCAAACAACAAAAGAACTCTGTTGAACTCTAGTCAAACCCTGAGGTTTTCATGGTGTCTGGGACTTACATCATAAGGTTATGAAAAAGTGACGAGGTGCAGATTTTTTTCTGAACCCAGATATATGATTAATTTATAATAACCATATTTTATAATTAAATTTCATAATAAAATACTGACTTGAGAGGTGCCAAAATACATCTGTTGTGATCATAAAAGAAACCAGGGCAGTGCATACATGCTGATGAAAGGAAATCCTAGGATTGCATAATTTATTTGACCTACAAAAGAATATTATCATTAGTACCACCGTTCTTATCTATCTGGTTCCTAAACACTTGACAAGAAGGCATGATTTGGGAACATCAAAGCTTGAGGTTAGATTAAACTGATTCCAGTGCTGTTAGGCTATGCTTGGGTGAAACGACTCAACACAAACCCCTATATTTTTCCCCATGTTGGCAAGTTGTGGACATCCTCTGCATAATCAATGTCTTTGGTGCTCGAATGAGAACACGAAAAGAGCGCAGCGATTTGCCAAGTGAAAGATGGCAATGGCACGACAACCTCAACAAGGGCATCAGGTATGATGGAAGCCCAGGTTGCTGTGACTCGAGCCAGGGACCGTTGCTTTAGAGTTCCCAGAAGCACTTGCAACCATAAATAGTTTGAGAGGTTTGGCATGGAGGCAGCCATGTGTTACGCTCAGCCAACTAAATAACAAGTAGAAACAGAAACAACTGTATTTCCAGACAAATTATAATCATTCTGTAAGTTTGCTTATTTAAATCAAGGATCCTGAGAGAAAGGTACACCTTCGGTCTCAACCTGTTCTAACGGAAATACATTATGTGTTTCTCATAGATTCTCTATGGGGGTGGCAGGGACAGTGTGGCCATAAATCATTCCTGTCAGATGTGCTAACTTGGTCTTCTTTTGTTAGGAGACATAAAGGTGTTGTCAACAGACAACCAGAAAGGGTGAGCAGGTGCCTACTCAAAGGGGACAGGAAAGGACTGGCAAAAACAAACAAGGTGAAACAATTGGGTAACCACAGGTAGCAGAAATGTTTTGGTTTTCATTTCCACTTCACAGGCTAGTGGTAGTGTTTCTTAATGTTTTTTTTTTATGGTTTGCATAAAAAAGATGATTTCCATTCCTGCCTATAAAGGCATAAAAGGCAGAAAAATGAAAGGAGAGAAAGTGTCTGTCCTTTGTTTTTGACTTAAATCAGGGTGAATCTATGTGCTTCTCCATGGAAGATAAAGATTTGCAACAATGAACAAAGCAGCAAGCGGGCCCCTAATGGTTAGTTTTAGCAGTCCATGTTGGGGAAGCGTCGTAATGCACATGATCAAAGTGCTTAACCTGAATCACTCCAGCTGTATAAATGCGAAAATTGCCACTCCCCAACAAAAGCAACAGCTAAGCTAATTAAATACAAGCGTAAATCCGGAGCACTGACCCACTTTACCATAGCTAGAGTGTGCAGATTCATCACGGGGTGGATGCTCTTGTGCCCCAGCACAGGGTGTAATTATTAAGCTTGTAAGTCGCAACACAAACCCCAAGGTGTGCTGACTGGATGACCCGTATGAGAAAAGTGAATGGGTCAACAAAGTTGGACTTTCCGCCGAGACTTATTATTTAATCAGATAGAAATTCACCTGCTCCAAGACACCCATCACTGTCCTTCAGCTGATGGCTGAGCTGGTCTGCGATGGTGGTGAGGAACAGGGCAGCGTTTCCGAGCCGTCCTCCTTAGAAACCCATTGCGGTAAAAGGTCACCTGGTACTGCTGCCATTTCAGCACTGCTGTTTATTCTGTGACAGCTTAAATGGAAGGACAGTGTGCAGATAAACGTCATGGTTCACAGCACAATATCATCAGTATAGCATGTAAACAGGACCGGTGTGTCATCTCCAGAAGGTCTCTGTTTGTTAGTTAAGATGATAGCAGTTCAAGCTATAAACTGTATCACCATGTGGAAGTTTTTTTTTTATCCCTGTAACTCATTGATTATTTCATGTCTGCTTGTTTTATTAGTTCTGGTTTAAATGTTTTTGATTGTAGTTCTTTAATATTACTGGGGGTAAAGGAGATCACCAGGGGGTTAATTCAATACTGTATTCATTACAATATGTTGCACCATATGTTGCTGTATTCTTTGAGAAATGAACGAATAATGTCCATGTATCCAATCGATACTCACCCTCCAGCATGAGAAAATGCTACAGTATATTGCATATTGCTGAATACCGGAACTTACTATCCTTACTTATGCTTTTGTAAATCCACATACAAATGACTACAGCAAGAACAGCCTGATTTGTAGGTAATCATGAGAATGACGAAGGACTCTGCAGTCGCCTCCTGGGAGGGATGTGATTTATCGCAGCGGTTTGGAGAGCATTCGTAGGTGTCTTCGGGAGCTCCGTCTGCCTTAATGCAAACCAAGGTTCCACTGTTCCCAGCATCCGCTTCACAGCTGGTCACAGCACTCAGGCAACACACTCAGCAACCGTGCTGTCAGTCTGCTGGAAGAAACATGCCCCACAACCTACTTGTGGCGCTGGGGGGGGAGACTGCAGTTCTCATCTGTTGGGTGGCTTGTAGAAGGGTTGGGGCTCTGATCTTGAATTGTCTCAGAAATGGTGTGGTGGTCAGTGCTGTTGCCGTTACACCTTTGGGACAAGGGATCAAGTCTCCGCCATGACTCCGTGTGGGGCTTGCATGTTCTCCCCGTGTTGTTGTGGGGTTTCCTCCGGGTTCCCCCACTGTCCCAAAGCATGCTGATGTGAACTGGAGTTTCCAAGTGTTGGGCAGTATGTGTGAGCGAATGGTGTGTGAGTGTGCCCTGTGACTGGTTTGTTGGTGCCCCATCCTGGGTTGCTCCCTGCCTTGTACCTGTAGCTTCTGGAATAGGCTCTGGACCCAAGGTGGTGTGGAAAATGGATAGATGTTTCAGAAAAAGGGTAGAATTCTTAAAAGGTGAAATATGTTGAAAACGAAAGCCCATTCTCCATGTTGCTACTTGTCAATAGTGCATGATCCATTTTCTGTAACCACATTTGAATCCTATTCTGGGTTATGGGGGTCCACTGCCAATCCCAAAGGCAAGGAATAACCCACGACAGGGTGCCAACCCAATGCAGGGCACATTCACTCCTTTACATTCACCCCCTCTCAACAGTGGGGAGAAAAGACTACCTGGTGGAAACCCCATGGCGACACAGGGAGAACATGCAAACCCCAGACACATGGAGCCAGGGCAGAGACTCAGGTGTAAGATAATAGTGCCAACCACGCGCCACTGTGACCGCCCGCCACCAGACCAGCATACAGTACTATCCTGTCCTAGATAATGCGGTATAAGGTTTTTAGCTTCACAGATAGCAAACAGGCTCCTCCAATAGACACCTGGGAAGCAAATCTTGCAATTTACTGAAAAAAACACTGTGAAACAAATTAAAGTGTATGCTACAACTCAAGCAATACGTAATGAATCCTTAGCATTTAGGAGCAGTTAAATTAACTAGTGACTAGTGTGACGCTAACATAAGACTAAATCCCATTGACGTGCTACTGAGATTAGCACTGCTGCATTTATATTACCTTTTTCACAGGTAGTGAATGACTCAGGTAAGTATTTAAGGTAAGTAATACAATTAATATCACTTTGTACTTACAGACATGTTGTTTAGGGACTGAAGAAAATGTTACAGAAAGAAAAGACAACAGTATGGGTGTTTCTCAATACCAAGTGCGCAACTATTATACTTGTGGTCTTGGCAAGACTGGCTTTGCTAACTTGCCTCCTAAGAAGGAACCTGCAGTGCAGTGAATCATGGGATTTGGCAAGGATGCAAGAGATGTATCCTTGATATTTGGGGCGGAGCAAGAACAACATCCGGGGATTTTAACCTTCCTCTGTACTTGTATTTTGGAACTGGTGTTCGGCAGTGGAACATGACGTAAAACTGGTACATGAGTACGGTCAAGTACGCATATTGAGAAGCACCCCTTGTCTCTGAACCAGCGTCTAGAACATTTGCTACCTGGGGGGGAAAAAAACTATGGTAAGCCAGAAAGGACAAAACTACCAAACATCCAATCTCTTATCTTTTACGGGCAGCACACATACTTTTAATGCAGCTGACAGCCAGACCTCCACTCTGCTGAACACCAGCATCCTCCATTTTACTGGCTTTCAGCATCTATCACGCTACTGAGTACCAGCCCTCAGAACCAAAGCCTCTCAGAAATGGCTTACGGAAGTGACAATTCAAAGAAGGAAGCTTTTATAGTGAAAATGTTTTTCCAGCATATTTTTGTTATTTTAGGAGAAGTAGTGGAAATTTGTACAGATCTGCTGAAAAAACAAGAGCAGATGAGAATAATTCGGTCTGCAGGCAGCTTTGGAAGCAATAGTGCAACTGTTAATGCAGGCAATAAACATAAATGGGCTTTGTGGTAAACAACAGCGTAGCCGGAGAGATGTTATAATGTGTGTCCATTAAATATTTAAATGGCTACATTTTGCTAGAGAAAATGCGAAATACTTTTGTCCGGATGCCATTGCAGACCGCCGTCTTTATTGCTGGTGACACAGTTATTCTTGTAAATCATGAATAATGATTTTAAAAGCTTTAGTGTGACGTGGCAGCACTACTATGTGCCAGGCAACAGGTACCAGGTAAAAGCCAAGGCGCCCCACAATCAAATAGTGTGGGAAGGGAGCTGGCCAGAGCCCCCCTCCGCCAGACAAAGAAACTGGCACATAAAACAGAACATGTATTAAAAGTTGGCGGTGTGTGTATTTATTGAAAAACAGAGCAGAACAAAAGACCAAACAAAGGGCCGCCCCAGAAGCTCCTGAATAACAGTGTAACACCTGCATTCAAACACAGTGTTTACAACAGGTGCAGGCGTTAATCAGCCTCTGTAAATGACTAAACTATTTAACAGCTGATCAGTAAGAATCGTGGCACTGTAATTCATAGTAACACTCTAAAGCTGTAACTGAATTAATTACAGGGCCTAGGCAAAGTAAAATCCCAATAAATCCAAAAACCAGAAAAAATGGGGTTAAAAATCATATTAATATTGCATGAGTTGTGCTAGTGTCTGTCCACGTGAGGAGAGATTCTTCACGTGCTGTATTGCTATTACACTATTTCTCTAAGTGTGAAAACCTAATACCATCTTCTTTTTACCAAATAATTACAGTGTTAGAACTATTTTTGAGAGACAATGATTGTCTTATATGGCAAAGGGGCTGCTTTTGTCCTAAATGATTCTCATTAAATTCTCATGCCGAGAGGAACAGCTGCAAAGCTTCGAAAAGAGAGTGAAACCAGCAACCTTCTGGTTTCAGTTCTACATTCTTCATCCTATCGGTTCCATCCAACATTTTTCAGCAGTACACGCATCACTGAGACCACAAGAGAGACCTTCCTTCACTGAGATTGAATTTACTTGATCTTAAGGTTTGTCTTGTTGATAAAGACCAACGATATTAAATTTTGTTTCACTGCTCTCATTCCAAGCACTTCCTGTTGATGCTGTCAGTTCTGTCAGGGTGCATGAGCTGCAGTGACACTATGGGAGAACTTCAGATGAAGGGCTATACGAGGTTAATAATTTGGGCTGGGATGAGGGTTTCCCACTTTCTTGCTCTTACGTTTTTAATGCATCCACTTCACATTTACTGTAGGCTTCTTGTCTGAAGTAGAATGAAATGGAGCCCTTACTTCAAAGCATGGATGTAAAGAGCTCAGTCAAAAAATGAGAACACAGGCAAGGCCCAAAGGAGTTTAACAGGGCTATTTAAATGCCCTTATCACCTAGCTGTCCAGAGCCTGTCTATCCCATGTGCCCCAAGCTACTGAAAGGCTGGAGGGGTTCCTTCAAGCACTACACAATTAAAGCTAGACCTCTTTTTTCATCAATATTACTGTGCCGCCATCAAAGAAACCTTCATGGCATTTGCACCGGCACTGTCAATCATTCTGCTATTTCGCCACTGTCTGAAAAACCCGGAACCTTGGGAGTGGAACACCTCGCTCAGTCAGCATCTGGTACATTTTGTTTTTGCACAGAGTGCGGCAACGAACGACGGATCAAGGACACCGAGAACATCTCAAATCACACGAATGAATTTGTAACTGAGTAGCATTAAAGATTACAGTGGCAGACGACGTGTGATTGATACAGCGCTCTCCCAGTCTCCGCTGTGGAAAGCTCGCTGGCTGGAGGCACAGCTCATAGCTCACGGTGACGCTCGCAGTCCGAAATTGTCCTTCCATTTGCATTGCTTTCACTCTCGATTCCATTCCGGGAGCGACTGCTATCACTCGGAGGAGTCCGATCACGCACTCTTGTGAAAATACTTCTGATTCATGGAATCTACAAAAAGAAAGAGAAAAGACAAACGTTAAAGTTACAAGGTTTCAAGATGGATTCAGGAGACACAAAACTGTGTTTCCATACTGGGGTACAAGTGATGGATTGTTTGGACAACATGGTTCCTGGCCTTCAGGATAACAGGGACTAATGACTTTCTCTTATAAATGAAGTGTCCACCAAAGCAGCAGTGACAGAACTAGCTTCCCAGAGCCGTCCTGATGTTATTCATGTTTCTTGACCAGTAGTCCTGGGAGTGAAAACAAAAATCCGGGCACTGCAATGTTTATTTCTAAGCAGTACATCCTAGAAATTGTTTAGTAAATGTATGTGTAGATGGTTATCAAGGAAAGGTTACAAACAGGGTCTGAATAACTCCCCTTGCTGGATTGTTTGACCTCAGCATCTCCAGCCTAAATTCCAAATTTTTTGATAAGGCAGCACACAAATATTGAAGCCACGTACCTAATTGTTTTAAGGAGGCACTTGGAGAGTACACCCTGTACTTTCTCCATAAAACAATTGCTTACCTCGTAGATTTAACGAAATGGGGCAATTCATTTTCGCAGTAACGAAGCTTGGCAGTAATTACAGCCATTAGTCCCCGACACCAGCCCAGGCCAACGTGCTACGCAGTGTAAGTGTTCCCCGATGTCCCTCAGCCAGCTACATAAATGCCTTCTTCTCATCTCCAGTGAGCTCAATGTCACGGACAGTGTAAACCCGCGAAACGAGGCCGTGGCTCTGAAAGCGGGGGCCGGTGTGGACTGATAACATGTCGCAATGCGGAGCCCATTGCAGGAGGCTGATAGGGCGTCGCATTTTATTTATTGATGTGGAATACGCCTGTCGTCATTCATTCGGCGCGCATCTCCTGCGGACACTTACTGGGGCTGCGTGGAGGCCGAGAGGGAATGTCATAAATCGGCGCGGGCCTTTCTGTCGCGTTAATCCAAAAATCCCACCGGAGGCGCACTCTTACATGTTCCGCTGACATATACGCAGCCGGGATTGCGTGTAAAACACAAACAGCTCAGATGGAGACAAGCCCGTGTTATATGTCTCAGAAAGTGAGTGCTCTAGTTTAGAAATTAGGCTCTTGTTCAAAGCAATTCATTTGTAAACTGGAAATGAAACATTAAAGAAAGAAAGGGGATCCAATTCCATTACAAGATTTAATTGCTGCCACATTCATGTACACAAGACCCCTTGACAAATGTCGGATCAAATAGCGCATCCCGACAGCGGCGTGTTTTTCTAATGCTTACGGGGAACATTCTTCAATGGCTGATGAGCTTGCATGAGTAAAGGGAACATGTCAACAGGGAAATAAGTGTGGAAAAACACCATAAACATAACCCCATGAGAAGCAATTTGGTAATTTAAAGACAGAAGCAATAATTAAATGAAGTTGCTATATGATGAAATACGAGCTGTTACATAAAGGGCACACATTTTAATCTCATTACTCAGAATTAGTAAAAATAATGAATACGTAATCAGGCTACACAGAGATTTTAAAGGTACATTGGAAACTGATGAGAGATTTCAATTTGACTGTGAATTAGAAAGTGCAGCTGCTGAAAGAAATTCATTTAAGCATGCATTTAATTTAGATAAAATATTATTAATAAAGTTTTATTGGCCTTGTCCACAGAGCTATTACATTCATACATGTAAATATCTAGAAAGTGAATACAAAGTAATGCTGCGTAATAAACAAGCCTCACTGGATTTCATGAAACGCGACGCTGATAAATTCTGTTTAATAAAATAAGAGACTTGGCCTTCCTCCATGCAGAAGAAGGGTAAAACAACTGTAAGCTTACATTTGACCTAACATGTTTTACGGAGAACATAAATGAGATCTAGGAACAATCCATAAAGATGGCCTTGTAACTCTCAGAACATTTCAGACGTTTTACTCCGACCCAAAATTTAGATAAACGACCTTCTATTTGACAGGAAGTAAAACCCTTCCCTAAAAGTTGAAATATTTTTCAGTTAAAAATAAATCCACTTCTTGGGTGTGCTTTTTCAGTCCCTCAGACGTTTTACAGGTCTGGCCTGGATTTGTATCGTAACAAATACAATCTACACAACCTTCTGGAAGAGGGAATGGCACAAAGCCAAAGACACAGTTACTTCCTACACAAACAAATATTCTTTTGATCTTACTTCTGGGGGGGCATGTAACCTGCAAGGCTGACCAATATGGGCCTACTAAGTTCCACTAATCTTACATAAAGGTGACCCAGCCCCTATTCCGTCATGCAATGCCGTGCGAGTTTGTTAACTCAATTATTTGTTCTTCGAAAAATTCCCTCCTTCCTGTGTATGAGAACACAGCCTGTGTTAAGTGGGACCTCTTCTTCACAGCCTTGATTCATATTCTACTCAAGCTTTTTGTAGATGCTCTTCTGGGGAACAGAAGTATGGATGTACAAAAGAATCAAAAACAATTTAAAGCACTGAGACCAAACACGAACCCTCAAGGACAAAACAGAGCTAAATCTGCAATACCAGATTGACTCTGGAGGTAAATCAGGGCTGTTTCCAACAGAATTATTCATGTTTCTCAATGTTGTCTCATTCTCAGGTGGGCTGGGCCACTTTTGTTGCTCCCAGTGAGGCCTCGAGATTTGGAGCTGGCGGGACACATCTCATTTCTACAGCATGACAGAGGGATGTACTAAACTCAGAATGATAATTCTGGAACATCGATTAGTTAGTGGTAAATTTTGTCAGGTTTTAGTAGACATGACTTGGAAGCTGTCCTTCATCAGATTATAAATACATCCATCCAGCCATCCATCCATCCATTCATCCATCCATCCATCCATCCATCCATCTTCTGCAACCGCTTGTCCTGTTCAGGGACTCAGGGGGTCCAGAGCCTATCCTGGGGCCTATGGACACAAGGTAGGGAACAACCCAGGATGGGACATCAACCCATCGCAGCATACACTCACACACCATTCGCTCACACACAGATTATAAATTAAAATGCAAAAATATATCTCCCCATTGTGAAGATTCATGTGGAAAGTGTGTACTGGTTGAACCCATCCTTATTTTGCGTAATGAGACACTTGTGTCCAACAGAATGTTAACCCAGTGATGAGAAGACAAATGTGCACCAAGCGGATATGATTGCTTCATGATGAAGTTCTTTCTTGTCTTTGTTGAAATCTTGAAAGCCAGCAACTTCAGAAGATTAGTTTCTACCCCCTTACCGCTCCGCCAAGCCTCGCAATATTTACAGTCTGCTGACATATCGCCTGGGGGCCATCTGTGTCTGTCCAAAGGGTTTGAGGGATTTCTGGTTATTTATTTATTTATTTATTTATCACAGCTCCTCATCCACACCTGAAGTCCGTTAAGTACAGCATGACATGACGCATAGAGGCATCCAGCACTACCCTAATGACGCTGGGCATGTTCCAGTGCTGCTCTTTCTTACCAACTTCACAGCACAGACAGGCAAGCTTTGCACAAGCGATAAGCAAATCTGCATTGGACACAGCAGCAGATGTTGTCCAGCGCTGTTGTAGATGTGGTTGCACCTACTAGGTCTTGGAGAGATGTCCCACACCTGCCATCTTCAAGGAATAACGAGCTTCATCCTATTTCCGCATTTCAAAAAGTAAAAAATTGCCCCATTGCACAATAGCAGGCTGTTACACTAGTACATGCCATTAGTTATATGTTCTTGTTTGAAAGGCTGTAATTATTGATTTATTTATTCAACCACACATGTTTAAATAAGTATTAATACGACATGAAAAATTGGGGAGTGCAAGAAATTCGCAGGACCAGTAGCAGAAAGGCTCCATGTCAGACGTTCTCATCATTCCTCCTCCACTCCATGTCCAGTTTTCTCCCTTTAATGGCATCACTGGTGCCGTCTGAAGGCTCCGCAACCAGGTGCCATCCCTCCAAAAATCGGCATCCAACAAGTATTGGTTAAGCAAACTTTGCTCAGTCCAGATGCTGCTATATATAAAGGAAATATATATAAACCCTCATGTCCTCTACCACGCGTGCTCTTCATTCTCGTGAAGGTCTTCGCCACCTCCATTGCGTAACAGCCTTTTTCTAATTTCACAGCTGAGCAAAGATGGCCGGAGTTTGAAGAGGACGAGGACAGAGCCGGCGTCCACGTGAGGGACAGAGGGACACTCTTGCACGTTTCTGTGCATCTGAGAGAAAGTGTGCTTTGGGTGTTTGGGTGAGACTCATGTGGGGGTTCAGCTTTTTGGTTTTTTTTTAAATTGAGTTTTGAATTGGTCAGCCAAGACACACCTGGTGCTGTGACCCGGAGGCAGATGCCACACCTGGGGACACCTGGAGAGACTGGCCCAGGACCAAGATGCCTGGAGAGTTTTTGACAGAACCATATGCCTCGGGATGGGTACAAGGCGTAAGTAAGTAGAGTGGCTGTGGGTAAATACGCATGGGACTTGGCACAGAAATGTGGACAGCATAGAGGCAGACATGGGCATGGACAAGGGCGTAGGAACTGGGTGGGCAGGGGGGAAAATGGTCCCTTACATTTAAATTATTAATTTATGCCCCCCCCCACCAAACTGTCTCCTATATCCTTGCATATGGGAATCAGAGATTGGCCTCACGGAGCGTGAATGTGCCACTTTCCTGGTGACGTTTTCGTTTCACTGCTGTTATGAGCTTGGTGATTGATGGACGATTGACCCAGAGCACTGGAAGCAGTGTGCTGACATCCCACAATCAGACACAGACCGTGGGATCGTTCAGGGTCCCTCCTCCATTTTCATCACTGCAGGGGGGACTCTGACATTCACGCGGCGCTGAAACAAACATGTCCTCCCCAGAACAGAATGTCCTTTACATCTCACACCCAAGTTTTTCATAGACCCGTTTGGCAGCCCTGAGTTGGTGTTGTTTCATGCATTACTGCCTTTTCAGGCTCAGTTGACTTTCCAGAATAATCATACACTAGTCTGCTACAAGTACATGACTATAACTGTGATAACATATTTTTGTACTACCAGCCTTCCGGAATTTAAATTGAAAAGTTAGACATCAAATATGTGTTTTTACCCTTAAAATGATGAAATTCTAATAAGACTAAATGGATTTCGTTTTGTCCTCTGTGCTTTTCCTCACTGGCGTGGTTTCATTTTATTGTTCTTTTACTCTTTTCTACACTTTTTATTGTATATTTTTTTTCCAAGCCTGTCAACTGCTCTCAGGTATCCCAGCGTTTGATGTCCTGGACAGGAAGCTTCCCAGGGGGACACAGAGGGGAGGTTTCACCTCCCCAGGAAAGGGGCAGTGCGGTGCCAGGCACTGGCAGAAACTCAATCCAATCCCGTAGAAAGGTGAGGCAGAGTGAGGGTTATCGGCATGTTCAGACTGCTTGGAGAAGCTATTGCTGGGAAAGGCGGACGGACGTTTTAGAGAGATGAAAGTCATTTCACAAGAGAGGTGTTGTGAAGGGACGTTTCAGCAGTGGGGGCTTCAGTTTCTCTCTGTAGCCAGACCCTGGTGCAGGCAGGTCTTTAAGGTTTGACCCCTGCATGTAATATAGTACCGATCGCTCTAATCTTTTGTTGTGTCTCTGTTCATAGCTGCACTTATACATCAAAGCAGGAGCACATCGTGTGATCGCAGCTACCACCCAGCTTACTAATCGAATCTGAAGCTGATCACCATCCCATAATTCGAGGTGTGAGGATGCAGCTGCATTTCAATTCGCCAGTTACGCACAGGCTTGGGGGATGAAGGCTCGCTCGTGAATTTCCTGGATGCCACAGAAGTATATTGGCCTGGATAGAATTCAACTCTAGATTTGCACATTAGCGAGTTCCCCCTCATTTCATTAAAACATGATTTCCCATTTACAGGGCCTCTGCGCGCTTCACCCGTAACGCTCATAACGCATTTAGTGGCAGCAAAGGGCCACTATCCGCATTATATCAGAGGCAGAGGCTGCATTCCTGTGCAGTCTGAATCACACTGTCTGGATGTCGAACATTAAAAGCATTTTCTATGCCACAACAAACAAGTTGACACTGATCTAGACCTTGACCTGTGACTCTCAGCGCTGACCCCTTGCTGAACTGTTTTCTGATAATTCCAAAAAAAAACCATAAATAAATTAATTTTGGGTTTTTGGAGTCTCCAGGATAGGAAGAAAATGAAGCATTCTTAGGGGACTTTGGTAAGATGCTGCACAGAAGCAGAAGGGCTGCTACAGATGAAAAAAGCAGACACTCTCGCTTTGAAAATGGGAAGCCCGATTTAGAAGATAAAGCGCCTGAAAGGAATAATGGTCTTCAATTTATCCACTGCTGACTTATCCAGTGTTTACATCTGCTGTTGGGACTGAGTTGAAAGCAGTCAAACACCAGCCCTTACCCCCTGGCTCATGGTTTGCCTTTGACTTCAAAGGTGAGCCAAGACCACAATGCATCAGGACCGGAGGCCAAGGCCCACTTGCCGAGTTTAAGAGTATCAAGCTGACTTTCCTTCAATGCCTGCCCCTCATATCTCCACCCACAAGCTCCACCTTTCTCCACCTTAAATTCCCAGTCACCACCAAGAGTACACATGGGTTAACCCCCAATTTTGTTTCGCTGTATGTATAATTAATATAGCCCTTGTATAATTAGGCAGCTTGAGAATGGCTAATTAAAATTGATTTTAACCAAAAAAATGCATCCATCCCACCGGGAATGTGTGTTTTGTCGTTTCACATGTTTTTTTTGTGACAGAAAGGGAGTGAAGTCTTACTGTATGGTGGCTGATTTACAATTAGTCTTTAATTAACGAGATCCTCCCCAGAGACATATTACTCATTTCCTTCATTGAGCCATATATTGGTTATAGCCCCTCACCGCTCCGCAGGATCCCCACACGCCAGCCAGTTCTTTGCCGCTAGGGTCAGTCCCAGTCCATTTGTCGTGGCTCTTGATCATTGTGTTTTCCGGCTGTGCCGTCACACATTGGAGCCATTAGCACTATTAATGCGTTTGTCCTGATGGCTCTGTTGGTACCTTAAAGGTAAGCTAAATTAAATTGGTAAAGAGACCATTTAAGAATATTTTACAAATAAGCCAAGACTCATTATACAATCTCAGGCGTTTAACCGTAATTGACTCTGTACCTCTGCATGATAAATCATCCGTCTGGGATCAAGTGAAGACATCCATGAGGTTCTCTCACCTATCCTAATGAGCAGCCGTTTGTGACATAAATAGTCCACATTAATATGCGTGTGTGGACAGGAGACTACCTGAGTTTTCAATTGTGAATCCCACTGCTGACCTTAACGGCTATATCCTCGCTGGACATTAAGCACTATGATCCAGTCTTCTCTAAAGGTGTCTGTAATTGCAGTCGTTATGGCCACAAAATCAGGGGTTTAATGAAGCTTTGATGGGCTAATGCCTTCATAGTGATACAGACGGGGGTGCGGGGGGGGGTATGACCCATGCAATTCCGGCTTTCAGATGAACATGGGGGACCACCGGAGCCACTTAACGAGTCTGTTTACACCTGCCAGCCTGCTTGTTCATCTCCTGTCGTCGGCCAGATGTCACCCACGCAAACACAGGGGTTGACGGCCTGCAGGATCTGGGTGCATTGCTGGTACACGCCGGCCATTGTAATGGGCTCCGGCATGTGCCTAATATCCAGGGTTATGTAACATTGGCTGCCCATTGGTTGGGTTTCTGCAATGGGCTAATGGGGCTGAGAGATCAGAGAACGTCCACCACTAATGAGCTCCAGGATGGTCATCATGGAAAGAACTGGTAGAGAGGACTCAACAACTCTTTTGTAGATTTTTTTTTTAATTTAACGATACCGTTAATCATTGCATGTGTTATCAGAGTTTAGGAAACAGAAGAATTGTGTTATACACGTGCGACATGAATTCCAGCACCCTTGACTACAGCTAAATTTATGGGAGTTTTACTTACCCAAAAATGTTCTGAGGGCAGAACAAAAAATTGGTTAACCAATCACATTGTAGAGGAGGCGGGTCCAAGCAACTAGAGGAGGCGGGACCAAGACATCTGATTAGTTGGTCTGATATCTTACCAAGATCAGATTGGTTATCTCTCTGAACCAATCATTTTTTTTCGTTCTGCCATTTTAGTGTAAGTAACACTCCCATGAGCTAAATAATTCCACTTGGCACCACAATGCAGCCTTCAGCTTGAGGAGCTGATGCAGACTCGATTAGATCTGAAGTTATTCATAACTGTAGGCCTCACTCTAATGAGGGATCATTACACAACATTGTCGTTGATAAATATGGATTGATTATTTAATGAGTGCATGCGAACATGCTTATTAAGATATTAATTAACATCACATAGTGTGCACATCTACATATCAGTTAAGCAATCCAGTGCAGCTCTTTGGAATTAGTTTATGTTCCAGACAGGAGTTCTTACGTACAGAGACGGGGGCTGCACTGAGTTGTAGCAAGAGATTAAGAGACTGAAAGATTGTCAGCTCATAGGAATTGGATTGGAGCAGTAAAAACATGCTAATGCAGATATAAGATCATACTATGTAAGACAATTTGAAAAAAACAGTCATGTGAGCATCTAGAGTATTTCATATAATTTTCTGCAGGACTGGAGATGGTGAGCATATGAATTATTTTCTGTTTTTCTTTTTTTTTTTTACAACAAAAACAACCTACTGTATATAATGATTAGCCTTGTTGGGCAAGATACCAGAAAAACAGATTTCCTGTCTGTCGTAAATCCCCCGTAGAAGAAAATTTGACTGGTAAATATTTTGACCTGCTACATTTTATTGGCTTACAGCTTCTTTCTATGCACCTTAGGCTGAAAGTGCAGTAAATGCTTGCTCTGATGCTGTGACAGTCCAAATTGTCGAGGCTTTTAACATTTTTGCTTGAGTACTATATAGACACTATTTTGAGGCACCACATCGGTTTCCAACTCTTCTGTTTACAAAGACTCTCCTACATATGTTTTGGATCTGAACGCAGAACGTGTTATGTTCATTGTGTGCAGTAACCTTTAATTAATCTCTAATAAATGCTACAGTTCAGGTCACATAGTTTTAGACACTGGTTATAAATGAAACATCAGATAAAAGTAAAATGTCAGATATAAAAAAAAAACAAGATTATGCTTGCTGCTTACAACAAAAGTAAGTTTAGCAGTAAAATGCAGAAAGGTAGGACCCAAAATATACTTGATTGTCAATTCCTTGATAATTTGCACATTGACTTAAATTCCTTTGAAACGGTAGTTTAAAATGGTAACAATTCATACGTTTCTGGTGTTGTAATTATTTTTTAGAGTATTTATGTATTTAGTATTTTCACAGTGAATATTTACAGTAATATGTCAATTAAAATGAAGTTTATAATTTTGTGCTTTTAAGAACATCAGATAACATTGTGAGAGAAGTGGTGATTTATGTGATTAGACGCAGTTATTTAGTGGAGGATGGAGCCAGAAGAGCTTTTGATCTGACTGTATCTCTCATTTTGTATACTTTATTTTACCTGCCTCGAAAGGCATTGATACACTGAGAACTGGGTACATATTGGAAGAACCCCGTTTTGTATTGTCGCATAATTTAACTTAAGTAAATGGTTTAAGTCTACCGAATGGGCTTATGGAGTTCCTTTTGTGGATCAGATGAGAGCATCAAGACTTTTTATTTGAAATTGAAACTTACATCTCCAGAACTATAAAAAGACAGCACAATAAAGGATGTGGAACAAGTAGTGTCGGCAGAGCTGATTATCAATAATGAACGTATACTGTTTCGTAGCGCTAATGTCGCTTTCAGTTTTTGATGTGTTTGGTTTATTTAATTTCTTTTTTCCCTTTAAATGGTGCAGTGTATTCAGGGTCAAGCTGAAGCAAACCTTGTCGCACGGCTGATGGTCAGTTTCTATTGGCTGTAGTTATATGACAGTTGAAAGCCAATCAGGAGCATGCCCTCACTGACAGCCAATCAGAGCATGTCAGCATGTCGAGTCCCTCACACTTGGGTTGGACAATCTGTGTTTCTGTGACAATATACTGTTTCTCCCTGAGCTTCTGTGAATCAGATGTTTCTTAGATTTTTTGGCCTGTGATGTTCTCCTGCAGTAAAGGAACTTAATATGAAAAACAAAACAACTTAATAATGTGTAGTGTGTTTCTGTATGGTTTCTGCAGTGTGAAATGACACAATGTGACGATGAAGGAACATGCCATTTAAAAAACACAAAAAACTTTTAATGTTAAAAATGTTAAAAATGTTAAAAGTGTTTTAATTAGGTATTTTAACAGTAAACTGCTGGACATAGTCCTGAGCTGATCTATAAAATATTTCATATTCTCCCCAGCATTGCATTGAAGTGGTCATGCATTTCGTATATCAGTCTAATTATATATAAATCCCTTTTTTTAAAACTGATGAATTTGAAAGATTTATCACTTTTCTCTGTTTTTATATGAAAGGTTATTTCTGAAAATGCCATTTCTCATTGTGGTTTAAATTGCCATAAGGAGACATAATACATCGTCTATGGAGGAAGGCTTTTGTATTCACATAATTTGAAATGAATGCTTCTTGCAAGTATGAATACCTTTGAGGCATTTTTATGAATCTGCTAGAGAAAATGGCAGTTGTAAGAGTCAGTCAAATAACACTGAGTACTCAAATTAATGCAGTCCATTAGCTAAGATGTAGACCCACAGCTGCTGGGGTAGCCAGCTACGTCTCGATTTGATCCTGGGTTATAAAGTCTGTCCAAAGATGTGTGAGGAGTGACAGGACAGGGGATGAAGTTCCTGTACGTCTCTCGCTCTTCGCTCCCCACATCCTTCTCCACAGGCACAGGATCCTGAAATGCAGGGATGCTGCACACATTACACATTAACTTTCACGAAGCATACCCAAAACTCTCTGGGCTGTACATCCTACCTCCGGTTTTTATGCTCATTGTGACGCCACATCAACTTTCCTGGATAAATGATGTTTGGAGGCAAAAGGTGTTTAGCTGAAAGGAATGCACATAAATTAAGCCTTAATGTAAATATAAAATAATGAAATAATTATAAAATAATATTGATTATTTTTTCTGTATGTCACAAAAAGTGAAGACATCCTGCTTTGGAGTGAATGGCAGTCTGCATTCACAAGTTTACCAGGCGTTTAGCAGAATTCATTCTTTGGTAACTATTAGCTTTCAATCATCTAGGCAGATATCTTAAACATTTATACTCAAGGTGATACACACCTTTGTTAGATCTTAGAAGACAGCAGTCTAACACTTAGAGGAGGA
>JAODLD010000021.1:18594490-18617629 GCA_026781065.1 Mormyrops boulengeri
AGTTTGGAAAAAAAAAACTTTTAAATGAAAAGACAATGTTGATTTGACAAATTATCTAACGCATGTGTCACAAGTTCTGATATTAGACTTCCAACTTTCTACTACGGTACTTAATTTTGTATTTGGACGAAGACCATGCATGCATAAAGTCAGTAACATTTGTATATAACTTAATATTTAACTTTACCACAAATACCCAATCCCTCTAAACCCATCACACAAACCCAAACACCCCCCTCATCTGTGTGGGTCGGTTTTTTGGCGGGGGCGGGGGGGGGGGGCCCTGGCCCTTAATCCCTATTCAATATGAAACGCAATTGCTTTGTTTCCTGTTCTGCTCCCAAAGCGCTTTGGCCTCCACACCACTCAACTTATTTCACCGTCAATCACTCCCCCTGGTACCAGGCATGAGGGGCCAGGATGTGGGTGGGCTGGGATGGACAGACAGGGACCCGACCCTGAACCTTAGTGGCAAATTTAGGAATCCCCCCTCCACCCCCTGGTCACAGCCCTTACAAAGTGGTACTTCCGTGGCCCCCTGCAGGCCAGGACGAGGACCACATGGAATTTCCCCCAGAGCCAGCAATTGGCAGCCAGCAATGACGACAGCAATCGAGTGTGAGCAAATGGCAGTGGCAAACGGCACTGGCAGCTCTGAGAAGCAAAGACACCCAGCACACTCACTCACCACACACCCCACGCTCACACACACCCTGAAATCTATCTGAACACCTGTTCGACTGAGAAAAAAAACACTCAAATCAATTTTAGAACTCTTGAGAAACCTCAGATGAAAAAGTAATTAAACAAAATATTACAAAATCTCCAAATAAAGTTAAAAGTACAAGCAACAACAACAAAAAAAAATGAGTTGGCACCCCATTCTGGATTGTTCCCTGCCGTGTGCCAGTAGTCTCCAGACTCTGTGAACAGGACAATTAGTTATAGAAAATGGATGGATGGATGGATAGATGGATGGGTAGATGGATATGGGATATGTAGTATGTTGGCTTGTTGGTTTGTACTGACTGTAAAGACCAGAGTATGAGGCTCCATCTATGGTACCAGGGTACAGATAAGCCGCCGTGACTAGGAGCCATGTGCCCAAGCCACAGCATGCCAGATACACGTGAACGTGCACTCACATGTCCGTGCGTGTTCACTCAGAGTATGGAGAAGGTCACGGCACCCCTTTCCCCCCCATCCTGCCGTATGTCTCACATGACTGACGGACCCACGGAGAGATGGCAGGCAATGGGGAGATTTCTTGGCACAGCAACAGATCTCACGCACACCCCTGCACCGGTAATTACCGCTTGGCTGTGTTTGACGAGCTGACGAAGACTACCTTGAAGAAGATCAATGTTATGTAGGCTACGTGCATCACTGATTAACCATGTGCGTCACATTTAACCTTGTGCGAGGCTGATGGAGTGATCCACGCGGCAAAGGGAGAATGGCAACGGAGCCGGGATTCATTTGGTGTGATTCTCCTTCTCTGAGCTTACAGGGTACAGGGGACCCGCACGACAAAACACCGGCAAGCAAATAAATGGAAGAAATCAAAAAGCAGCGCACAGCATCCTCACAGATGTTTTCTACTTTGGCTGTGATGCTCAAGACCGAAGCTCGAGTCTAGAAAAAAAAGCAAAAAACATATTTTCATATGCACAGAAAACAAGAGGCGGAGCAGGGAAAGGTAGTACCCTCAAAAACATGTAGGAATATAACGACATTCATCAGTTTTGTTGATTCAAATATATAAATGCACTTGAACGTGTTTCATCAGTTATGTAGTGAATGTGAGAAGTTTAAGGGCCAACATGGCTGCTATGTAAAATCCATTTTAATAAGCCACGATGAATATGTAATATATTTTCGAGCATGAAACCGATTAAGCGTGAAGATTAAGGACGTTGTTTTCCAATAAAAATCAGTTTGTTAACAAAACCGATGTCCCCACAGTCGTAATGTGCAGTATAACACCAACCCATCACCATGGAAATCGGGAATCACTTTTATTCACCTCAAGCTGCTCTAATCGCAAGGAGTTATTAAATCCCCTGCACCGCTCAGTTAAAATATGCAATAACATCACTTTGTCGCTTTTAATGGATTTCTGGAAAGTCCCCCCCTACCCCCCAACACCCCAGCCCACTACAGAGTTTTGGAGGAGAACAGAGCATGCCCATTGCGGCCTTTAGTTTGGCTCTCTCAGACAAAGCCACGCCCACTGACGCCGACCAATCCCCGGGAGTTTCAACTTCCGCTACCTTTCACAACGCACACACCTCCGCCACACCGACACCATCCCACTGCCCTGGCCCACAGCGCCCTCTGTCTCCTTCGGCCCGCAAAGGGCACGGCCCTGATAGCGGATTCGCTGGTGCTAATTCTGGTTGACAGGGGGACGTCACAGTGGATGTTTTTCCAAAAACCCGATTATCATCTGAGCTGCCCATGCAAATGACAGGAAGACCTTAAGGGGTATCATATCCTATTAAGATATGCAAGAGTCTAATTACAGATAAATGCAGCTAAGAAGTAAAGACCTTGAGTGATTTACACTCTCTGGGCGAAGACTTAAATTTCACATCCGAAAGGCAACACTCAATCCGTTGTTTTTGCCCCTCCTCCCAAAAAGCCCCACAAAGGGTCAAGGGGTGAAATCAAAGATAAGGCAGTCTTTGGTGTAGTGCTTCTCATATAGTATATCAAAGCACATCTAATGCTTAAAGCACAAATTATCATATAGTAACCACACTTACACTGGTAAGTTAAATGAGCTCTCCCTTTGCAAGGCTGTTCATGGCCAGTTTGCCAATGCGATCCCTCTGATAATTATACGATAAAGACTGCATGATCTTACGATATAATGCACCAGGTGATGTAACAGCAATACAAATATATATTTTTGCATAGGAATATATTGTAGGAGCTGGGTTAAGTTGCACAATGTCTTCAGATTTATTGGTTATCTAACACACACTGCCAAAATGTAAAGTGGAATGGCATCCCATAGGAGATAGTTAAAAGGTTAATGAATAAGCTCATTAAAACAGTATCTCTTTCCAGAAATATCCCAATGGCTTCCATGCACCAGATAGACACTCTTCAATTACATAGCACACCAAAGGCGTCACAGGTTTTGTGGATGTCTATCAGACAGTGTCATTAAGACTGATGCTCTTCCAGTCTGGCATACGGCTGGACTACGGCATTTAAATGATACTCTACGGCATGGAATTGATACATTATTCTTTCTTTCTTCTGCACCCACGGTTACTTCCAGCCAACAGGACTCTGAAAATAACAGTGTCATTCTCTCTGCTGCTGTTTCGGCCCTCAGCCATGTAATTATGAAAGTAACACAGCATAAACATACTTCAGTGGTACTCCCGTAACTACTGTTGTAAGCCATAAATGTGAATATCTCAAGCTGATCTATCAACAGAGAAGAAACCGAATCCAGAGATCATAAAACTGAATTATGCCGCACTTTCTGTGTCCGCACCTCGAGCTGTACCTTGTTCACACGTTTCTAATCTGATTAAAAGCATCCTTTTAGCACGTCTTTCTCGACAGCCACACTTATCCAGCGGGGAGTCATGCAGAGACAGGCGTGAAATACATTAAAAGCACTGCCATGGCCCCCTGTGTTGCTTTTATCCTCCCTTCCTCCCACCTTCTTACACTTGAGGGGGGGGGGGGGGGGTTAGCTAAGCGAGGGATCTGCCGAAATCTCACAGCAGCTCCTAGTGGCAGGAGGACTAGAAGGTCAGGTCACTCAATGGAACATGAGGGGAAATAGAGCTGCAATAAACAGATAGATAAATAATCCAGGATCCAGGGACCAAAACTGCAATCAGGCCATGCTGCTAACAGCTGGGGAGACCCTGTCCTTTGGAAGGGTAGCATGGGTCGAGATTCAGACTTCAAGGGCTCAAGCTGTCACTGTCCCCAAGACCTGGTTCTTTTTTCTATAGGATGCCTCCCCTGAATGCCCCAAGCGATCCACTTTTTAACCTATTTCTCCAATCTCATCCTTCGCTAATCGTAGACATCACGGCGCCACACTGACCTTGCGCGTGCGTGCACGCGTGTGTGCATCTCCAAACTCGCGGCATGAGGTCGCCGCTCTCGAACCAGCGTAAGAATTGTGCCAGCTATCAGGAGAGCAAGAGTCCCGAAAAGCAGAGCTCTGTGACATGGCATCAGAATGAAACTGCGGAATTGGGCAAATGGAGGCACTGCAGTGGACCGTGTGAGAGAAAATAGAGCCTCACAGCAACACTGCGAAATAAGTTGATACCAAACAGAAGTAAAATAAAAGTATTGTAGAAAGGGAGGGATTGTGGAGAGGAATAAGCAGACACTTAGACGTTACGGTTGGGCGAGGTTCTGACTGCTGATTTTTTTTCCCCAAATATTTGAATATAATTATTTTTTTCTTTGTTTCCAGAAGGTAGTGAAAGGTAGATTCTTAAATGTGAATTTGGCTAATTACTTTATCTTTAAGATAAATATTTGGAAGCCATTCAAACCGAACTGAAAAGAGGAAGGGTGTGGAAAAAAATGAAAGCTATTTCTAAAAAGTAGAGAGACAAAAAAATAAGAAAAAAAAATCCTTAGGCAAGAGTCGTCGATGACACACTGGGTTTGAATGCTAAAGGTGAGAGAACAATGCAGCATACTGTTTCAGACACAGCCTTTTGCTTAGGTGTGGAAAAGGCACTCTGAGAGGTAATACAATGTTTTAGACTCATAAGGGAACATATTGTACTGACGTTTTGGATTTTTTGCAGTTTCCATTGGGCAAGAACACAATAAATAATCTTGACGCTGCACAACATAGCTAAAGGCCTTTTCAAAGTGTTTTATTTAATCATATGTAGTCAGGTACGATCAAAAGTCTAGCAGGACATGACCTAGCAGAAAAAGTGTACTAGCGAAAGTAACTGTAGAGATGCTATCATGAGCTGCATACCGCCAAGAGCGAAAGGTGTTCTGCTAAGAGAAACAATGGGTTCTGAGAGGGTATGACGATGGAGAGGTATCGAGAAAAACAGCAATGCGGGGGGCAGCATTATAAGCTGGGTATCAAAAAGGGGGCAAATTTTTTACTGAATAGTGAATAGTGATCCATCTAAGAAATATGTTTAGCTTTATCACCAAAGTTCAAATTATTGTTTAGTTTGAACAAATAAGTGATTTTATTAGAGGCATGGTTTTACACATTGTCACAGGCTGTCGTCTCCTCTGGGACAGTCTATGGACTTCAATACTTCATAAACAGGAAGCAACACTGACTACAACAGCAGAGTCACTCCACGATCTTTACTAAAGTGCCAAATAAAGGATGCAAAAGAGAACATAATCTTCTCATTGAAGTTCATCAAATTTTTTTTCCTTTTTGGAAATCGTGACTTAGGCAATTGAAGTGAATCAAAACGATAGTTTCATCGCTACCAGCTTTTTAAGCTGAACTGTGTTGTATTTTAACATAGAAAGTCTGGAACACGGCGGCCTGATCACTAACTGGTGAAAGGAGGCAAAACATTGGGGAAATTTCTCCACAAGATACATCGGTGGTGATCAGCGAGAACAAAAACACTGTGAACTTTCGGTATATTACCCATCTACAGCTTGTTCTTACATGTATCTTTCCAGTAGTTATCTGACCTCTTGTTGAAATGACACAGCCTCACTATATATCATCACTGTCTAAGAAAAACACTGCAAAAGACTCCAAAAACCCATCTTTCCAAGGGCGTGAAAAAACCTCTGAAACTACTTTACAAATTAAGCCTAAAAAAAGGTAATATGCACCACAAATAGAAACCTATCTTTAATTTTTAAATGGACTTGCGTGTCCTGTTGTCACCGAACGTGGACTTAGGTGGTTTTCTTGTCTTGTGATCCAGCATGATTAGTTAGAGCCTTGTCTCCCTGTTCACTAAATTCCTAGAATTTGGCAGGTTATCGGCAACTAGTCTGAATATGGACATAATCAGTGCTCTATCATACTGGCCATTTACCATTGCAAAGAGCTCTTCTAATGAGACAGGTAGATGACTTCATAAAACATCTTTTCATCGGTCAACTTGATGTGAAACACTAACGATAGACAGCAGAGGGAGACTAACTTCTCTGGGGGCCCTAGGACGACATGACTGGGGGCCCTTAATGAGCCATTTGAGCTATTTTTTAGAGCTGAAAGGGAAGTGAGAGGGAATTAAAAATGATGGAATGTCAATAATATGCTAATTAAAGTACGAGGTGCCAGTGGTAAAACTTGCCTATCAGGGCGGGGGCGGGAGTGCTGTTGGAAAAATTCACTGCCCGGGGGAGGGGGGTATCGCATTGGCAGATTGATCAGCAAAATTTAAGATACATTATTGTAGATTTGAATATTTAGACCAAAACTGTTATATAAATGGTTTGGAATGGACATTTGATTAATGTCTTTTGTTATCAAAAAAGAAATCTCAAGATCAGCAGGGGCCCCCCTAGAGCAGGGGTGTCGAACTCCAGTCCTGCAGGGCCGGAGCCCTGTATAGCTTATTTCTTTCCCTGTTGTACCACAAATGATTCAGCTGAAAAGCTGTGTGGTAATTAGCATAAGGAGGTGCAAGGAGTTGAATCAGGTGTGTTAAATGAGGGGAAACCCCAAAATGTACAGGCTCCAGAGTTTGATACCCCTGCCCAAGAGTACTGTACGGGGCCTTGGGTTTTTGCCTCCCCTTCCCCAAAATCCATCCCTGGTAGACAGAGGGCACATTCCATGTATAGTAAAAAATATCACCATAATCAAAAGATGTGGTCGTCATCGAACAGCAACGACACACTGATTTATTCACGTGAGTCTGTATCTCTTCTATAGGTGTGAGATCCCTGCATTATGACGTGTTTTTTTGGCTTTGATGGCACATAGGAGCAAGTTTAAAGGGGGAAAAAACAGAACCACACATTTATAGACATTGCACTTATTTTCACGTAAGAGAGAGAGGGCTCTAAAATAAAGGTATTATTATAGCAATAGTAATTTATTTTGTAGTAATGAGCTCACTTTTGTAATCAGCTTGTTTTTTGGTTGATTGCCTGTGTTGTTTTGTAGCTCTTGCAAGCGCCTAGACTCCTAACTCTCTAAGCACCAATAAAGGCAATTATAACAGGGCTCTCACTGGATGGGTTTAATTAATGAAAAGTGCTCAGGTGAGACCCATATTCCTACTGCAGAAGCCACTGTGGGCCATTCCTCTGTGGTCCCTCACAAATCAGAATGCAACCATACAGCCCCCCCCCCAAACGAGCCACCCCAACCAACCCCTCCTGGCACCATGGCCCTGTCTTTGAGTGAAGAGAGTCATCTTTCAGATGTTTCCAGAAAAAAATATCAGTTATAATGGGCAATAATTTACTGTTACGACCATAATTGAAAAAGAAGACAGCAGGTGTAACACCTGCATCCCTCATACATGAATGGTAATAATAACAGTTTACAGAAAACACGATAAGACGACACCGAGGGTAATAGCTTTGCAGCGAGCATCTCTTCTCTCAACAGGATATCCGCAGTGAGGCACTGCCTCAGTGTCTGCTCTAACTGGTGCTCCACTGCAGGATGGACTACAGCCCCAGAACTGTGGCAGGATTCTGCGGGGCTCCCTTGGCTCAGCACTTGAGTCTTAAGCTCTGCCAGCTCATTATATGTCTTGCTGGGAGGGTATAAGTACTTAAAGAGATGAGTTTGAGCCCCAGTTGCATCGTGCTTGTTACTCTGGATTTCTTGAGGCTCTCGTCTCTCCTTTTGTTATACCTTCTCCTCTTTCTCCCTGTTTTCAGTTCTACCCATTCTCCATTTATTATATATTCTCATATTTATCCTCCTCTATTTATTACAAATTCTTTCTCCCCTTCAATTTGTCCTCCCCTTGCTCCCTTTGATTATTTACTCTCTTCTTTCTTTAGGACTTCTCATTTATTATTTCTCCTCTAGGTAAAGGGGAGAAAAACAGGAACTATTTATGACATCACCTTTCTCATTTTGTTATATGCACTCCTCTTTCTCCCCTTTATTTAGGATCTTTCCTTTCTCATTTTGTTATATGGACACCTCTTTCTCCCCTTTATTTAGGATCTCTCCTTTCTCCTTTTGTTATATGCACTCCTCTTTCTCCCCTTTATTTAGGATCTCTCCTTTCTCATTTTGTTATATGCACACCTCTTTCTCCCCTTTATTTAGGATCTCTCCTTTCTCATTTTGTTATATGCACACCTCTTTCTCCCCTTTATTTAGGATCTCTCTTTTCTCCTTTTGTTATATTCCCTCATCTTTCTCCTCTTTATTTAGGATCTCTTCTTTCTCCTTTTGTTATATGCTCCTATTTCTCCCTTTATTTAGGATCTCCCTTTCTCCTTTTGTTATATGTGCTCCTATTTCTCCCCTTTATTTAGGATCTGCCATTTCTCCTTTTGTTATATGTGCTCCTATTTCTCCCCTTTATTTAGGATCTCTCCTTTCTCCTTTTGTTATATGCACTCCTCTTTCTCCCCTTTATTTAGGATCTCTCATTGCTTTTCCTGTATATAATTATCCTTTTTTTCTCCATTCTTTTGCTTCTCCCCTTGCTCCCTTTTGATAAACTCTCCTTTCTCCCCCTTTCTTTAGGTTATCTCCTTATTCCTTTTAAGTTCTAATATCCATACTTCTTGCTCCCTGCAGAACAGAACCCCCAACCACTTTCATTCATTCATTCTTGCTGAGATTTACTGATCTTTGGTCCCCTGAACCTGGATGAGAAAGACATCTCTGAGTGAGGGCAATGGCAGTCGATCTGGCCATCTGAATCGATGCTGGGGGTACAGACCGTGCTGGGGTGGCCGTCACACTGAATAAAGCCCTATGCTTTGTTGACATGGCCCCACACAGTGGTGATCAGCTTAATCTCTGACAACAAGGAGACCCATATTGGTGTCTTTACATGAAAAGACTAAGGGGTATTGACCAAGTAACCCTGCTGTAAGGTCCTATTGTATGTAACTAAGTATTTCAGTCTATTCTGGTTAGGTATGGGGATTGGCCACCATTATGATTCAGATTAATTATCTTATGCATCTCAATAAAAAAGTTCTCAAGTTTCTGCACAGTAACCTAAAAAAAATGCATGAAGGTAACAACTGCATAAAAAATATAAAAAGCTTCATTTTTTTAAAGAGGGTATCTGTGCATTTTAAGTCTTAATCTGTGTTTAGAACATCTTTGTTCTCTCTGGAAACTCGAAGCTCACTTGATGTTCCCGAAGCAAAAAGCTCAGATATGTAGCTGTATTATGTGTTTTTCACTTCAGCGTTAATGGAGGAACCTGGCAGAGAAAACAGACACACAAAAGTATCAATACAATCCTTAGAGAAAGAAGTCTGGAGATATATAGGACTATGAAATCCTATTTGAATAAATTAGCATTAAAAATGTTTCTCAGATGCATTTAAGTTGTGAATTCCTGAAAAGTAAATGTATGCATATATTATCAGTCTTATAAACATGAGAAGATACTTATGAATGGTGTTATCTTGCATTAACTAAGCACTGGTAAACACTAATATAATCGCTTAACCCAGGACATTAGTGGAAAGTTCCTTGCAAATTTATGCACATATTTCATGCCTGTTATGATGACTGAGTCGTTTTATTTGATTTGTTCCCTCCCCGAAGAGGGATCTTTGAAGAAACAATGTCAGTAACTGGGTCAGATGGAAGCTAACACTGGGAAAATGGGTAAAAATACTTGTATTGCAACTTTATTTTCGCTACAATTTACTACATAAATAATATTTGTTTACCCAAGAGAAATGTATGGTACATTTCAAAATATTATTAATAACTGCCTTGGAAGGACAGAACGGTTGTATAAAGAACTTACGAGCTTCGAGGTGATTCACGGTTTTGACATTTTTCTTTAATACAAGATGTGTTTTTTTTTATCTGCAACCTTGTAATTCTTGTTGATTCACATTTATGTCATGGAAAAAAATCCCGATATGCTCTACCAGATTAAGCTAGCCTGATCTTTGGCACCTGGTTCTATAAGAGGCCCGTTGTCCTTCTCAGACGTCCTGACAAGTTTAGATGTTTGAAAAGAAGCCATTGGTTATGGCCGTAACAGAGAGTATATTAAGTCTGAAGTCACCAGTGACCCAAGAGGTTGACCAGTGTGAAGGAAAAAGCAAGTACCAAGAGCTGTCAGAAGGTATTGGATCTGCTGCTCTCCAGTTGTCCCCCAGGGGTGTGGCAAGCAGGACAGAGGTGCCCCACTAACTCGCTAATGTGCCTACATCAGCGCTATGTGACAGTCCGCGGTAGGTGCGCCTATCCACCCCGGCGCCCCCAGAGGCGTGACTTTGCCGTCCCCTTGAGCCACCCCTCTCTGACAGCTGTACCACCTTCGCAGCGGCTCTGCATCAGACCAGGGGTGCAGATGTTCCTGAAAGAAAAAAAATAAAATAAAATAAAATAAAATAAAAGTAAAAGCAAGGTCACCCGGGCCTGGCGGGTGGCGGCGCGTGACGCGACGGCGGCTGATAGCTCCGCTGCGGGCCCCCTACAGCCAAGCCGGCACATCGTTAAAAACGACGGTAATGGGGCTTTGGCGCTGTATAGGGTTATTTACAACCCAGAGTATTAAAAAACTAGAGGTGTCAGAGGCGCCCCGGCAAGGTGTCCTAAGAGAGCGAAAATAAATGAATCCATTATTTATTCATGCGAGCGGCCCTTCATAATCTCTATAGGATGTGCGCTCTCATCCGAAGACTACCATGTGGTACATTCAAATGGAGGCGGAGGCAGCGAGCGAACCTGCCTGATATTAGAGCGAGAGAAATCAGGATCCCTGGGTGTTATGGGTAAATATTATGTCAAGCGCAGGCAAACTTTAAAGAGCTTTACAACGCCGAATCGCTGGAAGTCTGGGCGCATATCCAGAAGTCGCATTTCCCGGCCTGATCCTTGTCAGCAGAGCACTGAACCCGAGCGGCGGTGAGGGACAGGGCTCGGAACGTGCATTCACGCCTTGCGGCAAAGAGGATAACAGGTGTCGTGATCAGCCAGCGCTGGTGAATTAGCCTACGACAGGAAGCCGGACCCCACAGGAGAAAGACTGCTATTTCCTCCCCTAAGGGATGGTGTTTACAGCAATTAAAAGCCCTCCGGGTTATTTCGGGGGAACCTCTGATTGATCTCCAGAAGCATACAAATCGCCTAAGATTCAGGAATTGTGCGGGGGGGGGGTAACGACTTTTTATTTTTTGCTGCAAGGAGATGTAGGGTACATATACTTCCTTACAGAACCTTCAGGAGAAATGTCCAATGCGAGTTCACCACTGCTGTCCTGCAGAAACTGTACTGCAGTCAGCTGAATGCATACGTCTATTGAGGTTCTACAATGTATTTATTTAGTTAGTAGATGCTGACGTCCAGTATAATTAGAAATTTGGATACTGTATCGGCTGAGGTTAATGTTCCTTTTTCTGTGTGTTTGGCAACAAGATGGAAAGTCCAAGGCCAACCAAGAGACTTCTCTAGCTCTTCTTATGGATTTGGCTGTTTTTTTCCCCTAGTATTCCATAAATCCCACAAGCATCTGTCCACTTTTATTGTTTAATTCAATGCCCCTAATCAGAGAGTGTAAAATGAACCCCCCTTGCCTGAAACCCACTTTCTTGTGCCCCTGCACATGCGCGCACGCACACACACACACACATCACAGACTCCCTCCTATTGGCTGGAAGCTTCCAGCTTTCTGCTGACTCAGCAGCCTGGCCACATCACAGGGACACACCTGTGACAGGTGTGAGGGATGACATCCACATTATCTCAGCGTTTGTCACTGTCTCCCTTCTGACTGCCACTCGGTTTTTTAATTAACACATATTTATCATTCACCCAAGTCCAGCAAGCTATTTGAAACGCTTCCTTTCTCTTGCATATATTTTAAAATTGGAAACCCTCTTATTTTCTTCTTCACTAATATCTCGATTTTCCTTAAATATGAATGCAGCCAATCAATGGATCAAAGGTTCATATCTTTACGTTACATTAAACAATGAGGGGCTAATAAAAATCTCCCACAATGCTAATTGTCTCTTTTTTCTGTTAGCGAGAAAAAGGCATTAAGTTGAATTGCATATATTTAATGGAGTGCTGATTCATGGAGAGGTTTTGTCTGTAGCTTTGCCAAAGTTTTCACAGCCCAGCATGTCCTTACGGGAAGCCCAACTGCATTTACGTATAACGAGAAGAAGTCCTTAGACGTCGCGCTCAACTCAAGTGCATTTTGTGGCGCATTTTTGAGGTGCAGTTAGGGAGAGAAAGTTACTGGAATAGAGTGAGTAAAGCAAATTTATGGCCACTTATTTGACAAGGAAAGTAATGAAAAATTCAGGACGTAACAGACTGAATTATGTATGGACTTCTGTCTGGCTTGGGGCAAGAGACGCTATCAACAATGATGATCACGCATGTAAATAAATCTTTTTGACGAGTTTATCTTTTGTGGCTTTGATTAATTTCACGAGTTTGCGTGTTCCTTCTGGGTAGGACACTTCAACACGAGGGCATACGGTTAAGGTACCAAGACAATCGACGCAGCATCGCCCATTGAAACTGTTCCACAACCAGATACTGTAATTGCGAAACGCTCCATTAACATATTGGCTGAACTGCAGCTGCCAGTCTGTAATATATTTTCACAATGCTCTCAAAATTCTACTGTAACTTTACTGTAGCTGCATCGCTGTGGAAAGAGGGTGCAGATGGACAGAAAAAAAAAATATTTGGAATTTTGAAAATGTGTTTTGATGCATGTAAATGTGTGTGTGCATGATGGAACATTCTTTGGATTGGAAGGAAGGATTGTGTCCGTCGTGCCAGATGGAATGATGAACAGCTCCCCATCGAAGATGTTGAAGGAGAAGGTGTAGAGAAGCTGTGCGTTGCGAACATGGGTTTCTCCGCGGTGCTGTGCGTCATTAATGGGCGAAATTTTACCAATAACACTTTCATAAGGGGTGAAGCTGAGTGAACATGGAGAAAGTGTGAACAGCCAGAGGTTAAAATGAGATTTTAAACACCTACCTACGACTCATGATGAGCCTCACACATGGTTGACATTTAAACCCTACAAGGAAAGCATGTCCCTTGTGAAACCTTTACTCTACACTAAAAAGTCTTGGGGGGTATTTATGTATGGGACGGAGCCAGAACTGAGAACTCTTCTTAGGAGTCTACTGATGAATGAAGAGCAATTATACAGCAAGATAAAGTGGCCCAGGCACATGGAGGGCTAGGGAGCAGGCACACCTTGTACTCATGTCCATGGTTCTGTATATTTACACCTGGAGTGACGCAGTCGGTGATTCTGCAGGGTTCGCATTGCAAATGTTTTTCAGTGCCCTGCCATTTACAGTGTTTTTAGAATTTTTAGGCAAGTACTATTCCTGGAGGTAATTTTTTAGCAAAAAACTTGTTTTTTTTTTGTACTCCTAGCGTTATGGCACAAGCAGGAAAAGCTGATGATCTACTTACGGATCACGGGACAACAAGGGGGTTTATTGAAGAAAAAGACCAAAGGGCCAAGAATATGTAAGGGGACAGAACTTCCGACACACAGTAACATGAACAAAGCCAGCACAGGCACTTAAATAAAGACATGCAAGCAGGACAAACAAGGGGCAGGTGTAACAATCAATTAACCAATCAGAGGAGACAACAGGTAGAACAATTAACAAGTACTGGGACTGGAAAACTGGCAAACAGGTGGAACTAATAACAAAGACGATCACTGAACTAAGAAGCTTAACGCAAACTAGAACGTAATCTGACACTAGGAAACTAAAGCAAAAGTAGATTAATACAGAAGAATTTGTAATTTTAGAATAATTACAAAATCACAAAGGCACTAAACACAAACCAAAACACAAGGAGGGCAAACCATGAGAAGGAACTGAGAACTGGGAACAGAAGACTAATACCACAAACACCAGACAAAACAAAAACTCAAGAAAACTTAACAGGAGGGGCTGCTTTCAAGCCATAAGTTCAGTCTCGGAGCCTCACGCTCAGCTCACTGAATAACATGGCAGTTCAGGTAACACTGGGGACTTAGAACTAAGACAGAGGAACGAAGGGGATGGCCAGGAACACCTGCTGGCCAAACGGGGACTGAGCATGTAGGACAGAGAGGGGGAAAGGCAGGATGACCAGTGGTGCCTGCTGGCCAAAGGGGAAAGGACATAGGAGAAGGGATCAGAGGGTGCTGACCCAGACATCTACTCAATTCTTTTAGAGAGAAAATGTTACATTTGTTTGTCACAAACAACAATAAAATCACACATGAATTTGCACAATTATTAGTCAATCTGAAAATAAGCAAATTTTCTTCTCAACAGAAATAATAAAAAGACAGTTGTACTTATCCAATCTAGATAAAGAATAATAAACTATCGGCCCTTCTATACAGCCACTTTTAATGTCCTGTATAGCCTTCTTTCTTTTCAATGACCATCGTGAGCCTGTTGTCCATTAAATTATTCAGGTTTTTGATTTGCTCACATATTATATTAGCTGAGGCAGCTAGAAAGGCTTCCCACATGCTCTGAGAAGTGTACTGCTTGGCCCCTTGGTAAACCTCACGGCTTTAATAAGGTCCAGTAATACTTTAGGTGATGAATGAGGCCAGGTCATAATTCGATGAACTTTCAAGCCTATCTTGGGCAATCGATGAATGCTTTGGTGCATGGGAAGGGGCATTGTGCCGCACTAATATCATAAGCTTTTTGAAAACTACACACTTCTTTTGGTATCAGTGTTTGAAAAATGTATCTTCTAGAGATTGGCAGTAGATCTTGTAGTTCATTTTTACACCGTTTACAAGTTGGAAAGGCCCAAGAAGTTCATCACTGATAACTATCATTCCTCTACCTCAGCCCAAACTATCACTCCTCTACCTCTTTATTGGTGCTTGAAGGTGTACATCCACTGGCCCCTCCATCTGCTCCATCAACAGTCATTCACAACTCATCTGCCCACAAAACCTTTGAAAAATCAGTCTTGAGATGTATCCGTACTCATTCTTGATGTTTTACTTTGTGTTCTGTACTGAGTTGAGGTTGTGTTTCAGCCTTTGTGACCCTAGCGATGTCATGTAGCACACTGCACCTAGTACTTAGGGAGATTCCATTCAGATTGCAGTTTTTAAAAGTGGTGGCATTTGATCCTACAGAGTTTCTGGGAGTCTCTCATTTAATCTCACACATTTTTGGCAGTTAATTTGCGCCTGTTGGCCACAAAACCCTGAATTGTATGATGATCACATTTTAAAAGTTTGTCAGTTTTGATTGTTTTACATCCCTCTGACTGGTCCTACACTATTTAGTTTTTTCCTTTATCTGTAAAATACCTTTTTGGCCCATTTAATAGTAATAATAATTTGTTTAATAATTCTGCACAGGGATGTATCTATTTTACTTCAAACAGAAAGTACTCAGACCAAATACTGAATATGTCCTATTTTTAAACAGTCCATTCTTAATTGGCGGTTAATCTGTACTGAAACTGTAGGTCAGAAGAGAAGATACAGGCAAAATACACACTTGCATTATAATTCTGCACAGGGTGTAGCTATGTACAATTCTCTACGTTATTGAACCACGAACAGTACTGTGCAAAAGTCTTAGGCAGTCAATAAAAAACTAAAAGCATTTTCTTCTATTCTTTAAAAAGTTACTGATATCTTGCTGGATAGCTAGATGAACACCGCTTCAGTTCCCAAACCTCTCCTCAGGGGCACCCCAGCCATTCCATGTTTTCGTTGCATTTTATCACAAGCTCACTTAATTGATAAATTAAAATAGTTTAAAAAGTCAGTGAGATATTAATTAGGAATATGGTTTGTTAACAGTCAAGTAAAAAAATACATGGCTGTAATGGACAGTTTCTGCAAATACCGGAGTGACCCTTTTTGAGAGGTTTTGAAATAGTTAAACTAACACATTTCGACAGATATTATAGCAATGTTTTACACCAAAATGAAGATCATTTAAACAAAGAAGCAGACTTGTATAAATCATGTTGGCCGTGAATTTCTCCCCCATGGCGCAGCTTTTGCTTGAGCAACATGGCCATTATACTTCTTAAATATGTCTTAAACTCAAACAATGTTTGCCATGTTAATTGAAATGTATTGATACAAACATCTAACTTAATTCTTAGTGGTTGATAAAGGGGGAAAATCTTTGGATTGGTATCGGTATTGGCAGGTACTAAAAAAAATATTGTGCCTCCTCTACCATGAACAGTCTGAAAAATGTTCCAGAGACACTAGATAAATGGCTGACCAAGCAGTCGGACCCCAGCTCTGCTCTCTCCTGCGTGTATGTCTCAATGGAGAGCAAGCTAATATATGAAAGGAAGCATTGCAATGAATCTCTACTCATACTTGTATAGATGGCAGATAAAAGCATGATTATCATTATTATTATTATTATTATTATTATTACAGCAGTGCACATACTAGCTTTATGGACAATATTCCACAGATACTACAGCATGCCTCATACACCAGATATTGAAATTTTATTACATAATAAATATAATTGTTTAGCCTATGCTTGACTAAAGATCTTGAATGGCACCAGGGATTTCGAAAATGCAAGCCAAGCATTTAGAATAAAAGACAATAATTAAAAACTGCATTTTACTTTAGAGTCATTGCTTTGGATTCCCTTCCCAAATATAAACACCAGTCCGTAAATGAGCATTCTGGGAAGTTTACCTATATATTTATAAATTAATGTGAACTGATGTGAAAATGCCCTCAGTGAAATCTTTCCAAACATATGCAAGATTGTGTTTAATGTCTCATTTTCGGGATCTGGCAGGCAGCCTGGTCTCTATGGTAACATGGCTCTTGAAGTTCCTCTGTATTCCATTCTATTACATATTCAGCATAGATAAAAGCTAATGAAAGATAATCAAATGCCAACAAATTAACCTTACTGACTAAGTAAGAACAGTGTCACACCGCTAAATATATAAAAGTAGATTTGATGTTCTACCCGAAGGTAGACACACACACACACCTTTCTGTTTCAGGAACCGGTATCCATCTCAACAGTGTGTGACCCTAACAATTTTACAGAATATTACAGATAGCTCTGTTTTGTTTCTGATATTGCAATTCCCTTTTTTACACATGCATTTGTATATGTAAAATTTCATTGGGTTGTTCATTGTTAATCTGGCGAAGGTCTTGAGTCTACAGTTACTATCTGTTATGTTGAATAGTCTTATGAAGTCAAATTGTCAGTTCTCTGTACTTTGTACATAATTTCCATGCCAATTAAGTGGTCTGACTTGAAAGGCTTTTTCTGCTGACATCTTGACTTGTGCATGGTGCAAACTGTAACCAATTTGTCTTTGATAAACATTTTTCATCTAACCGACCATCCATCTTCTGAAACTGCTTGCCCTATTCAGGGTTGCAGGGGGTCCAGAGCCTGTCCCAGAGCCTACACGCACAAGGCAGGGAACAACCCATGATGGGGCACCAAACCTTCGCAGTGGGTGCACACGCACCATTCACTCACGCATGCAGACCTATGGGAAGTTTGGAAACTCCAATTATCCACAGCCTGTTTTTGGACTGTAGGGGGGAAACCATAGTATTCAGAGGAAACCCCCACAGGGAGAACATGCAAACTGCACACACATGGAGCCATAGTGGGACCTGAACCCTGGTCCCTAGGGGTGGGAATCAAAACCCGGTTCCAATTTAGAACTGGTTTTAATTGTTGCGATGCGACGGAATTGTGCATCTCCGACGTTATTGTTTCCTCTAAATATAATTCCGGACTTTCACATGACGTCACATGACGTGGAGCGGATGAAGCGGTCCAAGGTGTGCTTGCATTTTAATAGGAAAGGTGACCATTGTGCAGTTTGTAGCCAATGCAAAGCCATTTTAACTTGCAAGTGTGGTAACACTAGCAACATGCTCAAACATTTAAGCCATCAACATGGCATTCAATTCCTAGAATGCCGTGTGTTTGACTCTCAGCGCTCTGTGGTCTTCATAAACGCAGGTAACTTTAACTACGGTGCCTTAACCTACTGGCTACGATGCCTGTGTGCTTGTTTCTATATAGTCAGTCAGTGTTATCATAAAATGCAGTATTATTTATAATTATATTTTGCACCATGTTATTTATACGTAAGCGTTCGTATTCATCAAGTAAACGTAAAATGGCAGGACGAGATTTGGTTCTGACAGCTGAAAGCTGCGCAGGACTACTGTTTATATTTTATAAATATATGGCTAACCAGGTCTAATTACATGTCCACAAAATTATAATCAGTTTTAAATTAATATTTAGTTATTTTACTCTGATCAGGAATTGATAAGGGAATCGATAAAGAATCGGATTGATAAGAAGAATCGATAATGGCATTGACATCAGTAATTTCTTATTGATTCCCATCCCTACTGGTGACTGTGATTCCCATCACTGTGCCACCATGCTGCCCCTAAGCCACCAGCAGGGGAAGAAAAACACAAATTTTCTGCTTGAACAGCCTGACAAGGCCTTGTCTTTGCCATGCAGATTCTGCACCACTAGGGATAGGTCAGCTAAGCGTTCAGCTCTTGGCTCCTTCTGGTTACTATCGACAACGTCAGCTTGATGGCCAGCGTTTTTTCTCAGTCTAGTTCATCTGATCCTGTCACGGGCCCTCTGCCTGCGACCTTCTTACTGTCACTTTTTCACAAGAGCAGGATGCACAGAGGGGACAATAACATCGAGACGTTATTTAACATGCAGCCATAGCCCCCCGTTAAAGCCTCCATTTGCAATGGAGCTCCATAATCATAAAAGTGACAATTTAAAGTTATTAAACGGCAGTTACAATTATTAAATTACAGACATTAAACGACTCGAAACAGAGGGAAATGAGTTACGTTAAAATGTGTCAGGTAAATTAAAAGTTGAAAGTAGTGAAGCCTGTTGTAAAAGACATTTGTATTGAAGGTGATGAGTGGGTTTACACACTTTCTTGCAGTCCTTATTCATATTGTTTTGTATTATGTGTTACGGGTAATATAGCGTCCTAGCTTAATCCATGGTATTAATTGTAGCTAATTTTATACTGCAAACCTGTGCATGCACGTATTTCATAGGTGCAAAGAGGACCAATCCATACGCAGTTTTGGTTTCTTCATATTAAGAAGTCAGCAGTAACGCACCAAGAATCAAAACACAATGTTTTGTGTATGTTTCTAATGAGCTAAGCTTGGTGAGTCACGCAATCCAGCCTGAGCGTCAGTGGGATGATGGGACCAGCAGTAATCGAGGCAGCTGCTCAGTCACCTGCTGAGGTTTGCTGCCCGAATATTCCGCAGTTGGCATATGACCCGACATCCATGTTTGTGGATTCTTAACTGGAGAATTTGCCATTGGGGTAGCATACTGCAGCTGACCATAGCGCCTCCCCCTGGGATGAGATGGATGTGCAGCCAGTTTCAGTGGGCAGATACCCTAGCTATGGCCACTCAGGAGTTCTGCCAAATGTCAGAGGTCACACGCCACCTTCCCCTCTGTGTTTTCCCCTCTCCAGATATATTTTGGCCTTTTGCGTATTTCAGTATCGGGAGTTCAATTCAGCAGCATCCACGAGAAAATAAACGACTGTCTCCATTGGACAGGGTGCAGCCGGAGGAGGCTGGAGGGGGGGGCAAGTGCGGCTGCAGGAAAATTAAAGAGAGATAGTCGCCTGGCATTTCCAGGATGATCCCCAGGGACGACCCCGGTCCACAACCTTCATCGGACCACTGACTCCGTTTTGATTACTTTCTAGTCACCGCTGTGCTGCTATTTTGTGTGTATGTGTATGTGTGTGTGTGTGTGGCCCAGGTATACATTACCAAATTATACCAAACATCCCTACAATGTTAGAAAAACCTGTTATTTTGATGTTGTAGGGACTATTTTTTCGGTCCCCACACGGGGAAATTCAATTTTATAAAAATCTGTGACCTCAATCAAAACGCTAAAAAGTCTTGTATTTTGTTTGGTTACTTATGGTTAAGGTTAGGGCTGGGTAGGAGTTAAGGTCATCATCGCTGGGATTAGGGTTTTGCCTGTAGAAATGAAAGGACGGTCCCCACAAAGACTACAGGTGTGCGTGTGCGCGTGTGTGCTGGTTGTAGGCTTAATAAAAACCCTAGAAGATTGCATGGTGGTGAGGTAATAAGATATATTTTCCATCAAGTTAACACAAATATGTTTATGTATTGAGGATGATTACTGAACAGCTGACAACTATGGAAGTTCCAAGCTGACTGCATGTATGATTCAAACCCAGATGCATGTTATAGATGTACGAATTCTGTGCATGATCTGATAAGCTTTGCTGACGTCATCTACGGGCACCGCTGCTGCGTCAGCCACCCGGCCGGCAAATTGGCCGTAACCCTTGTGTGTTCCCTCATCTGTGCCCTCGCATCTGCAGCATAAGTGAGTCCCACCCAACTCACACACACACAACACCGCACACTCACAACAATCATAAGCTGGCAACGCAATCCTCCAATCCAACGACTGCAGGTCTAAAGGTGTGCAGCCAAACTATCTGTGATATTCCATAAACACGGTTAGGGTCCCACACTGTTGAGATGGATACCCGTCCTTGAAACAGAATAGTTTGTGTGCGCCCTCAGGTAGAACATCAAATCTACTTTTATATATTTAGCAGTGTGACGCTTGCCTTAGTTAGTCAGTTTCAAAAGGTATGCTGCTAAATCAGCCCCGGTGGGTTTCACCAAATAAAGGGAGTGGAACAAAACAAAAATAAAACTTCACCATTTAGAATGATTCCGAAAAATAAGGAACACTCTTTTTGCATGGAAAACTGATACAGCAACCATCAGCAAGCTGAACACACACGGAGCAGGGGTGGGATTTGAATCCTCAGTGCTGTCGGCAGGGGGGCCGCCCATTAACCTGAATTGTTCAGTAAATACACAGATCAGATTTTTAACAGCAGTAACCATAGTAATTGTAGTGGTAACCATGGCAGCAGCAATTGTAGTACTACTACTTCAACTAGTAGCAGTTGTGCTGTAACAAAAGCTTTCACTACAGTCGCGAATGTAGGCTACATATTAAATTTCTTGTCTAAGCAGGACTTCCATTCTGTTTAACTGTTTTCTCTATTTCTAAGTTAATAGCTGTTTTCTGTATGCCTTCTCTATATTTCATAATGAAAGTCCCGATTTTGCATCCCTTGCACTGCTTATTTGCACATTTAAAGATACGGTCTGTTTATTTGCCTTGATTGTCTATTTTTAGCCACTCGGTAGAGATGTATATGATAAATTAAAGACCCACAAAAGCGGAACGCTGGCACACGAGATCCCGCAGGAAATTAAAGGGCCCCTCAATGCTTCTGTGCACAAAGCCGAGTGAAAGATAATGGGGCATAAAGTCAGCATAAGGCAGCAAAGTTCCTGCGGGAACTGCAGAATGAAAACGCTTGCAAACCGGAAGCCTCACTTCCCGGCCTGGGCCTCAGCAAACCCCACTCTTGTTGTCCTTGCTCCGCCATGCTCCCTGACCCTGCACCACAAGCTCCTTCCTCAGTCTAAATCCCCTATTTTGCTAGCATGAGCTACTCAGGCGCCATGACCCAAGCAGGACCCCCCCATTCCGTGGAATGGAGCACCTGTAAGACAGAAGCTTACATGCCCCTGCCAGTTCCAGGACTGCGGCCATTGTAATCGGCCTTATCCACTTGAACACGGCAGGAATTTTCATTTTACAGGGTGGTTTGGAGAAAACTCATTTATATTTATGAGAGAAGTACTACCTGACTGGCCAATGAATGCCTTAGACAGAGATCGCCAGCCAATCAGGTAGCTTCTCTCATGAATATAAATGAGTTTTCCCAAACCACCCTGTAAAACAAAATTTGTTCAAATTTTCAAAAACAAAACAAATATTGGTGAGTGGGGAGGGCATAAATCATGTCCGTTTGTCTGTTTGTTTTTGAAAAACTCATATATAGCTTTTTATTTTTCTTTTTTTTTTTCTTTTTTAATAAACAGATTTGATTCAGTCTTTTATTAATGAAGTTTTATCGGTTCGCTTTAAATCACCTGTAGGTATTTCTTTCATAACTGTTCTTCACTGCATTCTTATTGATGATCCCAAAGTTACCCAGGTGCCCTGTCGCTGTCTGGAGTTTACAGATCCTTCAGATATCAGGCTGCATGCATTGGCGTCGATGTTTGGGTAACATTGATGGCGTCGATGCGTAGGGGCGAGGGGCGGATTCACGCGCACTTGGGCGTCGACCACATTTATCGGTCAATTAATTAATGGATTATAAATGAAAGGAGGGAGAAAGTGGAGTGGGAACAGCATCAGGATTAGAGAATTTCCCATACATCAAGTCCCTTAGAGAGGTGCTCTCAGTGGTGCCCTCCGATGGCAAGATTACATGACCCTGGCTATCGAAAAGCAATTAAATGTCACTAATTACCAAATAATTTATGTAAATGGTCAGCCATGGATGGAGAGGACTGGCAAACAGCTTGATTGTGTGGGTCCCGGTGGACAACACATAAGGATTGGCCCTTTTACAGACTAACCCCCTGGTAAGGCAGATCTGTATTTAATCCTCTATTTCAGGGCTGATAGAATTTGGGATTTACCCCATGCTTTTTTATATTTTTAATTAAATACACCTTCATGGAAATCGAAGACTGCCTTGAAGCAGTGCAGCCTGCCCTTGGAGGTCCAAGAGTGGAGGCTGGGAGGCGTTATTGGGTAAGCGATCAGATAGCAAGCTGGACCGCAGCAAATGAAGTCAGCAAATGCAATTAACATCTTATCTGAGGCCACAAATTTCAGTTTGGAAAATTTTAAGAGCAAGGGCTTGCTGCTCGAGAATTTATTCCGATGGTCGCTCAGCCAGTACCCGGAGACTGGAAATGCAAACAGGCATGTATGAGGAAATCTTGCTGCAATCCAAGAGACCTTATTTTTAATGAAATCCTTCTTCAAAGTCATAAGCTTATAAGGGATAAG
>JAODLD010000021.1:18617729-18642692 GCA_026781065.1 Mormyrops boulengeri
CAGCGCTGGGTGGCGAGGGCCTCAAAGGCAGCAGGGGCTGGGCCTGTTTCCAGAAATACATCACAATTAACTGCATCCATAAGCTTATAAGGGATAAGTTATTAAAATCAGCATCAGGACAAAAAGGAATTAAAGAAATTACTCTGAACATGGAAGGGCTTTGGGGGTGGGGGTGGGGGGGGTCACCTCTTGGTTCATTTCACACCATATTAGTGCATGTAGTGCAGGGTCAATGCTGAGATTCGAGGACACACATATTAATGGCTTGCTGACTAAATGCTATCTTTGTTCACTATTGTGGGTCATTGTCAAGTTAGGATTTCATTTTTTTGTGAAGTGCACCTTGGGATCCAGACATGAAGACCATACAGTAGGAATGTTCCTTCAGCAAAACTCGCCAGTTTTATATCCAGGAAAATCTTCTTCCATAACCTGCAGTTCAAGGAAAATACTATATTTGATTCCCCCCTCCCTACAGTTTTATGATGATATTAGCCTTCCCTTTTTAATTCTTTTCTCCCCCAGGGATGTCTCACCATCTAAGTCAAGGGTATACGAGGAAGCCAGGTTGCCGTGACTACCTGGCACAGCTGGCTTTGCTGTCAGGATCTCCATAACCTTCTCCATTCACCATTTTTCTAATTATGAGTGAAAGCTGAGAAAACTCCACCCTGGCAAATAGATGAAAGAGAATTGGCCTACGGTACAATGTAGCGTCTTTTTCTATAAGTTTCCATTTGCGCCTGAAGCGTTTGGTGTTCCGCTGAAGTGTTTTTAAAAACAGGAAATCACTGACAGTCATAAAGGCATTTTCTCTGAATTGCTCCAAGCTAGCCTATGGTACAAGTAGAATCGTTATTCATTTTGTTCCCTTCTTCTACTCTTTAATTAATTAATTAGTGGTTACTACCATTATTAAATGAATTTGATAAATGAGAAGCACCTGGTGACATTAGTTCTGAATCAAGATATGAACAGCGAACATGTCTTGGGCGCCAATGTGGACAGGAGGCTCGTTTTTATGTCTCCGGAAGGTTCTGGGGCTGTTGTTTAATGCCAGGGGTTAAGTGCATGATGGAAAAAAAATGCTTTTTCTTTTAGCTGAACCTGTGGCACAGCAAAATAACGAAACTGTAATTCCCTGAGCCTGGGGAAAATATCTTTAATGACACTGGCTGCCACACACTCTCTTTCGACCGTAGCCCAAATCTTACGTTATCTACAGCTCAGGTTAATGGGTCTATTTAAATAGCCAGCACTGCGGTAGCTTGGATGCTGTGATGTGGCATTCCGTCCTGGGTGTCCCCTCACTCTTCAAAAGCAGTCGTGGCCAAGAAATGGAAGGATGGATGCAGGGGTGTTAGAAATGGGGGGGGGGGGACAAGGGAGACGCGTCCCCCCCAATATCAGCAGACCACCCATTCCCAAAGAAATAAATAATTAAGAGCGTGTTCCTTATCTTTTATTATGAAGCCAATTCGTTGCGCATGCCGAGTGCGAAGATGAAACGTATGCAGTGCTGTGCAAAAATCTTAGGCAGTCGAAGGAAATGTTTACAGCTATTTATCTGAGTGCTAAGGGTATATGTGCTCAGAACCAAAAACACAATTTAACGTTAGAATGTGAATTTTAAATAACACAAGAAAAACTAAGAATTTCAAGCGTTTTCCAAAAGTTTTCTGATATCTTGCTGGATGGCTAGATGAACACCGCTTCAGTTCCCAAAGCTCTCCTCAGGGGCACCTCAGCCATTCCGTATATTTGTTACATTTCACTTTTGTTTAAGAAAGTCAGTGAGGTATCGATTAGCTATACGAGGTGTGGTAGCGCCCAAGTAAAAAAAACATGTGGGTGTATTGAGTGGTTGTTGCAAATACTGTGGTGACTTTAGGAGAAGTTTTGAAAGTGCTAAGCTGACACACTTTGACAGGCAAGCTTTATTATTTAAATAGATTTAGATCGTTTGAGCATCATTTTCTTTGATGGTGCAAGACTTTTGCACAGTATTGTACATAACAAAGATTGCAGTCCCTTATCAGACAATCTCATTTTATAATACCGAATGATTTTCTTTTGGTTACGTTCAGTTGCGAAACTGCACCCTGAACAGTTTTCATCTTATTTTAAATGATAAAATCTTTATTATTCAAAAATTATTTAACATTTTTTCTTACATCACATCACATCGCCGGGGCAAACTCAGTCCCCTTGAATGTCAAACTCTCTTCTGACGCCACTAGATGGACGGATGGATGGACGGATGGATAGATGAATGAATGGATGGATGGATGTCATATTTGTATGCCGCTTTTGATTTTCTTGCAAGTGCAGTTTCCATTTACAATAAAGAACAACAAAGAGCTTTGAGCAAATTAAACGCTGAGAGGCCCCAGTTAGTGGCCTGCGCTTGTTTGGATGCAGAAGGCATTGGCATTAACAGGTATAAATCTGGCTGCAGTGTTATTCACGGCTATCGGTTCTCCTGTGTGGTACTAAGATCATTTTTATTCATGGTATCTCACCAAATTGTCCTTGGGAGAGAAGAGAGATTAGAGCAGGCGGTGAACCATAGCTTGTGAATAAACATGAAAAACAATCGCCGTTCAATTTCAAATGAAACACCCAACTACGTGAAACCAGGAAGAGCCTGAAGACGAGTAATGGACTTGTTAAAAATAGATAGAAGAGGGGAAAAAAACTGACATTGTTCCCTGCCATTTTGTTCAGTTATGTTATTGACTTTCGGAGTCTATTTCATTGAAATGAAGGGGCAAATCAGGAGCCAGGAGGCTTTGTTACCAGAAGGAGGCATGTCAGGGAACCAAGACTGTCTTTGTGCTGAGCATAGGTCACCCTCGATCGTGTACATGAGTGATCCAAGGAAGACAAAGCCTCAGAACAGCTGTCTTTTACGGCGTCAAGTTGTACAGTGTGCCGGCCTGTTTCCTGGAGAACTGAGTATCAGAGCACAAGCAGGTGACAAGATCTATAGTAACCCATCAGTCACCACAGAGACAAAAATGTCGCTGGCTACACCTGGCGAGGCAAAGATACTACAGATTCTGTCCATCAGCTACTTTACTTGCAGAGCAAGTAGGACAGACCCTGCAAAAGCAAAAAAAAACAGCACAAGATGGGGAAAAAATCAATCTTACTCACTGGTAATCAGCGGCAGCTCACGCACTTAATGCCAAAGGTAATGACCTTGTAAGCAACGCGGAGATAAGCAAAGCAGCTGTGAGGAAACGTCAGTGAGAGATGGGATCTGACCGTGGCCACTTGAGGCATGGGGCAGGCACTGGAGGGGGCAGGCACTGGAGGGGGCAGCCCTGACGAGGACCCCTGCCGGCTGACATTCACAGAAGTGCTGGGCCATGACCTTTCTTTCTCTGTTAAAATTCCAAAACAGTGTTTGGCGTCTTTGAACATCAATGCAGGTGCATAACACTCATCACATAGTATTGTTGTTTTGGGGGTAGCACAGTGGTGCAGTGGTTAGCATTGTTGCCTCACACCTCTGGAACGGTGGTTCGGCCTGGCACCATGTGTGTGTGTCCCACCCCCCTCTGTTCAGATGTGTGAGTTTGCATGTTCTCCCCATCTTGTCATGGGGTCTACTCCAGGTACTCCAGTTTCCCTCCACAGTCTAAAAACATGCTGGGGTGAATTGGAATTGGAGCCCTGCGATGGGTTGGCGCCCCATCCTGGGTTGTTCCCTACCTTGCGTCTGTAGTTTGTGGGATAGGGTCCGGACCCCCTGTGATCCGAAATAGGACAAGCAGGTACAGAAGATGCATGCATGCATGCATGGATGGATGGATGGATGGATGCTTTTTATTTTATTTTTATATTTTTTCTTAGTGGCTATGAAACTGCTGCCCCCAAATTATAAAAAGTAAAACAAAAAAAATATATGCAATGGATGGATGGATGGATGGGTGGAAAAAATGACAAATAAAAAGAGAGAGAGAGTGTTTCCACTAACACATGTCGGGTGACTTCAGTTATAACAGTGAAAACATGTGAAGAATAATGAAGAACATTTGGCCTCAAAGACATCAAATCCATCTTGATTGTCAACCTCTGTTTACTCAATCACTTTTGTGTGTGCAGATATGTCCCTGTATGTGCATGGGGTAGGTCCTAGACCTTATGAATATGGGGAAACATGCAGTCTGGACCACTATCTATCACCAACAGCCAAGAAGCTTATGTCTCCAATTTCCATGAATGAGTTAAGCACCAGGGCTGGGGTCCCAGGATCAATGTCCTGGAGAATGGAGAAGCTTTCCATTAGTGTCGATCAGAGACATAACATTAAACAGGAACGGTGCGTGTATCCACCCACGCGCTGGATACAACCGCTCACCGACAGCCTTCAGTCAGACCTTCCTAAGCAGCCAGGGTGCAGAATGAAGCTGGTCGCCTGATTTAAATGTCTGAAATAATTGTGTTTTAAGTATGCGTGTAAATCAGGAATGATTCCATTCTGCCGAAGAAAGATAAATGCTCTCATAACATATAATGACAACACTTCATCATGGAGCATAGGAGATTGCTTGTCAAGTTGACTATTTTGAATTTCCTGCTTTTGACGCATGATTTCTGAACGTTTACTCCAGGACCAGTGGCTCTGGGCAACAAAAAAGGAATGACAGACCCCCACCAAGAATAAGTTTCTTGGAAATTAGAACCATGTAAAGTGTGTCTCTGGTGGTAAACATTCTTTCCCTTTTGCAGAAATAGCTCCTGATCAATCATAAGACACAATGATTGACATTTTGTTTGCTAGTACTTGCTGTTCCTCTTCATTCTAGGCATTATTCCCATTTACTCCCCCTGCTTGTTGCTTATTAATATTTTTGTGATGCATTTTTATCCGGCAAAGATGGCTGGCAGCCTAAGTGTCTTTTTGCCCTGTCCAGGAGCACCGTAAAGTGGGGGAAAGTTAGAACTATTCCAAGGGACCCTGAGTGACTGGGGCCCTAAAAATTTGGAACATATTTGTATTGGTCTAGGTTGGGGGCCTAAGATGATATGCCTTCATGGGGCCCAAAATGTCTAGCAGCGCCCCTGCCTCAGTCACACGGCAAGGCTGTGGGAGCAAGACATGGTTTCAGCATTTTCAATTTCGATGACCTGATCTGAAGCGACGGCGGAACCCAGAACCCACCGGGAGAAATGCAAAGATGAAAGAAATGAGAACATGTATAAATCTTGTTTAAGAACAGAGAGAATAGCTGAAGGAAGAGACAAGAAAACTGAGGTGAGAAGTCCACCCTCTTCTCACTTTTCCAGACGATCCCCAGTGCCGCTGATGTTTCCTAGGTGACCGTAAAGCTCTATCGATAAGTGCCAGTTCGCACTTTTCACCCGTCGAATCGGAATCAGCACCCGCTTATGGCTCGATATTGATTAGTCGCCGCCAGTAAAAGAGGTAAGGAAGCAGTGATGGAGTATCTCGCCCATGCGAGTGCTTCACGCATCGGTGCACGGCAGTGCTGGGCGTGCTCGTGGGTGTTGGAAACCGTGCCTGCCTGAGGAAATCACCTGGTACGCAGCCCCTATGCGTCTGCCGGCCTGCGGTCTGGCACACGTGCAGTTTTAGCGATGCAAATTACTCTGCGCATTATGTCCGTGTGGTTTATTGTTCGGCCACGTCTATAATTTGCGAACGGCAGCAACTCTGCGTTTGATGAAATGGTCGTTACGGTAATGTATGTCCCAGGGGTGCAGTAAAGAGGGTAATTGACACCGGCACCCCATTAACACAGTGCCACTTACTACTGTCTCCTGTGGGGCCGCTGCGCCACCAATCCGTCATACACGTCTCTCCAATCAGCCATTCCCAGAGTTCCTGTCACTTTCTTACTAGATTTCTTGATTAGTTTGTTTAGCTACAATCTAAGGTTTCGCCCCACTAATAGCTTTTTGATTTTGTTTTTTTCCCCCACACGTGACAAGAAGCTTGTGTTACCACCAGCCATTGCTCATCATGTGAAGTGGCAGCTACATCAGTGAGGTTCAAAGGATTTTGGATGTTGAGATGTTGACCTCCATTGTAAACTCTAGCCTTCCTCCAAGTAGACTCTTGAACAATGTTTCGATGAAAGCTCACTGGCATGTTTGTCTTCTTGTCTGTAGTGTTGGTATTATCTAAACAAAGTAAAGCGTAATGGGAATTCATTCTGCCCCCAGTGATATAACTGATCAGACAGATTCCTGAATATAGGTTTGTTTTGTGTTCCTCCTATTTTACGATGCACAGTAGATAGCCGTTATATTCAAGCAGCTGCGACACTGTGGCTAATTAAACCATCAGAATCCAATTCTCGTTCACTCAGAGGGAAATTATGTTGAGCTGAATGTCTGGGTTTGCCATACAGTTTCCCAGCTGTCAGTGGTGGGTCAACTGCTACATCGCAAACCTTTCGACAGTATAGTCACAAATGGGCACCAGAGCAAAGAGCCGGGGTCCCATAGAGGTTCTACCACATGTACTTTAGCAGGAGTTATGGACGTCTGCTTGCCAGCGGCCTGCAGGGTGCCAGACTTAATCCCAGCACTGACATAGAGTTAATGCCACCCAATTTCCTTCCTGGCACCTGAATATTCATGAGAAGCCCCCAGACTTTTTCTGGGTACTGAATGATTGACAGCTAGAAGGGTTTAAGAATTATTGATAGCAATTAGAGCCAGTCTCGTCTTGTCTTCTGATGGGAAGCAGCCTGGTTCAGCCTTAAGGTTCAGCATTTGTCGGAGCGGGTTCATGGTTACCGCGATGCCCGCCTCCCCAAGGATGACGCGGCTGTCTGGCTCTGCCGCCGTGGCTCAGTCCTCACCTCGATTAACGGCACGTCATTTCAAAAGGATGAACGCCCCAGCAGACAGGGTATCGATGTGTTTTCCTCAGCTGTCAATAGAAGCTCTTGGATTCCATTCAAGACCATTTGGAGAGTTTTGTTGTATTGACAAATGACTTTGTCGGGGGAGGGTGAGTCGCAGACAGGCAGGGATTTTGACCACCTGGTAATAGTCAATACAAATTCCGGCATGTTTAGTTTGGTTTCACTTGTTAACTTGTAACCGTGGCGTTGTTACCAGTCTGGAGACCAGCAAATCATCTTCTGTGTTCTGATTCCAGTCCATCCCAGCAACATCACACCCCCCCGATATGGTTCCTGGATTTAGGTTAAATGTGTTTTGTGTTGGCCCCGCCCATTCCTGTCTGTCTCAGGGACGGCAAATCTTCATATCAAACTTCTTCCTCACTGCCAGGAGCCCGCATCACACGTTTGTCTCTGCCTCTCCCAGGGTCACCTGACAGAAATGTACATCAATAATAAGCCATACTGGTGCTATTTTTTCATTTCCATTTCTCATGCACTATCCTACTGCTGTATTTGATTAGCAGTGAGCGTACAATGGTTTTCTGTTTGTGACGGTAACAATAAATTGGGCCTTTGTTGCTGGTAAATGCCATCTATCAGGGCTTTGAACCTTGACGTCTGTGCAGGGAATAAAATATTACCTGGCATTACTTATTGTACCCATTGCTGTCCCTCGCTGATGTGTGTCTCTCTCCAGCTGTGCCCTGGCATGCCCACCCAGGGCACCCCCAACCGCCCCCCCTCCCCCCACCATTCGTCTGGGAATGTGCAGCACCAGGATGGTGGCAATTACTCACTTTTTTTTGGACATAGCAAGTCAAGTGTGTAAAGTTCTAAAGAAACATCTCAGAATTGAATAGAGGTGTTGACATTTCAATTGGAATTCTGTCAGCCCATGCCTCCCCCCTCTCCTGCCCAGCCCCCCTGCCCCAATAAAAAGGGATTTTTTTTGCCTGCTTGTGTCATTTTTTGCAGGTAGTGTTAACGCAACTCCAAGGTCAGTTATAAGGTATTTTTTTATATTCATCGGTATCTTGCCACTGTAGTTCACTGTATTTACACACTGCAACCCTGTTCTGAATAAGTGGTTATGGATGGATGGATGGATGGATGGATGGTGGTCACAACAGTATGAATATCCTAGACAGTCTCTTAGATTGAAAACTATGTTAAAAAGCTGGGTGTGATAGGTCGACGTGCCCGAAAAAGATCAACTTTTTTATGACTATTAAATGGTTACAACCATTTCCAGCTCAGTTGCACTTTTATTCACAATATAAATTTAATAACAGGTCCCAATATATTTATATTAAAGAAGGTTAGTAACTGGCCAGGTGGCCAGGAACCCTGGAGACTGACTTGTCAAATGTCACTGGGAAGCTTTCTTGTCATTCGCCTATGCAATATTAAATTCACACCAGCAGCCTGTGAAACATGGGATTTATGGAGTACAAATGCTCTTGAATTCTGACTAATGAACAATTTAGGGTCAGTTGTCTTTGCCTGAGGAGTCAGGCTACAAAATTCTGGGAACAAAGGATGTACTACAATTTACATTTTACAATTTAGTGAAAATAGCAATGAAACTACCATTTTAGAAAAATTCGTTTATTATTATTGTTGTTGTTTTTTGTTTATTGTTCAAATTTTTCTAATGTATATGTTTCCCATGTGGTGCTAAAACCCATTTGTTACTGGAGTAATAATTAGCAATAAAGCTGGCTGTTGTATCCAGTCATTATTCATCAGGGCTTATCCAGTGAAGGGTCGCGGAGAGCCGGCAGCCTGTCTGATGAAGCATGGGTCAAGAGGCAGGGGACACCCTGGACAGAATGCCAGTCCATCTTAGGGCATGAGGCAGGGGAAACCCTGGATGGAATGCAGGTCCGTCATAGGGCACGAGGCGGGGGACACCCTGGACCGAATGTCGGTCCATCATAGGGCATGAGGCAGGGGACACCGTGGACGGAATGCCGGTCCATCATAGGGCGCGAGGCGGGGGACACCCTGGACCAAATGCCGGTCCATCATAGGGCACGGGACAGGGGACACCCTGGACGGAATGCCGGTCCATCATAGGGTGCAAGGCTGTGGACACCCTGGATTTGAATGCCGGTCCATCATAGGGTACGAGGCTGTGGACACCCTGGACCAAATGCCGGTCCATCATAGGGCATGAGGCGGGGGACACCCTGGACCGAATGTCGGTCCATCATAAGGCATGAGGCAGGGGACACCGTGGACCAAATGCCGGTCCATCATAGGGCACAGGACAGGGGACACCCTGGACGGAATACCGGTCCATCATAGGGTGCGAGGCTGTGGACACCCTGGATGGAATGCTGGTCCATCACTGGCAATTTAGAGGCACCCATTAACCTGAGCTGTATATAACCTAAGCCTCAGACAGTGGGGTAAAATCGGGGCATTGTAATCGTCTCCAAGAAAAACCCACACACTGTGTTCAGAAAAATCCCATGCAGCCTCCACACACACAGAGCCAGGGACAGAAAACCGGCCTGCAGCCATGAGGGGGAGGCCAGAGGGCTGCTCATGTGCAAATCAAACAGTGGTGGAAGCGGCAGAGCCCACAAGTCATATCTTAAAGGGCAAATCCACCCAAAAACGGGAGAGAAAACCCACCCTGAAACAATTTTGCTCACCATCAGCTGTATTCTCTCTCAGTCTGTGTGTCATTTCTCAAGTTTGTTTTTAACATGTTAAAAATATTCCATATTTCCCAGAAATCCTTGAGGCTGTCGATAGCCTACAGAATGGATGGGTATGGATCATGATAAAATGTACTTCTTACATTGTCAAACTGGTCAAAACTCCACATTCCAAAACACACACCGGGGAAACAACTTAAAAATTCCTAATTAAATTAAAATTTAAAAATTGAGTGAACAAAATAATTTACATGTTGCAATATTTAATTTGTTTTCAAATTCAGAAAATCCCTGAATAAAAGTGAAAAAAGTTGACACGGGACTTACTTTATTTGAGTTTTTAAAAACTAACTTTTTCAATTGCAAAAAAAAATATTGATAAAAAATTGAAGCCTATACATTTACATTACAATTACAATATATCTTAATATTTCCTTTGCAAAAAATGCTGCATAAGACAGTGAAAGCGAAACATTGCTGAGTTTTGTCGCTGTTCCCAGGTGATAAGGTACTTACAAGAAGCAAACTGCTCCCTGGTTTGAAATAAACACACCCAAGCCCAGATCCAGGTGCTTAAAGTTGCATCTCTCGTTTTACAGAATAAACCCTGCATCACAGTTTAACTCAAAATACTTCTGGTGTCTCTTTCTCATGAGGTAATGCAAGACCTGACAGAGTTCTCTTTTCGAGATTCGGGTGAACATTGCACTAGATTTTTGAGAGATTTCACAAAAAAGATATTTTGAAAGACATCAGTCTTGTCTTTTGTGTCTAGACTGGACCTGTTCAAAATCCTATTCATATCTTTCCTAAGGTAGGCTATGCATCTGAACTAGGCACACATTAGTCAGGATCCCATTCTAATGTTTTGAAAACTCTGCTAGTGGTGCAATGCCCATACCAGAAAGCCCCCGGAAAGCCATTACCGGGAGATTTTTGCAAAAGTGCACATCTGATTGCTCACAGCCAAACACTGAGAGTTTAATGGTAGACATGGGGTCTTCCACAAGGAATAGCCTTGCGTGCTAAAGTGAAAGGCGATTGTGCGGTTGGTAGGAGTAGATCTCCTTGGGAACCGGGGGGGGTGGGGGGGGAACGAGTCTGTCTTTCGATTAACTTAAAAACCAGGGTCCTGCGGGCGGGTTGAAGAACTGGGGAGGCAAAGGTATTTTAAAACGACCTGCCCTGGAGATGGATGGCTCCCAGGCGGGAAGTGTCTCTCATCACTGCCGAGTGCTGTCCCTGTCAGAAAGGCACTGGCAGATGCTGAGATGAAGCGACGACCTCGACGTTCTCCTCACTGAAAGGGTTCGAGAAACAAACGAAAAGGTTTGAAAAATGGGCTACGGACCGAGGAGCTCAGAGAGGGACTAATGCAGGCAGAACTGTCACGTAGCGGGACAGGAAATGCTGAACGGAAAAACAGAAAGTGATTTCTTTAATATATTCTAAATTATGGGTTGGTCGTTGAGATATTTTGCATCTTTTATTGCCACTGCAGAACTGTGGGAGGACTGAATAAATCTTTGGTCGGGCCTGTCACCCGAACAAATGAATCAAATTAACGAATAACCTTTCCCCGTTACCGAAGATGCCACCGCTACAGCATTCCAGCTCCCACGTTAATAATAAATCGCGCCCGAAAAGATTAACATGGCATTAAAATGAAACAAGTCAATCAGAGAGGAAGATTGCATTAAACGGTATGCAAAACATCTCGCTCGCCTCTCACATCTACAGGGTGTCAGATGTTGACTTTAGATAACCGATATCACCATTAGCCCGACAGCATGAGGTTAACCAGGCTGTGTTTGCCATGTCGTCGCTCATAACATCTCAACACGCCTGGGAACTTCATCTGGATGCACCATGAGTGCGATAACTGACAGTTCGTGTCCTAACTATGAATCCGGAATTCAGATTCGGCATCCTGTCACAAGGGTAATAACAACTGGGAATGTGTTATGGGAAGCTAAAGTATGCTCAGAGCGGCCCCTGCTCAGTTCCCTTAGGAGACCCCATCTGATTGTGTAGCATGTTCACAGGGATGAGCTGGAAAGGAAAGCCCCACTAGGATTCCCTTTTCAGGACCATGTGGTGCCCAAGTCAAGCCGATGATGAAAGGGGGCCCAAGGAGTTGCCACTGGCGACCTGCTAAGTCAACGCCCCATCGGGAGATGGCGCCCTAGGCGGTCGCCTATGTCACTTACAGAAAATATCGGCCTTGGTAGGAATGGGCAGAGAAGTGCTTCATAAAACATGAATTGTACACACGCCTTTGTTTTTGCTGTGCATGTAACGTTGACGTACTACAGCAGGTTTGTCAGGCATTAAAGAAATTGACTTTCAGGATTGTGTCAGGTCCGCGTTACAGGCTGTTGGACTCACGCTACCAGTAACTCACTGAAACCTCCTTATGCGAGTCCTCTTGCTGAAACAGCCATAAGCTTTGCCCTGACCTTCATATTTACCATTTTTTTGATCTTTGAACTTTTTAATTCCAGAATTCCTTATCTGCAAAGAAAGGGGCTCAGCATCCAGACAGAAGAGGGAAGTGAACCATTCCAAGACAGGGCAGCACTGCTGATTCCGGAAATTTGCGTCCGGTTTACTAAGGGCCGGTCTGTCTTTCTCAAAGGGACCGTGAAAAATGCCGACTCCCTCCTCTGGTCGGCGTCAAATGATGCCTAAGGGACTCCCACCTCGATAGGCAGTACCAAGGGAGGTAATGTCAAATCAGGGGCCCGTAACAGCAAATTCCCAGCCTGCTTTTTTCGCCAGTCCGCCCCTGCTTGATGCCCACACTAGGCCTGAAATGCCCTTCTCCTCACTGCTTGTTCTGTCTCTTGTCTTTCTGCATCCCTTTCAGGTGCCATTAGTGCACACATAGCGGACAAAGCTCTCTATCTCATAGGAGACACCTTGGTGAGACCCCTGGATCGATAATGGGACCATGATGAACTTAACAGTCTCATCTGTAACCTTTTTACAGTACCGCACAGCCTCACTTCCCAAGATCATCATATTGATCAAGCCGGTCTTGTCCCGTAATCCTGTTTCCACCACACATCATAGACCTTAGGTGCCCATAAATGGAGAAGACAGTCGATCGAGGCAGAAAGACCAAAAAAAAAAAACAAAGAATATTATTCAGATTTATATATTCATCACAAGTTTTTAATACTAACACCGCCATAAGCCTAACCAGTGAGGTGGCCACTGGGGGGCGCCATACAGAGTCTGTTGAACAAAAGCATTAAAAAACAATTAACAGTTTATGCATGGTTTTGCGGTATTCTCTTCCCCTTTCTTTCTTTCTTTCTCATTTAATTCATATATTTGGTCCTGCAGAGTGATTGAAAAGCTGTCCCATAGATCTGAGGGGTTTGCGAGGTCTGTCTGTGCTCCGATTTGTCCTGCCTGCTTCACACTGGCAAAATGCCAAAGGAGGTGGGGATGTACTGACAGCCCACCGGTAGTGAAGGAGGGTAATTTTGCAGTTTCACCTCACTAGTCCTCTTCATCTGACTGTGATTAGCTCCGATAACATTTCTCCATCATTAAACCAGCCATAAAAGGGGGATGAGGGGTGGGATGCGGGGGGGAATGGGGTGCCGGTCCTCTGTCTGAATAAATTCCTTGCCAACGTGGCTTTAACGAGATGAGCATGACAGAGAGTCAAGGCACGGGTGAGCAGTGCCCAGGGTGCTTCCTGAAACGTGTAGCAATGGCTGCAGATTAGCATGACATCTTGCTAATTACTTTTCGTTATCTCGTCATCAGGTGGGATCGGGCATTTCAGAGAGAGCAAGAGCGAGATCAGTTCTCTGGCTTGAAAAAAACACTGATGATCTTTTAGAGGCCGTCACGGCCTTGATCTTCAGGAGAAGCACCCACTGGAACCTTTGAGTAGAATTTCCACAGCATGCCCTTTAATTCCATTTTCCCGGTATTTTTATGGTACATTTTGATTGGAGCAGCATGGGGTGGTCCTTAAAAGACACATGGTCAAGGCCACCTTCCCAGCACTCTCAGCAGATGCCAAGGAAGCGGTTCCAGTCTCTGGACAAAAATATATTCCCCTAGTCACTACAGAATGAACAGAACGGCGCACCGGATGATCAATCATCAAATCTAGTTAGTAAGAATCATAATAATGATGATGGTTATGCTTGTTTCCCAGAGGAGGGATATATCTGATGAGGTAATTTTTCTGTAACGCAGAATGGATCCTAGGAAGCACATCTTTTGTAAGGCTGGTTACATCTCAGACCAAACAGCAGCCCATCGCAGGGGAGTCATGTGCCCTTGTGTATATACGAAATGACACCAGTTCAACAGCACAGGGAGAAGTTAAAGACTCTCAGGCCTGCAAAAATGATATTATGCCGCTTCATTACTGTTCCATCCATCTTCCATTAGCTTATCTGGTACAAGGTCACAGGGGCCTGGAGATTCTTCCTGGCAGCATAGGGCACACGGCTGTGGTACACGCTGGACAGAACGCCAGTCCATCGCTGGACACATGGACACACAAGCTATGGGCAAATGAGAAATACCGATTCAAGGGTCGTCTCTCTTTAATTTGGTCTTTGGAAAGTTAATCCTGCAAGTACGGTGTTCCCAGTCTGGACTGCATCCTGGCAGCAAAGCGAGGTCACAGAAGGGTGCTCTGTGAGCTGTGACAGGTTTATGAATTCACTTCTTATTGGATGCATGCTCACCAAATATCAGAGCGAGAAGATTTGCTTCGCTCATGTGTGCGTGTGCATGCACCCCTGCTGTGTCTTTAACCAGCCTTACGTGGCGTCGTGTTAAAGAAACAAGCAAGAGTGGTCAGCATGAAAGAGCTGGCAGTCTCCCAGGCGACGAAGAGGGTCCGATTCGGGCGGGCTGACGGGTCCGGCCAAGTCGTTCGAAAGTAATTTCCTCAGACAAATTGAATTTGGTAGGAAGTGGTCAGTGGAGTTTGGGATAGCTTCCTCACCGACAAAAAAGGGCGTCATGTTAAAACAAAGCACTTGGTTACGCAGACGGATGCCAATAAATACGGAAGACCAGCGTCAAAGCGCCGGTCAGTTGTGGCAGCACATGAACATCCGTTGGAATATTTAGCAGAGCTGGATTTAGCCTTTTGACAGGCCGGGCTGAAGCATGATCCTTCAATTTAATTAAACATGGCGAGGGGAAAGCACTCAAGGAGCTGAAATTTCTGAAACGTTTGATGACAACAGCAATTACGGCTTCCAGCAACTGGCACGGCCCTCAATCAGAGAGGCGCTCTGCATTAGTGTCACACTGCAGACACCATGCTGAGTGGCCATCAGAGGCAGATAGCGCTGGACTCGCATTCAAGCCCCTCCCCCAGTATGTACAGCAATCAGTAGACGCGAAATGCTTCCCCTCCCAGCATTGGTACCTTCACCACACACTCCCCCTGTCGTGAAATCTTTCGCTTGGGAGGTATGTCGTTTCCCTAGCTGAAGGTGTCGGTAGCTGCGGGTGAACTTTTCATACAACAGGTTCCGGTCTAGGTCTGCTTGGGCGTGGCCAAAAACCACCACCAAAGCTCGAAATCAATATCACAGACTGGCACAACAATTCCACAAGCAGAGATATGGGCAGGATAGGGGTTGCTAAATATTGTAATCGCCCCATATTTCTATAGAGCCTTTATCAGATGCAACTACTTTTTCTTGGCATACCTGAGAGACTTATAATGGAACAGAAAAAAAACTGAAAAAAGTCTATTAGCATTGACAACACTGTCTGTCGCTTAATTTCATTCATAATTAGCAACAGTCCATGTCAGTGGGAAAGTGCTAATAATAGGCTCTAAAAATAAAGCCCCTGGGTAAAGAGAGCTTCATGTGAGAGTCAGGTTGAAAGGAGCCGGTAAGATCAGCACGCATAATCACCACATTCTTATTCCCAGCACCTTAAGTGAACATAAAACCTAGCACAAAAACAAAAGAAGATTACCAGACAGAAATCAATGTTGGCCGCTACATACCATTTAATGGGGCAATTACTGCCTTTCCCAACAAGTCCTGTTTTTGCATCTTCAGTGCTTATGACGGCCCTTTCTGCATTCCCCTTTGTTCAGTCAGAAATGGAGCAGTTTTTGTCATTTTTGGTGCCTGGGAAACAAAGGGATTTTTGGCTAATGAGTCCCATGGATTTCCACCAGGAGTTCTCAGGGAAACAGGGCGAGGCACTTTTAGCCTATCAGGTCCACATTGTTCTGCAGGTGCGGCCACTAGAGCGGAGTCTGGCGCTCTTCTCCTCGCACGTATTTATAGGTGGCGTTTTGTTGCCTTTCAAAGGTCCTTAGTGCCCATCAGCAGTCCTGGGGAACTCCTGAGAGATTCAGTAAACTCCACCGAAATCCTTAAACTGTGCAGATGCTTTGAACTATACGGAAAAGCTTTAAAATCTTTGAACTAGAGGTTCTTTAAGGTCTATACAGAATACTTAAACTCTAAAGAAATCCATAAAATATTAGTTCTATAGACTCTAAAACTCTTTAGAAACTATGGAGATTTTATAAATTATGGATTTTTTATCCATCCATCCATCCATCCATCCATCCATCCATCCATCTTATAATACCTTATTCTGAACAGGGTCTTGGGTGACTGTCCCAGGCAGCATAGGGCACAGTGCAGGGGTGTGGCCTGGCTGGGATGACTGTCCATTACAATGTCGCAATCTGTGCGCATCCTATACATGATTATATCTTATACCACTGATTAAATGTTGCTGCGCTTTTTGTGGATCAAAGCAAGGCCGCCGGCCAGGGACCCTTCTAATAAAAGCCCAGATCCTTCACCATTGCTACAGATTGCGTTGATTTAGTAACTGCAGGAAGATCTCCAAGGCTTCCATATGACCAGGGCACACAATGGCTCCTAGTGTAGATAACCATTTAAAAGATCAAGAGCAGGATAACTGAAACTAATGAACCTTCTAATAGGCTGCCCAGTGGCCTTTCCAGCCTCACGGCGCTTTTTGATTTGTATGTGTCCCATACATGACGGCATCCGATCGTGTGTCTTGTTCAGAAGGGCCAGCCATAACATACCAAACCAGGCAGGTCTAACGAGCCAGGTTCCTTTGAAGGATTCTTATCAGAAAACTTATCCTTCAAATAAACAAAGCAGCGGGCACCTTCTACCCGTATGAGTCCCACAAAGCCAATGTTTTTAGAGATTAGCAGAGCAGGGATTTGTTTTATATTATATTTGATTTACATTAAAAAAAATATTTTAATGAGTAAATAAATCATATGTCTGGAGGCACTGAATACAAAGATGTTGTTTTTGTTTTTCTGTTTGCATCTTTAAAATTAAGGTACTGAAAACAACACTTCATCAGCCAAAATGCAACAATAATTATATTCTGTCAAGGCTAAGCCACCTTCATGTTTGCAAACTTGTGTGTTTAATTAATTCCTCTGTACCCTCCACAGTCAAAGAAGATTGTTTGGGTGCTTCTTTTTAATTAGTTAGCCCTGAGCATGGGGACGCAGTGCTTCAATTAGACACTTAATGAAATTCAATGATCATAAAACACAATTACCACTCCTGTGTGGAGGTTCGCTGAAACCAATTACAGTCACGGTAACGAGTGAGGATCAGCGACGTCGTCCTGAAGGTGTTGAGAAAAAGGTGCTGAAATCCCCTTAGGGGGTCAGGTAATTCACTTACAGGCAAAAAGCTGGGATAAACAAAATTGTAACAACAAAATCCATCAAGCAAAAGTTTCACTTTGCATCCTCGCAAAAGATGCTATTTTAATCTTTTGTTGCTTTCTGTAATGTTATATAGCCACGTGAATCATTGTAGGGCCTGCTTCATCTTGAATGTGGTAATCTTGGCCTCAGCACCAGCTTCTTCCAACAAGGCACTGGAAATTACAAACAAGGTATGCATTTAGAAACATGCGAAAATCATTTTGACATTAACTAATGTTAATTGGCTTGCGTTGAAACTAAACATTCTGGATTGCCCCCAGAGTCATGGCATAAACTGCTTCGACTGTGCTGACTGCATTTACGGCAGTAAGTGTCCTGTGCGTAAACATACAATATGTAGCTAATAGCTTATGTCGCTAAACTAGAGACAGCCAAATAGCAGAGGTGGGATGAGAGCTGAGCATCTAATGGGCAATGAAATCACTGATGGAGTGAAGGAGATCTGAGTCTGATTCAAGTGGAGTTCCCCTGAAAATGAGCCCCGTCATTCCCAATTCAAAGACGGTGCAAATGGTGAGGAAGCCATTGATCAGTGGAGAAGATGTACCCATCCTCTTTATCCCCGCCCCCCGGACGGCTCGATCACGCCGCTGGCTGAAATAAGAGTTCAACAATTGATCTCAAACCACAATAAATGATCCTCCCTTGAATTTAATTCATGGTGGGTGTCAACACTAAGTTGATAAAAGGAAGGGGGGCGGGGGGTGGATGACCAATTTGCCCATAATAAACCCATGTAAAATATGGTTTGATGGCATGGCTCCCTTTTGTGTAACCTTTCAGAGCAGACTCATCTCTGAAAGAGATTCCTGAGGTCAACAGAGAGCAGCTCAGTGGCAACTAATGTGAACCATGTTCGTTGTGAATGATGAGTCAGCTTAGGGAGGGACGTGTTGCCGGCGAGGGCGAAGATTAATCGCCTCATGGGACGGCAGTGAAAAGAAGGTGGCGGTTATGGATGCTGTAATGGATGCTGTGCGCAATTGGTCCTTATCAATATTAATTGCAGCCAAATCACTATTCAATACCTGTGATATTAGTGGCTCATCACCATAGTGCAGCAACCCTCAGGGAACACCCCCGAAAGGCTCGCTGTGTTACTGGCCAGTTGGTCGAGCTGTCACTTTTGGGATGGTGGATCAGTGAGAGGGATCAGGTCCCACCCCGTCTAGTGGTGAATGTCACATGGTGACAGCTCAGCCGCTTGCTTCGCATCATCGGCTCATGGGGCGGAAATGTTGGGCTGTGCTTGTGGCTTTGGGATGCTATCCATCATCAGCCTCCGCAATAACAAAGACCATCTCTGAAGGAAATGAGCATTTTCCGTACAACGATGGAGACGGGCAGAAATGGTTATTGGAATTCTGAGGCTGTACTGAGGCTGTACACCCTGCTATTGTTTTGAGAGATCCATGCATTGCTGTCATCCTTCTATGATTCTTGCACAGGGCTATCCTGACTTGGCAGCTGACATTTCTACAGTGCAGCCATTTGTGTAGTTGAGTTGGGCATTTCCTAGGGTAATGTTTCAGGACCTCGATAAGGTACGTCCGCACGCTCCACAAACCAGCAACTCTGTGACACAAGCACCACCAACACACACCCTCACTGGGACCTGAGCAGGAACAAGGACGGCCATGATGAGGGCCAGCCAAGGTCTAAGCAAGTCTGGTCCCCATTTGCTATTGTGGGCAGCAGGCCTGCGGCGTTTTCTGAGGTGAAACTACCAAGGAGACTGAAGGAGGTCCAGAAAGGAGATTGGTGAAGGAGAGTAATGCCTGTGTTTAACAATCAGCACCTGTCTGACCTCTTCATTTCCCTTTTAAATCATCATTTTTCATGCTTCGCGATTTGATTTTGAAACAAAAAGCGAAGTAACTTTAAAAACTTTTACCATTCTTGTAAAACATATGCAAATTGGAATAACCATTTCTAGCAGGACCTCAAGTGAGACAAGCAGGTTAATCAAGATAGTGATAAGCCGGTTTGAGGAAACCCCTTCCATCAGTGCCAGAAATTGGTCACGGTCAGTTTGCGTCACATTCGTTGACACCAGCCACAGAATAAGTACGGTTAGCGTTGGCTGTGTTTTTTTTTTAACGTTGCACCATCAGTGGGGTTACCGCTATGTCTCCCTTCCCTTTCTTCCTGGATTTTGATTGGCTGTCTGTGCACCATCACAGACTATTATGGGATAGCATGGCGCCAGTGGGGAAGAAGGGTGAAGACCAACAAGGAGGGCTTATTAAACAAACTCACAAAATAACAGGAGTAGGTGGGCTCAGAACTAAACAGGGAGAAACATCATGAAGGGAACCAGGCAACACCAGGAACAGAACTTCAGGTAACAACACACAGCAAATTAGTACACATCAAACAAAGACTTAAATACAATGATAACGAGGACTAACAACAGACAGGTGTGAATCATTAAAAACAACCAATCAATGAGGGCACAGGGCAACAAGACACAGGTGAAGAAACTAACACTAATGAACACAGAAGTAAGGAACTTACAAGACCTGAAACTAAGGAAACACGTGAAAATACTAAACTAGGAGAAAAATCAAGACAAACAAGTAAAACAGAGCAACCAAGGCAGAGAACCATAAACAAGACAAATTAAAGACAATGGTAAACCATATCAAACTAAGGATAAACCAAAACAGGTGAGTAAAGGACTAATAAACACTAGGAAAAACAGAAAGCAAATAAACAAACAAAACTGGCGAGGCTGGCCTCAAACCCCCGACTATAAGGTTGTAGCCTCTGTGCTACACACACACAGCCTGCTGACCTACGTGGCAGTCTAGGGAGCAGGGGAACCAGACAAGGGTCTAGTACAAAGACAGGAGGGAACAGGATGGCCAGCAACACCTGCTGGCCAAGTGGGGAAGTGACACGAAAGGCAGGGACAGACGGGAGCTGACCCTGACAACAGACCTCTTTTCAAATTTGTTTCTGGATGGAACCCGGATGGGAGCGGACAATGTCCAGCCTGGCTCCACCTCCACATCCAGGCCTGGCAGTGTCAGAGCCGAACGGCAAGCCTCATTTCTGCTGGAAATGGCACTCCAGCATGAGCAGCAGTGCTCATTTTAATAATATGCAATTAGCTATTGCATGACTGAGGTTAAACAGTCTGTGTCATATTCACATGTCATTATATAGTGCAGTGCTTCCCAACCCGGTCTTCGCCCCTAGCCCATCTACGTTTCTGCTCCCTCCTAGTTCCCAGCCAGACAGTCCACATTTTAGCAAAATCATGGACTGTTTGTGGGTCCCCAAGGAACAGATTGAGAAACACTGATATAGTCTACACCTCTTACATCTTGATGTTTATCAAGACACAGCCAGCTAGGAATTCTGAGGCCCCTGGCAAAATGTCATATTGGACCCCTAGGATAGATTTCACCAAGTGGTGGGGTCTATATATTTTGGGGCCCCTGAATCCGGCAGGGTATCAACAGAATCACTCATTGTTCATTACTGCTTCCTTTCAATGCACTCTTCCTTCTTTGCAGCTCTCCAACATTAATCTTAACTGTTAATCGGTTAAGTGCTAACCCCACACCTTGCGGATATCTCCTTTTTGCAAATTTATAATCTCCATTTCATGGCCCAGCATCCAAGTTGCTTGCTAAGGTTTGCCAAAATATGAAAACACACGGGATACATGCGGATGGAGGGGGAATAGGGGTGGTAATGGAGGCTAAAGAGTCTTTCTACCATAGTAAATTCTCCTCTGCTGAGCAGCTAGATTAATTTGACAGGGAAGGCCCTGATGAGCTGATATCCCTACATCAGAGAGGCACACGCAGAACAACCACACAGGGCCAATGTCTGTCATTCTTCCATGTCTCTTGCTCTGTCTCATCATCTTCGCCTATCAATATTTGAGAGTGAAAAGTTGAAAATAAACAGCAAAAATATGCATGAGTAAATCCCAATACTGATCAGGAGGGGAACGCTTTCATAAGGTAGGAAAGTGCAGCTCAGCTGCTCGTAAGCTGAGGCCCATGTCCGTCTTAATTTGTAGTCATTCATGCATTTCATCACCAGGGGGTCTCGGTTGGCTCCAATCTGCTGACTCGTGATACATTTTAAATTTCCCTGGCCTGAATGACTGTAAAAAGGAGCAAAAACATGGACTGTCTGAGGGTCCCCGAGGATGGGATTGGCAAACACTGGTCTAACAGGAAAAAAGATCTTTGACAAAGCAGATACCTGGAGAATGCTTCAGTCAGAAACATGTGACGTGGGGACCGGACAGGGGACAGAGGTACGGGGAGGGACAAAGACAGATTTGGCAAACTTTTGGTGGATAAGAAGATGAGAAACAGGGATCAATTACTACACCCAAGCGGGAGCACTGATATCTAAAACCAGTTCTAGGTTACAGGCTGAGAGAAAACACAAAAGAACAATTTATTCTACTTTTGGGAATGAGGGACAAGTGGAACTAATCGACATGAAACCCACGGTCACCTGATTCTCTCTCCTGTGACGGCCACACCCCCCATCTTCCAGCTAGCGAGCAGACCGGGCAATAAACTCAGTGATGCGGGCAGCGGAAGGCAGAGCCGTCTGTCACCATAATGCTGTGACCTCCTGCGCTGCCTCCAAGGAGGGACAAGCCTGTCACTTTCACAGCAGAAACCTGTCAGTCCACAGCTAGAAAGTATCTACTTCAATTATGTGAAGGCCAGCTCTTGAAACAACTTGCATACAGTGTCCCGCTTGTAAAAATAACCATGCGGCGATGTGAAACGGGTCTTGGGTGTTTTCGCTCTGCGGGAAGGGTGAGCAAGCCTGTGTCACAGGGGCTGTATCTCTGCAGGTAGCTGCACTTACCTATTAAACAGCACAGTGGGTGAAGCGACCTGCTGTCCGGGTAACACATCCAAATAAATTCAGGGCACATGTACAACACAAGGTGTCATAGGGTCCTGCATTTTCCTGCAGTGTCATAGAGGGCGACAGCGAGGTCACCCAATCACATAGCTCTCAAAAATGTATGGTTCTGGAAGTTGGCAAGCCCTGCAAAAATAGTGTTTCTGACTGAAATAGGACATTTTTACCCACAAAAAAATACGGAAATTTTTATATTTGTCTATAATGTGTACGTAGGATGTATATATGTATCCCATGGCCCCTTAGGCTGAGGGTGGTCAAGTCTCTGGGCTCTCCATCCCTGTGTCTTCTTCCTCTGGACACCCATATTAGATCTGCTGTGTATCTGTCCTCATTTGACACCTCCTTATAAGCCACACTGCCCAAAAGAATAATTCCCTTTAAACAAAGAGCAGAAACGCTTGAATGTTCTCTAAATAATTAAGGCAGCCTCATAAATTAAGGCTCAGACGATGGGCGTCTCAAATCCAGGGGCTCCTTTTTGCACGTCAGTGGCCGCCGTCTGGGTGCGTGGGTGCGACCGCATGGGGGGCTGTGAGACCCTCGCAGACGCGGCATGCCTGCGGGCCTGTGTGTGAGAGTGTGTGCGCTCGCGGGCTTAAGATCCCTGGGATGCCTGCGGTAGAGATTTATTCCGTCTGATTAATGGCTGTGATTTGTCTACCTGACTGTGTTTTAATATTATTTTCCTGTAATTCTGCCGTTCCCGCTGACCGCGCTGGGCCTGATTAAAGTGCCTTCAGGCCTGCACTGATAATGACGGAGTGGTCTTATTTCCACACCCGCCGCGACGGGCAGCCAACTGTTGCCGGGGCGGGGGTGGCGGGGGAGGGGGAGACCAGGACGCACCGGAGGCTGAGAAGGCCAGATTGGTGGTCAGGATGACCAGCGGGGTAGAACGGCATCTCCGGTTCCTGTCTCAAACGTTTCAGATGGTCAGTCCCTTTAAACTTTAGTGCTTTTTGTAGTATACAGGCTGTACCCACATTAAGCATGATATCCATTCACTGTCTTTAAGTTGAATTAGGTGAGTTTGTAGATAAAAATAATAATACAGTTCATAATAATAATGATAACAATAATACAGTAGTAATAAATGTAACTACATATGGTACTGTACTGCACCTCGAGCCGACAAACTGCTGAAAGCTGTGCAATATTTTCACGAGTATCACAAAGTAGTGTGTGCGTTCATTGTCACAATCCATTGTACGTAACCTGGATTTTTAATATGATAGGCTTTATGGCAGTCCGTTCGTAAGTATGAGTTGTCCGTAAGTCAGATGCATTTGACCTGGATGCTGCCTGATTGGCTGCAAACTCCCAATGTCCAGTGACATGCAGCACTCAGAGGTTCCATGTTGCTACAGGCAATTGGGCAACACTTTCATGTCTAATGGTATTTGCTCCAGGCTTCTTCACTCTCACCCATTTACCGCTGTGTCTTTAGGGCCGTCCTGCTCGCTAAAACAAATATCAGCTTGGCCTTTTCAAAGCACTGCATGTGCGTGTGTGACTTCCAATCTCAACACACTGCAGCAGGACCACACCCAGGCCAAGATTCGCCAAACCTTTACTAAACAGCCCACAGTTTTTCAGCCACGTTCTTTTACTGTGCAATAAATATTCAGCGGAACATTAAATATTGATCATTGTGTGTTAACCCTGAGATAAAATTTAATTAAAACAAATATTAATCACAGTCTGGGCATTAATAATATTTATAAGATCTATAATGAAAGTGAAAAACAGAAAATAGATTTGGGAGAAACTTTTTTGTTTATGGTATAATAATTATAAATCTCTGACAGTAAATTTATAGTGTGAATTAATCTATATTAAGGTCATGATAAAATGCATGTTATATGTCCCGTTGTGGGCCGCGGAACTGGGTTATACTAATATTACATTATACATTGTTTTTATATATTAGGTTAGATTAGATTCAACTTTATTGTTATTGCAGTAAGTAGGAGTACTGAGAGAACAAGAAACTGCAAAATAGTTTAAAAAGTGCTAGAAATAGGTTGAACAATATATATATATATATATATATATATACATATACATATATATATAATATATATAGAATAAATAGTTAAATGTACATCTATACAACGGTATATATGGAGTGGTATAAACAATGGTTAAATACAGCAGTGTATCAATGTGTGTGTGTGTGTGTGTGTGTGTGCATAGTACTGTATACTATAGAAAATTATGTTGAAATGATCTTTCTTTAGTGTGCGACCAAAGTCACCCCAGTCCTTACACTAACACCCTTCATATGGCTAATCAATATCTCATTGACTTTTTTTTTTTAAACCTAATTTAATAAATTACTGAACTGAGCTGGTGGTGAAATTTCACAAATACATGGAATGGCTGAGGTGCCCCTGAGGAGAGGTTTGTGAGTGTAAGCAGGGCTCTTCTAGCCGTCCAATGAGATACCAGTAACTTTTCGGAGAGCAGAATAAATTCTTGCTAGTTTTCATGTGTTATTCTTACTTTGCATATGTTCTAATGTTGAAATGTGTTTTTGTTTCTGAGCAAATATACACTTGCTACGCACATAAATAGCCTTAAACATTTACTTTGACTGCCGAGTGCAGACTTGAACAGCACTGTATGTATAAATACAGTACACTTAAATAAGTTTGAAGTGCGGGTGCAGTGACGGTACATTTTTTAATCTCGGATATGATGAAGCTCGTCAGCAGCCATGTGTGAGTAG
>JAODLD010000021.1:18651921-18665005 GCA_026781065.1 Mormyrops boulengeri
TGTCCCTTGATAGCCCTTATTATCCATGCGTATATATGTGCCTGTCCCTTGATAGCCCTTATTATCTGTGCGTATATGTGCCTGTCCCTTGATAGCCCTTATTATCCGTGCGTATATATGTGCCTGTCCCTTGATAGCCCTTATTATCTGTGTGTATATATGTGCCTGTCCTTGCCTTGTTTTTTCAGTTGGTCATTGTGGTTGATACTCCTTATTAGTTCCTATGTTGTTAATGTTCTGCTCTGTTTGGTTTCTTCTTCCATTTTCAATGTTAGTTTTCTTGTTAATTGCAATTAGTTCTTGTTTACCTGTTTTGTTTTTGACCCCTTGCAGTCCCTTTGTTCTCTAGATTTGCCTTTGTGTTCTGCTTTGTGCAAGAGCTGCTATGTGGATCGTCACTCCTTGGTAATGCCCCGCAGTAACATTCCCAGGTTCTGTCTGCAGCGGTAATTCAACAGCTGTTCATTCAAAGGGGCCACGTTAGGCGTGACAGTCGACGGATGGGGCCACTTTTAGCGCTACTGCGCTGGCAGACAGCTAATAAACTAACAAATAAATGATAGCGGGTGCTCTCTGTTCTGTCACTGAGCACCAATTCCTTGCAAAACCCAAAACTAAATTAATTTAGAGACACAATTGGTATCATTTCACTGTAAACCAAAACAATCGCTCTAACACATTTTACACTTATTTTAATATAGGACTGTCGCACTGAAGCATATTGAGGGAAGGGCAGTTTTCCTTGCTATTGTTCTACATAGTTTATCTGTGCATCATCTCCTTTGTGAGGCGATAAGAGGTCATTGTATTATAATGTGATGCCTGTAACGTAACACGATGTGACTCAGGACCTGCCTGTGCTCCTGATTTCTTTCATCTACGACGATCCCGCTGAACACCGAGGGACGCCATCACAGGAAAATCACAGGACGGGCCGACGATTTGACTAAACGCAGGCAAACTGAAAATCGCTTTAACGTCAGGCATGACCTGCAGACTAGACTTAAAGAGGCACATTAGTGGGGAAAAATGAGGAGAAATGAGCATAAAGGAAAAGAAAATGAAAGACAAAAGTCACCTTGGTGTGTCTGATCAAGAAGCCATTGCTCAGAGGAATGAAAACAACCATAGTGAGATTTCTAATTTTTCTGTTGTATTTCTCAGAGATGAGGTGGCCACAGCATATAAGCAAGATCTACTGTTTATACTTACAGTTCTTATATTGATCTCTAGAGAAATATCTGCAATAACAAGTCTGGGTGCAGATATTCTTGGAGGAATTTTCAGTCCATATATATATATGTCAGTTATTAAATACATGTTTTTATTTTGCTAGTTCACCAATGGTGGTTTTACAACAAAGTTTAAAAATTAAATGTTGAGTGTTCATCCCTGGAAATTTAACTTCATGCATAAAGTTTTCCTGTGAGGGCCCTGGGGCTGCAAATAGGCAAACAGAAGGCTCTAGATGAAGGAGGGGGAGGCACAGTGCTGCTGCGAGCTCTCATTTGCTCGGTTGGGGGTTTGAATCCCCACCCTTGGCTCTGTCCATGTGGATCTACACCCTGCAATTCCTCCGACAGACTCTGGACTCCCTGGAACTCTGCACTGGATAAGCAGTTACAGTAGACAGATAGAAGATATGTACACATGACAAATACGCACAAGATTCACATGTGGGCCCTTTTAAACCTCATGCTGTGCTTCTTCAGCCCACTAAACAGCACTACAATGGGCTTGAGCACTGCAGCTGGACCACTGCACACACTGGGTCACTGGTGTCACGGCAACGTGCCGAATCATGACAGCAGATTAATCCTGCCATGGACGGACCCGGACCAAGCCGTTTCCTGCTGTCACTCTCAGTCGTTTCATGGCTAACAGCTTTGGAAACATTGACGCCAAGCCCTGCACAGTCATCCCCGCAAATGATGAATACTCCCTCAATTCACCCCTGTTCAGTTTCATGCGAATACAGTAACTCACTGCATGGCTTCAGAAATTATGCACTCCAACCAGGATTTCTGTATACATGCACGGTATCTCGTTGATCCAGTCTCATCAATCTAATCTCAACATCTAACATGCCTCCACATGTGCTATACAGCCGGAAATATTAACATGAAGACGAAACAAAAAAAAAATAATAATGAAAGATCACTGGCAGAACAAAATGAAATCGCCTTTATGGTTCTCCTGATAAGGCCATTCTCACAGGAGCCCCTTTTCCTTGAACATATCAGAGTCGGGAGAATTGCAAAGATAAATAAGGATCATCCACGTTAGGCTTGTTCTGCATCACCACCACCCCCCAGCTCCTGTTCCGCTTTAAAAGCAATACGCTCAAAAGCGATAAATAAATCACCGTGGTCACTTCAGGCTGTGCAACCCCTCGGCTGTGTCGGTCCATTTACGGTGCCTTTCTGTTCATTTATCTTATTTACTTTTCATTTATGCTTTTTGTGTGTGTGTTTTCTTTTCTTTTGAGCCGGGTTAAAGTTTTACTTTCCAGAGCAAGTTAGCAAGAAAACCTCGCATTTCCACCCACTGAGCTTGTGCAAAGCGAAAAGACATTTTCTGAGCGTGGCGATAAGGTTGCTGTCGCAAAGGCATCCGTATCGCCCTCCTGTTACTGATGTAAACACGCTGGTGCGGCACTGTATCTTGAAAGCACGTTGAAAGTACAGCTGCAGAAGACGGGCCAACTTGGTTTGCCAGGGAAGGCTTTCCAGACGTGTTGTCATAAATGCATCCAGCTGGAAACAAATCAGTGCTCTTGCTGAAAAGAAAAAAAACAATCATGATACAGGCATGACTGTTTATCTATAGGGCCTATATGAAAAACTGGATTGATATTTGAAATTGAATCAATCTTGTATGGTAGTTAATTCAAGTTATTAATATCATGAGTCAAGACCATAACTACCATTTAGGTGGTGATCTTGGCCTTAATTATTTGTTACTTAATTTGTTTGTTGTCTTATTACAAGCACAAATCAGGCCCTGTTCTCTTCTCTTGACCTTGTTTTAAGTTACACTTTTAAGAGTCTTTTCTATCTATGCTTTGAAAATACTGAGCCAAGCATGAATTGGTGATGGGAATGGTCAAGTCAGTCATGTGACCCACATTTGTAATGCAGCCTGTAATAATGAATGTAGGTAGAACTCAAGTGTCTGTGCGTTTCGCCCACTATATGGGAACTGTAACAATGCATTATGTAATAACTTAACAATAATGAGTTTCATCACATAATGTGGTGTTGTTACGTATTGTGCTGTAACACACCGTGTGACAACACATTATGTAACAACTCAACAAAATACAACAAATGTATAGCTTACATTATTTTTTTATTTCAACATTAACCTTTATTATTATTATTATTAATATTATTATTATATTGTCCAAAAAAGAGCATCGGCGTATTATTAAGATTCATTTTCAAGTTACTTCTGTGTCTGTGTCACAGAATTACAAGCAAAAGTTCAAATAAAGAATGAAAGAAAATAACAAGGGGGTCAGATCACTCGTTAATTTATGAATGAGGTTACAAACTACTTTAGTTACAAAGGGTTTCGAGAAATACTCATTTATCAAGGAATGATCTTAAGTGCAAGGTAGCAAACTACTTAGTGTTACAAAGCTTTCGGGAAACTCACCTTTGAAACGCATTATGAAATATGTGCAATATGTGATGAAAATTTGTTACATTTTGCCGAGTTATTACATAACACGGCATTATTTCACAATGTGTTGTTACAAGGACTTTTTGCAACACATCTTTGAATACTCCATGGAGATAACGAACCGCAGCAAAACGCAAAATGACGGAAACACAGGTAGAGCCGCTTTCGGTCACGGATGCCCTTTTTCCGCTTTATCCCAGAATGTCACAGGTCCGAGCTGGCAGATTGTGGCGGTATGTCAGCGTCAAGTCCTGTTTTAAATATCTGTGTGGGCAGCCAGGAGCCTCAGCACTGTGCCTAGTAACGCCTTTTAAGCTAATATGTAGCTGGGGTGCTAAAGGTTAATCACAGCCAATGCATATCAGCGCTCCCGTGTGTGGCCTGGCCGGCACGTAGGCCTGGCTACCACGCGGCGCTTCCAGTCTCCTGGGGGCCCGCTGGCACTCTTATTTCCTCCTGTCCTTTCGAACAATGGAAGGGTAATGGCTTCCCTGAGGCCCCCCTCCCATTCTGATTAGGTAACCTGCATCAGGCAGCACCGGCAATAAAACAATTAGCTTCATTCATCAACGTTATTCATCCAAGCTGTGGGAGATCAGGAGGGAGGAAGGTGGGGCGAGGGGGGTGAGGAGGTAGAAGAGAGGGGGCTTCGGAATTAAGAGCATCTGCCTCCAATCTACCAAACATGTTTGTTAAGGGCTCAAAAAATACCAAGCCTTGCTAAAACCTAGACTATTCATTGATTTAAGTAACTTGCAAAGTCTTCATTAACAAATTAGTTTATTTTACCATTTTAAAGTGTTACAGCAACATCTAGACTAGATAAACTCCTGGCCTGGCGATGCCCAGCTAATCGCTGGTTATCCTCTCAGAGCATGGCAGCTTACGTGACCTATTAGTGCAGCCTCTGCCCTGAGTCGCACTGTGGAGGAGATTCTCGGCCCACTAGGGCAAATCAAGCGATACAGGGATCATGGGGGATTTGGCCAGAAGTAGCCATAGTCCAACTTGCCTTATCGTGTTGGCTGTTGTGAGGTTATTGTTGCGGAGAGGTGAGTTTGTGAGGGCTGTGAGTTTGTGAGGGCTGTGAGTTTGTGAGGGCTGTGAGGGCTATTCCCATGTCAGGTCCTTTCAGCTTGCGGAGAGAAGATTGAACACAATCTTATTTATCCATCCATCCATCCATCCATCCTCTAATTGCTTATCTTGGTCAGGGTCATGGAGGGACCCAGAGCCTATATAATCTTAATTATTAATTTAAAAAACAGTAACTCCACTGAAATATCATGTTTGAGGACAGGGCTAGCTCTACCTTTGCAGGGTCCCCAAAGCTTTTCCCCAGAAAACTGATGATCATTTCAGTTCCTCCACAATGCAGGAGATTCAGGGGCCCAAGGCGACCGCCAATTCTGTCTATAGGAAGAACGGGGCCTGTTTGAGGACTTCCCCAGTGTGTCATGATCTAACCCATATCCATCACTCTGTGTTCAGCAGGGACAAACGTCCGAGGTCGAGCGTCACTAGACGGTCCGCAGATTGATTGGTGCAGATATGCACAGCCCCTCCCCCATCGGCATAGGCGCTGCTCAATATCCATCCACATAGAATCAACCTACGGGGAGGCCAGCAGGCACCCCCACCCAGCATTCCATCACCCCCACTCTCCTTTGTTGTGGGGGGACGGGGGGGGGGCAATCCATCTCTATATGCCCACTCGTCTCTCCAGGATCTCTCTGCCCGCATCTCCAATAAAACTCCCAATGGAAGAAGACAAAACTGTAGACGTTTCATCAAGCGCCGCCTGTCATGCAGGAGATTAATTGAAGGTGAGGGCTGCTTCTGACAGTCGCCTCTTTACGTTGGGACGTCGGAGGCGAGTGACGTGTAACAAATGGGAAACAGTACCATAAACAGAGTGCAATGATCTCACTGACTTTGGTAGGTGCTTTACTGGTAATTTGTAACTATATATATATAAATATATATAAAGTTGGGGAAAAGCACAAATAAAAATAAACACGTCTCTTAAAGATGAATGGCTCTGTATGGCTTTTTCCCGGTGGATGTTCCAAAGAGAGATTTATGATGTGAACATTACAAAAAAGTTTTTTTTGTTCTTTTTTGTTTTTTGAAACCAAGGTGGAAAGTGTATCAAACCGATTTAAAAACCCTCACGCTTGCAGTGCGGAGGTTTGCTAACCTCTTCAAATAGGTAAATAAAAGAGACTCCTTGAAGACATCCTTACAAGCAGAGGCGAAGCCGTTTTTCCGCGTAACCGGTGAGATTTAGCGTTATCAAAGTCATTAATCACTTAGGCTGCAGGTGACGTTGGTTGAAGGCACAGTCATGTCGTCCTGACATTATGCTGGCATACGATGCTGCACACACAGGTTACGGCTGCTGCCGATTGATATTTTTACTGATGCCGTCCTGTGCTTCTCCCAAAGGAGCGCAAGTCACTCCACAGAATGTCGCCCGATATATTTTTGAAGCAGTAGAATCTCGTTATAGATTCATACTTTTCCATTCCTTATGCTACGTAACCTTCACCGGTAGGCTTTGTAAAATCATTAATCAGCAGGTTTAACGAAAAACACGCATAAAACTCCCGATTTCCCTCGACAACACTTGTCACTGCACATTTAGTCAGCAGGCAGGAAATCAGCCTGTGGATTTCTCAGGATATTTCACTTTATTTTTCACGCACATATTAAAAATAGGCATTCGCTTCCGAACCCGCCTCATAGCTAATTTAAACGCAGCTAACTTGGTAATTGCAACGCAAAACATTTTAATGTCAGCGAATCATCCTCATGCTGCACCTGTACATTTCTGCATCACTAACTGCTGCTCCCACAGCTAATATTATTGCTTTTCACACCTACGTGGAAGTACCAACTCCAACAAGAGCAGAGAATTCAGTTACTGTCGAGGTCACCGGAGGAGTAGTTGATGCTTTCTCCACATACTTACCTGTTTCTTTCCATGCCACGCAGTGCGAGGCGTTTACATGTTGTAAGACATCATGTAGCAGAGTAATAATTATCCCTCAGGCTAAATTATGACTTTAAGAAGATTTGAGCAGGTAGAAAGCACTGTATGCCCACATCAGCCCAGCTGGTGAGGATGCATATCTCTCGATTCAAATAGTGTTCTCCTCCATTCGGATCCTTAATCAAGCCTTAATCAGCCTGTCCTGGAATTAGTGTTTTTAACACCCTGCTCTCATATCTCACGACCCTCAGATATTATATTAATCAAGCTCTCATCTCTGGCAGAGTATGGCAGCCGGCTCACGGCTCCCATTGAGCCGAAATCTGCGGATAAGCCCGGATCGTGGCTGGAGATATCAATCCGTCAGTGTGCGAGCGCGCGTGTGGCCACCCAAGCCACGTCGACCTGCGGGAGCTCGCCTGGGGGGCTGCTATTATTATTTAGATACGAGACCTGCCAACATTAACCCCATGCTCTGACACGAACTTGCCTCAGCTGAGGTGGGAGCGGAGGATAAAGAGGGACGTTAAGTGAACTGGGACATGAAACTCGGTGTGTGACTCTTAGGATTCCGTTGTTTGGCAATGATAGCAACTGCAGTTTAGAGGAAAAACACGCCGTCAAAGCACAGGAATCGCTCTCTGAAGGAGGTCATTTCCACACTTACAAATCACATCAACTACCTTGACTGCTATCCGTGCTTATGACTGTGACAGGAGGTATTTATAAACCGCTATATTAAGCTGACACGTTCCTCCAAAGCGACTAGCATTTGTTTTTTTGCTCATTTAAATGTCTGGATTACTTCAGAATATTGTTCAAGGGTACTTTGGTAGAACATCTCATGAGATTTGAGCTAACAACCTTGTGGGTCATGAGCCTTAAGCACTACACCACCTCCTGGTCTGTTCTGGGATATATATATCTTCTGATGTGTCATCAGGTGCAGGTGCTTCTTGTAGTATTGATTCTTCTACCCTCAATCCATTGTTATTAATTTTTTATTTTCTCCCAAACCACTCACCTTCTGTGGAGTTGAGGTTTCCACCATTTTTACACCCGGTTATTTTACAGAAGCAGCTCAGGGCAGGCTCTGTTGTCCCTCCGGATTTAAAGAACAGCTTTTTGCACAACAAAGTACATGATGAGTTGAGGGGCTTGCAGTCAGACATGAGGTGCGGGACACAGCATGCTTTTCAATGCAATTCAGATTACCAGCCTCATTGCAGGTGACAGTGATGTTCCCACAGGTAAAGGGCCGGCGCCCCCATCCTGTGGGAGGCCAAACTACACGACCAGAACAGGAAACCAGCATGCGAGGATTGACAGCCTCCTCAGCTTCCTCCTGAATTATTTGAGGCTTTTATTAATCAAATTTTATTCCGTGAGATGACATTTCGTTATGTGACATGTTGTTGTGACAAGTGTTTTGCCATGGACAGAAAAAAATAAATTAAATAATAAATATAATAAGCAAACTGACTCATAAAAAAACGGACTTGAGTGGAAAGCAGCTGTCCTCCAAAGCGGGCCAATATGTTCCTGGTACTATCAGCTTATTCATTTTACTCACACTCACGCTACGCTGAGGAATCGATATCACTCAGAATCAGAACCAGCCGGACAGTGGCGATCGGCGAAGCTTGGCGTCGCAGTGCGATCCGAAGTATGGAAAGTGGCGTCACGTGTCAGCAGGTTTCTGACCACATGTTCCTCTCCAGCACTGAGAATTTGAGTCTAGTCATGATCTGAAGACTCAGCTGGTACCTTCTAGTACATGCTGGTGTTTTGTAGTGTATAGTTCCAAAAACAGATGATGGTTATGGTAAACAGAAGCCAGAGATATTGTTACTGGATTCTGTGGTCGGTTTTACAGATAAAAATTCCAGTTGATCATTGGGTTTGAGGGCAAGTTCTTCTGTATTCCATTGCCTGAGGGTGAAGATCCTCCCCTTCCTTGTCCTTTTCAGTGGACCCTGAGCTGGACCTGGTCCTCACAGTGGTAACCCCCTACCCAGCTGCGCTACTTTCTCTGCTTGCCATATCGGCCGAGTACCCTCCTGTGGCGTTGATCACCTTGGCTCTGGGCACACCTTTGCTTTGCCTGGGAATCCTTCCCACCATCCCCGCGGGGGGTCTCGTGCTGTCCGGCAATCTTTCACGTCTGCGGCCCTTTGACACATTACTGGATGAAGGCAATGCATCATGTGGCAAGATCGCAGGGGAGCGGGGCAAGGAGGGGAGGTTAAATAAAGAAATAAAGTGCAGCTCGAGGGAAAAGGAAAGCGTTGCATACAAGCTGCAATTCCAAACACCACTGCTAGGGGGAAGTATTTCTGTTCCTTTTTTTTCTCCTTTTTTCTCTGGGTTTCAGAATCACTAGCGGGTCTATGTGTGATTATGCAGACAGAGGTATCCTGGGATCATACTAAAAAGCCATTATGATTCAGTTCTAAGTGGCTCCTTTAGCATTAGCGGGTATCGTCCTTGTCTTTGTTGTCATTATCTGTTGTTTTTTTTAGGCAGGAGAGCGATTTCATCCAAAACTGCCTACAGCTTCACTTATATAACTGTGTTTTATCGTAAGTGGCACTATGCTCCAATCTTCTGAGACTTCAGTTAGTCACATCTGTGCCCTTAGTAAACGGCCATCGTCAAAAAATACACAAAAATACCGATAGCTTAGAGATACCAAACTGGTTCTGGTTCAAGAGCATTCATCTTGCAGCAAGGAAATGAGTGAGCACGCAAAATATTGTCACTTAAATCAGTAAATGGAATGTGAAGGTGTGCAAACCATTTATTTTAACGGTTTTATGCTATCGGTTTTCATTATTTAATATAGTCAGTTACTTAGTGTGCCCTCATGTCTCTATAGCAATTCAAATGATAAAATAACACCCTTCAGAAATCTTGCAAAAATGTGCTAAAACCCTTTAAATGATAACTCCTTTATTCGCCACTTGCACAAGTACATTGGAATTCTTCTCTTTGCCTACCCCATCTTGCTCTCCATAGCTTGGAGGTAAGTGCACAGGGTCGGCCAACGTGCAGCAACCCCTGGAGCTGGGGGTTAAGGGTCTTTCTCAAGGGCCCAGGGCATGTGACTCTTCTGCCGAGGCCGGGGCTCAAACTGGTGATATTCCAGTCACAGAGACTTAGCCCACTCACCAATTGATTGCAAGGAAAAGATTGATTGCAAAGAGTGAGGTATTCAAAATTGAAATTATACACCACAACAGCAAATGAGTGTTTTTTACTCATTTCCATTGACAATACTATGCTGTGCAATTGGAAATTTAATCGGAAATGGTGCAAAAGGCAGCATTACAAAGAAATCATACAGCATCCCTCGGCAACCTCGAGTCAGACGTGCTTTTCAGCTCCACACACACTGTCAGCGTCTCCCCAGAGCAGCAAACGCTGCTGATTCCCGCTTCCTGTGGGCCCCCGCCAAGGAAGACGTAGCTGAGCATGTCCCTCTGCTGGCTAATCCTGCCGCAAAACACCGCATTAGCCGCGAGCCCCAGTTTTCCCGTGTCCAGGGCCGCCTCTGTCAGCCGGTGCAAGAAAAGCACTTTTTAAAAAGCCTCTTTAGGGGAGTTTGGGAATGTTATGCCGGATTTACAGGGATCCCTGTGATGAGGAAGCCGTTTGCGTCGCGCAGGTGGCGGCCTTCACTAAGATGCGAGACGGTGCTTGTTCTTCATACCTCGTTCACTTCTGCGACGTAACTCCGCAGCGAGAAACTCTCTGACAGCACTTTAGCAGACCGTTCCGAACCGCTTAACTGCAAAAGTGTGCAAATGAGTCCTGGAATACACACCGTCACGGGGAATCTGGGAATTGCACAAAAATGATGAAGCCACAAAAATGGGCGCCCGCGATGTAAATATTAGCCAGCAACTTTTCAGGGACACACAGCCACATAGCATCTCATTCTCAAGTCAGATCCTCAGAATGACAGAGTTTCCATCCCTATACGCCCAGCAGTTTATCACGGAAAAGCAGGGTGGGCAGAAAGAGCAATAGCTGTCTCCTGCCTTCAGGTCCCTTTTTAGTCCTGTTGTAAGGAAAAGGGACCCGTCAGAAAAGATAAAACGATGAGCCTGGGTGAACAAAGAAAAAATGAGACATCTTAACGAGCGGCAAGACTCCTGTATGGAACGTAATTGCGAAGAACGTCACTCCTGTGATCCTGACAGGAATTACACACAGGAGCACGAGAGCAGAATTTGACAGTTAAAAAAAAAATTCTAGCAGATGGTAAATGGCGTTGCTGTGTACGTGGTCTTTATTGCTTCAGAGTGCTCAGATAGCACTCCTGGCATTCCTGCTGTCACCTTTACCAGGAGACGGATAAAAAGGGAAGAGACTCACTTTCAGAGCTCTATTGCCTGGCACGGTTTTACGTTACCACCCAATCAGTCAAATTTCATTTAATATAACACTTATTCACAAGCAAATTTTCCCCAGCGTGGGGAAAATGAAAAACAACCCCTTTCTGGAAAGAAGGTATGCTTCTGCAACCTTTTTTATTTAGCAGGCAGATTTATCCAAATCTATGCATGGTTTTAAGAAAGCAGAGTCCACCAGGCATTGGAGCAATGGTCCTTGCTGAGGGACCCATGTCTTGAGATGTGAACCTATGACCTTCAGGTCACAAACGCAGCACCATAACTCACTGAGTCACACATATCTAGAATGCACCCCAGTGTAGGCTGCAGAATGTAATGTGACTGCTTGGGGTATGTTAATCTGGAGCCACAACAGGAAGGGAAAATATGGATGGACTGGTGTCACCTGCAAGATCCATAATCCTCCCTTCACTGTTGTTCTCGTCACTGTCGCGTCCCGATCAGCTTCTGCTTTGCCATTTGATGGCTGCCCAATGAAAAGACGGCGCCTTCGCTGCAGAAAGGAGCCCATTGAAACCTGCCAATGCAGCGCGGCTAGCCTGCGCACTCCTGACCCAGCAGCCACCTGGGGACGGGCTGACATGTTAGCTAACAGTGCCCCCCTCGAGATCCGCGCACCGACACGATTGACATTGACATCTGTCGCGGCACGTTAGCCCTGCTCGCAAACCAGGCATGCTCCCCATCTGGATCGTCAGAGGCCCTTCAAACAAACAAAAAGAAACCGAAGTCTCTCATGATCACGAAGGCATCTCAGAAAGAAAGAAAACATCTGACTGCAGGCCCCTGCTGGCACTTTACTGCCCGTATAAACAGTCCACTGTGTACTATAGTGATCTACCTATGCGCTAGTGTGGTATGAGGTCACATAATTGAGCCAGGAGTGGGAATGAGCTGCTGTGAACTGGGGCAGGCGTGGGGTACTGGCCTGAAATAACACGTCTATCAGGACTGACACTGCTCTGAGGCAGTCTGTCAGGCAGGTAAACTTGGAGGAACCACAATTAACTAACTAACCCAGTGTGTGAGTCTGGTGTGTGTGTTTGTTTGCTAGTTTGTAATTATTACATTTTGGGGACCATATTTCCCCAAAATGTGATGAAGAAACTGTTACTTTTTTCCTTGTAGGGACATATTCTTTGGTCTCCATTTGGATAACCTCAGTTTTATAAAAAAAATCTGTGAATGCAATGGAAAAACTAGAAATGCCAAAAGTTGTGTGTTTCGAGGTTAGGGCTGGGTAGGAGTTAAGGGTGTCATAGTTGGGATTAATGTAGTAAAAAAAAGAGTCTTCTTAAAGATATAAACACTAACATGTGTGTGTGTGTGTGTGTGTGTGGATCAGGTATATATTACATCGTTGGGACCAAATGACCCCCACAATGTTATTTTGATGTTGTGGGGACCATTTTTCAGGTCCCCACAAAGATCTGTGCATGCAATCAAAAAAACTAAAAATGCCAAAAGTCTCATATTTTGTTTGGTTACTTATGCTTAAGGTTAGGGCTGGGTAGGAGTTAAGGTTGTCATGTTGGGATTACGGTTTTCCCCATAGAAATGAATGAAGAGACCCCACAAAGATATAATTGCAAACCTGCGTGTGTGTGTGTGTGTGTGTCAGACAGAAAGACAGACCACCTCCCAAAATGTCACTGGCTTCCTGTTTTTGCTTCCCAGCTTCCAGCAAATTCATTTCCTCGGTTTCGTTCAGCTGAATACCCTAAATGTTGTAACATTGAAAACTGATGAAAATATGAATAAATTACATCCGATCAGCCTGAGACTGGCGTCCGCTGCAGCATCCGCGGCTCCTCTCTCTTATGTTTGGCGGCATAAGACAAGCTGCTGATGGTATTCCAACTCCACCTGCTGGTGGCAACTGTAACTACAAGATTTCCCCCAACTCCAGTGTATGTAGTCAGTCATGCCATATAATGCAAAATAAAGCCTGTACTTCAGTTTGTGTCTGTGTGCATGTGTGTTT
>JAODLD010000021.1:18665105-18693667 GCA_026781065.1 Mormyrops boulengeri
ATATGAAATCACTAAATTATTGATTAATTTGTTTGTGAATGCTTTTACCAATGGTCACTGAGTCACTCAGAGGCCTTTGGATAACATTCTGTTTTGCAGAATTATGTTCTATTTTCTGCAGAAGCTACGTCAGCCATCTTTTAAATGGGATTTAAAAGATATTCTCAATGGGATTGGCGCAGCCGCATCATAACTCCACGTCGACACCTGCTATTAGTACTTCAAGTGTCATTTTTATTTATAATTGTTCATGGTATTCAGTAATTTAATGTATCTTAAAAGCACCATTTGGACGCCCATATTCACACGCACGTTAAGAGTCTCTGTAGCATTGATCTGCTTTTTTCTTCCTTTCCTATTCCAGTAGTTCTGTCCTGGGCTTTGAACCTGCAGCCCTTTTGGTCATAAGTTTAATTCACTTACTATGCACCCTGCCCATGGCACTGAATATATTTCCCCTGAATAAGCAGTGCCTGTTTCTGAGATTATTTGTAGGCGACAGAGCGGCTAATCATTAACGGGAATGAGAATCAGGGCGTCCGCTCTTGGCTGAGCCACTATGGGATGCAGTTGGACTCCATACGTGTCATGGGGGAGGGGGGAATGAGGGTGCTCACTACCTGGTAAATTAATACCAGCAAGAAACATGCTGTACCAAGGCATCTCTGCTTGCGACAGAGATCAATAAGCATGCAAATGAAATCATTTCGTTCCTTTCTCCAGTTCCTCACCCCTTTTTTTAAACTCGTTTGCCAGCTACAAGAATTTCAAAAGGCGCTTGTGCCTGGCTTTGAAGGCGAGGCGGCCCCTTCTGGGGAAAGGATCCGTTTTCTAAACGCATTTGATCTCAGCTGATGGGACGATGGAGGCTGAGATGCGAACGGTATCTCACACGGCTATCGACACAGCGACATTCCACGGCCCCGCGCTAAGGGCACATCTTCAAAATAAAGCCGTCGCTTGCCTGGCATCTCTGCTTCCTCGTTACGGCCTGTCCTCTGTCACTCGATCCTTCGTACTCGAAGCTGGGCCCCATTCAGGCAGATGCACCTCTGTGCTCTGGCCACACAGAGTTGGCCAGCCCCCTGCGCTCCTCCAGGTGGCGCTGTGGTGGAGGAGGAGGGTTGCTAATGGCTCAGAGTCCCAGATAGGAACCTTCAAGGAGATGAAAGCTAAAGTGGGAGCTCATTCCATCTGGAGACTAAAGCCCCGTATACGGACCGTGCCATCCATCAGATGGCCTAATTAGGCTTTGATACCCCAGGTAGGGCACAACATGTGGAAAACAGGAGCACATGTTTAGTGCACGACCGGATTTTTTTTTTGCATACCCCCATATTAAGGGACTGAGATTTTGTTCCACACAACAATTGAAGTTTAACAAGCGGAGTCGTCTTTGAAGGCCAGCGCTACCGTCGGCGAGAGGTCTTGCTGGAGAGGGGGGTGAGCGCTGCCATTACGTGCAATGAAGAAGATAAAAGGGATGCATGAGCCGTGCGGAGTACGGAATCACAGCCTGATGCAGAGGAGTGGTGGCCCCCACACCTCTTTGCTGCGTCTCCACATGTTGGGAGAAATGGGAGTGGGGAGGCTTTCGCCGGGGATCTGAATGTCCGTCTGCTTCCTTGGTGACAGGAAATGTCCAAGGTATAACTAGTACTGACAGGGAACCTCCTAAACTTCAGCTTCCTGCAAAAACACAATGTCACGAAAAACAATGACCTACAGAAAGACAGTCATCAAAAGCAGTGACATACAGAATGACAGTCACCAGCAGCAATGGCAAAAGCAATAATGTCACCAAAAACAATGGCAAATGCAATAATGTCACCAAAAACAACGACAAACTCAATGACAGTCACCAAAAACAATGACAAACTCAATGACAGTCATCGACCATTCTATTCTGCCCACTGGAGAAAAGAATAAAAATGATTTAAGTCACTGCTTTGAGCAGTGCTCCAGATTTAAGGGACTGGGAATTCCATTTATTTATTTTTTTCAATAATGTGGAAAACATGAGATGGGCGAAGTGGGAGCAGGAGACACTCGAGCACACCGGTGAACCAGGCCTGCTCAGCCACAGAAATTCCCAGCACTGGCCCTGATTTCAAAGGACCAGCTCTCGGTCCAGCCGCCGGAGCTCTGGGGAACGCTGCTGGGAATTCCAGTGAAACTCTGGGACCCTGGCAGGAGGGACCACGCCTGCCACCCGGGCCCTGAAGGATGTGGTGCTCCTGCCTGTCACACATGTCGTTTTGGCTCACGCGTATTTCCATGGCGACGCTGACGGACTTTGCGGTTTCTTTAAGCTTCTTAGCCTGTACCAGCTAAGTGGTCCTCTCACTGTCCCACAGGTCTGCAGGAGAAAGGAAAATGGGGGGCAAGTTGAGAGAAGGAGAAACAGCGCGAGTCAAAGATCAATATACTCAGCATGGACCAGGCATGTAATGGATTTCTCCCCCACTTGATCTTCCTAAAACAGAGTCAGGGCATATTAACAATTACATTTCAGTGAAATGTGTCTATTTCAGGTGCCACTCACTCCGAGCAGATGTGAGTCACACTGTTGCCTCTCACCCTCTCTGAGCTAACGGAGCACTTCCTGACAGTTGAGGACTGCACCACCCTCCACACCTCACAAAATATCGGGATATCCCCACTGACCTCAAACCCACCATCCATACCTTAAATCTCACCATCCATACCTTAAATCTCACCATCCATACCTTAAATCTCCTGGCTGGAGGAACAATTCTTTGGATCATCCTTTCATCCAATGAAATTTCTTAAAGTATTAAATTTTATTTGAGTTGCTTAGCTGGGGGGTTTATTTTATTTACAGCTTTACTGTCTATATACCTAGATGCTGAGAAAAGTACACTTTGAGAATGGGGGGGGTTGCCATCACTGGAGGGAGAGTAAGGTGACTAGGGTTTTGAGGTTGACTGGTTCCATCTTGCTTTCTTGTGTTTACTCTTGCCCTTAGTAACCGTAACTCATTTTACACTATCCATTTAAAGAAACTCTTGTCACATCTTGGACTCGGCACTCAGGTTAAAAATGTTTACTTGCCTTCATAAAACCAGATCTATGACAGAACTCCGGGCTGCCCATCCAACATGCCAGGTCTCCTGTTCCCTGGCCGGCGAGTCCAACGGCCCCAACGGGAAACAGGGATCCAGGGGGGACTTGGGCCGCTGACTGGGCGGACAGCCCCAGGATGAGGTGAAACAGAAGACTGACTCATCTGCAGAGGACTGGAGAACCCGAGCCAGGAGACCAAAGAGGCAAGAACGCAAAACCCAAGACAAACCCCCCCAGAGACAGGCTGCCAGCAGCACAGCAAACCAGCTGTGGAATGATGGTCACCTGGGACCATGAAGCCTCAACACAGAAACTAGCCAACCAGAAGCCCAAGGCCAAATGCTGGTCAATGGCCATGAACCCCAAGCTACCCCAACCCACGAAGCCAATACCTGCCGGCTACAGACAGGCACGGAGAAAACAGACTTACACAGACTGGTCCCAAAAACCAAACCTCTGCAAATGGTGCTACTGAGCCCAGGGCTCCAGAAGCAATGCTGATGACCGTAAACAAGGCTGGGCTCTAACTGAACCCAACCCAGACCAGGCTCAGTCTCCCAACTGGCCAATCAGAGGTGGCTGTGATAATTGTACAATTATGTCACACATCGGTCTCAAAAGTACAACAGCGAAGTCATGAAGCCTCTTAATTGCAATCAAAGGCATTGTTCCTAAATCATATGCAGATACAGACAGCTTCAGCCTGTGATGTCGGAAGGAGTTGACATTGGGGGACACCCTGATTTGGGGGGGGGTGGTATTGTATATCATGCCATTGCAATGGGCACATATGCAATAGTCACATGATGAATGGACAGCACGTAAGAAAGACTTATAATTTTAGAAAAATAAAGATCTCATCATTTAAAATAGGCAGACACTATTTAGGGGAGCTGCCGATATGCGGGCGACGTGCCCCCCATCCCCCCTACTTCCGACGCCTCTGACCCCAACTGAGGTGTCACAAGGAAAGCATTTTAATAACCTCAACAGCAATGGAAACCCAGTGTGCTCCGCCAGACTCAGGCGCCTCCATGGGAGACGCTCTACCCAAACCCTAGATAATGCGTCATTAGGCGATTCCGCCATTGTATGACATCATACACTGTACCTACGCAAACCTAGATGGTATAGCCTACTACACACATAGGCTATATGTTAGAGTGCAGTATAGTGTATACATAAAGCAGTAATGTAGTTATTATGAAGTATCATATACCGCAGATAATTGTATTTGCTATACTTTTATACGACTGGCAGTGCAGTAGGTTTGTTTACACCAGCATCACCACAAACAGGTGAGCAGTGCATTACGCTACGATGTCACTAGGCAATAGGAATCTTTCAGCTCCATTATAATTTAATGGGACCACCTGTACAGATGTATTACATGCCTACTGGGAAGCTTACCCTGGCTATCATGGTACCACTGCAGGTGAGTCAACACCAGTGTCATATTAGTAATCCTTAAGAAGTGTTTCATAGTGTCATGGTGATCCACTCTTAGAAAGCAGCATTGTCAGTAGAACTGAACAAATGTATATGGATATTTTGTGCATAATTAGACATTTAAATTACAATATGTTGGCTGGCATAAAACCAAATAACCGCAGCAGTGAACAGAAGCTCAAAATACAAATGCCAGCAGGGGATTTTCACAGATGAAGGGCAACACAGACCATGCACGGCTGCAGGGGACCACATAGGGGGCACAGGAGTGTAGGCAAGGATCCTACAAAGAACCACTGGGGAGCAGGGGGAGATCCCACAGAGGAGCACAAGGGGCCAGGGAGATCCCACAAAGGAGCACAAGGGGCCAGGGAGATCCCACAGAGGAGCACAAGGGGCCAGGGAGATCACACAGAGGAGCACAAGGGGCCAGGGAGATCCCACAGAGGAGCACAGGGGGGGCAGGGAGATCCCACAGAGGAGCACAGGGGGCCAGGGAGATCCCACAGAGGAGCACAGGGGGGCAGGGAGATCCCACAGAGGAGCACAAGGGGTCAGGGATATCCCACAGAGGAGCACAGGGGGGCAGGGAGATCCCACAGAGGAGATCAGGGGAGCAGGGAGATCTCACAGAAGAGCATATGGGAACAGGGTGAGCCCACAGAGGAGCATAGGGAAATCCAATGAAGGAGCACAGGGGAGCAGAGAGAGATCCCACAGAGGAGCAGGTGGTAAAGCACCCCATCAGGATACCGTGACAAAGGATATATCGTAGTTGCACAGTGGAGATGCTCACCTGGAGCGAAATCCCAGAGCTTAGTGACAGGAGCTGGACAGCTGTGGTGGGGCGGGCCGCTTCAGTCTGCCTCCCTTTCCCTCCCCCTCGCCTTCCCGAGCTCATGTGCCCTGCCAGCTCCACATTAGCTGCTTCTGACCCACTTTCCAGATGCTCCTGTTTGTGGGAAGTGGGGAAGGAAGGAAACGCCATCAGAGGTAACGGGATGAACGGCCCTGACACGCGCTTCCCCGGAGCAGGGGGCCTGTCTCGGAACAGCATCGTGGGAAACAGGAGGCCATCGTCATGGGGATGCAGCCCATTCTACAGGCATCTCATTGCCTCTTCCAGAATGCACGTGCATGTCTTGCAGTTGTGATTTCAGGGGCTGGCACCAATGAACACGCAGTTGTTTGACCACTTTGCCGTCAACTGCTGCCAAAGGTCACCTTGACCCATTAGGCAGGGATTGTCTCCAGCTCCTCGATGCTGAACGCGGCCCCTTGACAGAATTTTTTTGGGTCTTTCAGACGACTTTTTCTAAATATTTTTAGACATCTGCTTCTGTGCAAGTTTGTTCTGATGTTTTTGATGTGCCGTTGTGTCGAGCGGCCGAGTTTGCCATGTGGGTTTGGCTGCCGGATACGATAATCTCATATCAGCACAGATGAGAGGTGTTTCTGCCTCTTCTGCTAGTGTTCCTGCCCCCTGGTGGGAGGCTTTGGAATGGATGGGACGTGCTTCGAATTAGCTGCCCCCATCCGGAACATCTCGCTGACCTCCAGCTGGCAGAGAGAAGGCCTAATTCCAGTGGCTGAATGATGGGTGAATTTTGGCGCCCTGGGCAGGAGCGCGTATCCAGGGACCAGTCTGTGAGGGTGAGTGCCGCCACCAGGGGGCACTCTACTGCCAGGAAGAAATATGCTGGAATGGACAGGGATCTGAGCTCATCCCCAGATGAGGGCAGTGTGTGGCTCAGTGGGGAAGCCCCCCGTGATCGGAAGGTTGCTAGTTTGGGCCCCAGTCTCACCAAAAAAGTCACGTCTGTGTTAGGCCCCTGAGCAAGGCCTCCCCAACACCCAACCACCCCTAAAAAATGCTGGATAAATGGCCTCTCCCTGTGCTCGGACCCCAAGCTTCATTCTTGTATGTGTGAGTCAAAGAACAGCAAAATGGGGTATGCAAAAATGTACCAGCACAAATAACATTTCATAGTTCATAGTTCACTAGTGCTCACCTGCCCTGCTTGCAATCCTGAATACAGCAGTCCACAGTGACCGACAAGGAAATGACTGTACAAGGCTCCTGAACACGTTTAACAGAAGCTGTGGAAGCAGCCTTTTGTTCCGACAGATGTCCTCATTAGTCACTAATTAGCCAATTTAACTGCAGGAATAAGTTTCCCTTCAGAAAAAAAAGCAAGCCAAAGACATACTTCAATAAATGGCAGTGTTACGTCTTCTACATTATCTGAAGTGGTTTCAGTTTCGCCGTTATTATTATTAATTTTTACACCCAGATTGACCCCATGACTGGCACCAGAAGAAGTGGGTGGAAGAGGGATGGATGGAAACGGGAAATGGAACATTTCTTTCCTAATTGATTTCTAATGAAGGCTTGGCTTACATTTACTGAGCGATTAACATACAACATGCATCCTTCAGGAATTACTGTACTGTAGAAGGTATACCTTATTATTACCTTATTAGCAGAAGACACTCCCCTTGAGGAGACCCACTTGAGGCACTGAATGCAGTGACTCACTTCAAGGGGACACTAGGTCTCTCTTCTGACTTGCTGAGACTCGCCTCTCATGTATAACGAACTGCTGGGGGAGGACCAGCCCCCAGTCTCTGCTTGTTCTGACTCACCTTCCTCCTCAGAAGTGGCTCCACTTCAAAGTGCAGCAAATCCTTGTATAATGCAGTGAATTATAAATGAATGAGGGGGATAAATTCCATTCAAAGGGATACAAAAGGACTATAATTGATCCATTCGCGTGTGATAATTTTCCGTTCCGGAATGTAGCACACGAGGTGACCCGTGAACATGGGATGTGTCCTCCGCGAACCTAACCGCGAGGTTCAGGTGAGGCAGACGGCCCGTCACAGAGAGGGTTACGAGGACACGACTGGGACGTCCCACTTTGCTGGGGACGGAACAACCACTGGAGCAAAGGAAACAGCCGCAGGACGGCCCCAGAGGCCGACGGGGTGCCTCCGGTAGTCACATGGCAATTAACTCCCAGTCCTGCCCCCCAGAATTTTCTTCGGCTGTAAAAATAACTCCTAATTAAATCACCAGCACCAGTCTCTGACAGCGGCGCGGTGGGGAGGCCAACTATTGTAATGTGTGTGTGTGTGTGTGTTGGGGGGGCGGGGGGATCCACTGCACCACAATCCATCATCCTGAGGCATTCATGCACCCGGCAATCATATGGCTCAACCCGTGAACCGGAGCTCCAGAATCATGATGGGGACCAGTGTTTTCCTACAAAATGACCCTACGCCTGTCCCGAGTGATGAAGCCAGGGAGATCCCAGAGAGGAGCACAGGGGAGCAGGGAGACCCTAGAGAGGAGTACAGGGGTGCAGGGAGACCCCAGAGAGGAGCAAAGGGGAGCAGGGAGACCCCACAAAAGGGAGAAGGGAGAGCCCACAGAGGAGCACAGAGGAGCAAGGTACCAAGCTCCTGCCAGCTGAGCCCTCCCCCCCACATCGATAGCAATTCGACAAATACATTTGCAGGCACACACACTGTGAATATAAAATGGACACCAAACCTGGGGTCATTTTTCAAAATGGCTGCCATTTGTCAAGCGTTAATAATTCATACCTGATGGTGTGGTGGGGGGGGAGTGACCACCTGCCTAATGTTATTATAACATTACCAAACCGTTATACTGTTGCTTTAGGGTACAACGCCATCATGGGTGAATCATGCCGTTAAGTGTTGCAGGATGTGCTAAAACCCAGCATCCCAGGTGCTAAAACTGAGCAGGTAGCGATAGTGAATCGCACTCCAGAGCATCTCAGGGCCCCGCTCCCTCATCTCTGAAATGTCTAATGGGCTCAGGTGGGACCTCTGCAAACCAGACCTGGAGTCCCGTGCACGGCACCACCGCCCAGACACCTCCACAGGCCCAATTATACAGGCCCCAGCTTAACCATAGTGCGAGAGAACATAGACGAAGCAAATATGTCGCCCCCCAAAATCCCAACCCCCTACCCACCACGACTCACAGGCAAATTAATATCCGAGCAGATTCTCCCTCAGCCTATCATCCCATTCTGCTGGGCACTGTCCGGAGAAGCAGGTACACCATCATAAATATACTGCATTTAAATTTTCACTCTAACAAGGCAGTTGGGGGAAAAGGCACCATTTAGGGGCAGCTGCTGTTATGGAGCTGGAGCAGGTGTTAGACGTTTTCGTTAGGAGACTGTGGAGAATGATGCAAAGCTAAAGGAGGAGTGCGATCAAACTCACAAGTGTCCCCACGCCTCCTGCTCACCGCTACCTTCCAAGCATAGATCCCCTCACACTTAATGCTCAGTGCTTGTACAGATGCATAGGAACGTGATTTTACAGAAAACCAAAAATGCTTTGTATGTTTTCTGCCAAAATTGGCTTAATGCTAGAAATTTTACCCAAGTATTTTTGCCCACTGAACACGGAAACATCAGGTTAGCTTATCTGCATTCTGCCGGTGTCAGTCTGTGAAGCTGATTTTTTGACTTTGCAAATTGAGGCAATCATCATGCATACTGTATTTCCATCCCATAGTGGCATCAGAATCTATGAGCTATAGAATATCTATGGGTAATAGATTCTGCTTTAGCGTGTGCATGCTTGTGGCACCTCCGGTTTAAATGCACCTCCTGCTAGATCCTTCCTGTGTCTTTTACCTTGAACCTGGCTACAGTGGAGATTGTTCTCGTGGGCACATTTCAGAGGTTCTGCATTAAGTCCTGTGCATTAATTTATAGTTCGGGGGGCGGGGCGGGGGGGACACTAGAGTGTCTGTGCCGGAAAGGTAGTTGCATCTATCTGTGTGTGAGGGATTATGTATGTGTGTGTGTGTGTGCGTGTGCGTGTGTGTGTGTGTGCATGTATGCATTATCTCCATGCCTGACAGTTTTGGAATTGATTTGAATTGTGTGTGGTCTGGTCTACATCATATGACTCCACAATGTGATAAAAACCTGTTATTTTGACCTTTTCCAGTCCCCACAAGGGGAAACTCTTTTTCATTTTATTAAAATCTGTGACCGCAATCAAAAAACTAAAAATGCCAAAAAACTAGAAAGTCTCGTATTTTGTTTGGTTACTTATGGTTAAGGTTAGGGCTGTGTGGGGGTTAAGGTTATGGTTATGGTTAAGGTTAGGGCTGGGTAGGGGTTACGGTCGTCATGTTGGGATCAGGGTTATGCCCATAGAAATGAATGGAGACTCCCGACAGAGATATAATTACAGACCTGTGTGTGTGTGTGTGTGTGTGTGTGTGTGTGTGTGTGTGTGTGTGTGTGTGTGTGTTGTATAGCCAACAGAACCCAAACTGATCACTGAACTAAAATATCTAGCAAAGCATATTACTTCTCAGTCTCTTCATATGACAGCTGGGAAGTGGCCGTGAACAGATTAAGAGTGGGTACTTGTGAAGATGAGACTAGCAGGTGTGGAGAGATCTTGGTACAGGATCAGAGTACAGGCCTGGGAAATGAAGTTTGATAAATCAGGCTTGATTATTTCTGTAAAATAAAATCATTAGAGCAGAAGAAATGTATACAAAGATAATTATTCAACAGAAGGAAGTGCAAATGTGACGACTTTGTCATGGAAAGCAATCCGTGGAGAATCGCCTCCACCCCCTACTGCAGTCTGAACGCGACAGGAAGCTATTGGGCATAGCGGGGTAGCTAGCTGGTGCATCCTGTACGGCATGCCGCGCCAACACTGCAAAAAGCAAGGTTCCTGAATCTGATTCAGTGCATCCGACAATCCAGGCTCCTAATTACAGCTTGTTATATAGGAGCTGATTGTCTTTTACTGACTCCCTTTCCCAAAATAAACTGCTAAATAACTAGTATTTCAGACTTCGTACAAGTTATAATTAATGATGAGTCATTCCATCCATCCATCCATCTTCCTTTCCTTTTACCTAGTACAGGATTTGCAAAGAACCTATCCCAGATCCCATTCTACCTCTGCAGTGATCCTAGCCTGTCTTGGCCAGGTATCATGGGAAATGGCTGTATATTTACCATCATTCATCATTATTACGGCAGTCCTGCATACCACAGTTGTGTTACTGTCTGAGACGTGACCAGTCAGCTCATATCTCATACCTTGAATCCACACCCCCCGTCCTGAAGCACTAAGCTGCGTTCCGTAGAATCACCCACATCTCAGAATAAGCTGACTTTGGGCAAACACAGTCTGGGGGGAGTCTCATTTTATATTTCCAATAAATGCTCCACACTGAATTGTTTATAATGAAAGCCATCTCATATTCCTTCATGGAGTTAGATTTACAATACTGTATATGTCAGCCTGTGAATTAAATCAAGAGACACGTAGCTGTGGTATCGCCTTGAAGGGCGTAAACAAGGTCCTGTGTGTAGATGTGCATTTTATTACCGCCTCTTTCTTTTCTCTTCCCTGGCAATGTTTTGCCTCAGAGACATAGAGGAGAAAAAAGTATGTCAGGCGTTTGGTGATGGGCGCGTACAAGCCCAAGCACTTGCGAGAGGATGGCTCCGCCCAGGAAGCAGCCAGCCAGTTTGTGTGACCAAACAGACACGTCCTGTAAGCCCATGTGACCCGCCGGTGGCTGTAATTGGCTGAGCAGCTAAAAAGTGGGCCCTCATAGGACACGTCTAGTCAGTCCATGTGACCAGTTAGCAGCCAATAGTACGTCCTTATGAACAGAGATGGATCACAGCAGAACCTCATGGCTGCACACCCAAGGTCTGTGATAAATCCCATCCCTCTCTCACCCTCCCCAGCCTTCTCCACAAAACTCCCATTTCCAATTAGCTCCTGATCTAGGAAAACAGCTCAAAGCAGTTTCTTATTTAATTAGCAGTAACCCTAGCCAACAGGGGGCACCCACAAACCTGAAAGAATTGCACCACTCAGACAAAATATGAAGGCTGTTGAGGCACCCTACAGCACAGTGACTGCTGACACCTTCACAAGGGACAAATCAAACGACATCCAAAGGACAACTATCACCACATCCACTCCAGTTGTCTTGGCTGTAACTGCGTGCTATACACACAGCTACCACTTTAATCTGGCAGTCAGATGACATGACTGCCCCCTATTGCCCATAAATACCCCCCCCTCGCTATGCTTCGCGCATTTTGTTGTTGCAGGTTTTATTTGTTTATTGTAATGTGTCAAACTAAAGAAACCGACCGCATTTCTTCGCAAACCGCAACCCATTTAAACCACCTATGGAGCACATTAATAGTAAATCAAAGAAACGGCATCCCACTAATGACCATTACTTTACGAATTTTATGTTGCTGCATAAATCTGAATTACGTGGTTCCACCTGACGGTGGCCTTTTTATAAATGAAAGAGTGTTCCACTGTGCGATCTCCACTCTTTTATCAGGTAGCATAGTAGTACCCTCTATTCATTATCTATGAAACTCACATCACGTCGAAATAATTAGCAAGTCGAGCAGTGAAATCTATGGTCTGAACACAGCGTGTAAAAGCAGATGAATTAAATGTGCACAGAGTATTGACAGTGATCTCCGTAATCCCTGCTCTCTGAACTGAATAATCCCAAGACATTAGTCCCCACCCCCCCCAGGGGCTGGGGAAATGCCCCACTGTCGAAGGCTTTTGGCACTAATAACCAGCCTTTCCCAAATTACATTACAATCCATCTCCCTAATGAGGTAACCTTTTGAGATGTCCACTAATAATGTTACCCTTTTTGCCTGGTCCAGGGTCAGGGGAGAAACTGGTCCAGTTTGGGGGGTAGTGGGGGGCTGGGAATGGGTATTATATAGGACTGCTAATGGGAATGGGGGTTGGGCGGGGGGTCACATTGTCAGTTACATACTCTAGTCTCCCTGTTCTGGCCCCCCGATGGTAGGAGTTTCTCTGGTACAGAAATAAACACTGTGGATCATCATTGGTGGGGGGCTTTACTCAATAGCAATACAGCACCAGGACTGGAGTCATATACTCCCTAGTCTGATGTGCTCCCATAATCATCAGATTAAAAAACAAACAAAGATTTCAATCCCTACACTCCTCAGCCAGATGCAGCACTGGGGATGATCGACGTGGCCCCGACACATATTTTTTTAAGCCAGATCTGTGGCACAGTGCCCCATCGCAGTGTGGCCATTAAGTGAAATGCATTAATTTATACTGTGAGCCCTTGTTTTATTTTTACATTCCGCTTGTTTGCCTGATGCTGCTCATCCGAAGCAGCTTATTAAGGCAAAGATCAGGAGGGATGGTGCATTAAATGCAGACTGCGGGCTCACTGGAAGGTGCGAGAGGCTGCGGGCCTGCAGAGCGGCAGAGGTGTGATTGCGGGTTAAGTACCGCGCTCCTGGGACTGGCAGCAGCAGCCTCAGGGTCTGTGCAACAGCTGTGAGTCTTCAGCAGACCTGTCATGCGGGCAGCTGTTTGCTCAGAGCAGTGTGGGTAGGCGCTATCTGGGGGAATGTGAGAATACCGGGGGGGGGGGCTTGTTTTGTAAAATTTGGTGTTGAGGCTCCTGGTTCCCTATCCTCTCTTTGCTTCTCAGTACCCCCCCCCCTCGTAAATATGACTCTCCCTGCACTGCAAATAGGAAACACCTCCATTATAGGCAGGTCTAATTAGGAACCACCTGTCAGTCCTCCGGCGCTGAGTCCCTTTCCTGTCGAGCATCCCCCTCCCCCCGTGTCACACAAATGTATGAGGTCGGGGCCTAAGGAGACAGCGAGTGTCTCTTTAAAAGGGCTCAGGGTCTTTGTAGGCGCTGCACCCAGGTTAAAGCGCCCATCTCGCCCTTAAAATATCACCTCTCATAAGGTGAGTTAATGGATGAGGCCACTTAATCGAAATAGTTGCATGTGAGCTCAGATTCACTTTTAATGTCCAATTTTCGTCAGCGCCCTCATTCGTAATCCCCATTTCAGCAAATCGCTGTGGTTTTTATCCCTCAGTTACAGCGCATTAAGCACTGGGATACAAGAGATACGGCTTTTTACTTAAGTGGTCGGGCAGCTTAGGCAGATCGATGGGCCGAGAGGCCGGACCGGCACAGGGGCCTCTAAGGCGGTGAGGGCCCGAGGCGGGCGGGGGCTGGGGGGGGCTCTTTCTGTCGGGAACCAGCCAAGCTCAGGTGAAACACGCAGTGAGCGACCAGCCGCCTGCTGCATAACTTCTCCCCACCACGCAGACTAATACAGTCCCTCGACACTTTTATAACATAATCACCTCAGACCCACAGTCGTCGCAGAGACTTTCCCAACAACGTTTGCGTGATTCTCTCAGGCCCCCTACTGGCAGGACGGTGAAGTGCATCTCATCGCTCGCTCCGCTTTAACAATTAGCATTCAGGATTCTTGCTCTCTCCCTCACGCCGCCCTGATTTCAGACTATCTCGCGCCGCACAATTTCCCACTCCTAACTGGTGGATCAACCTCAAGGACACTGGCGGTGCCACTATCACATGCAATTATGTATTTTCCATTGTCATTTTAAGCAGCCACGGGGTGAATCTCAGTTCGATGATGCTGACAGTCTACTGTAATCAGTTTTGCCGGTCGAGCATTCCCGGCGAACACCGCAAAGGGGACAGTTTTAGATGATGGCCCATCACCTAGTCACTGGGGCCCACCGCCTCAACGTTAGCCCTGTTGGCCGATGCCAGGAAAACGGCAGTGGCCCGCAGATCTGACATTAAAATAAACTTTTGGGGTGAGGGGCGACCATGAAGGTGGACTGCGGTGAGGAGGCCTGCAATCATTAGAGCCGCCGTGGCGATTACCATGCGAAATGAGGACACGGAAAAGGTGAGGTAGCAGGAAGCAAAGGCATGTTGTGGGGCCACACAGGAATTCTGGGAGCCGTGTCTACTTACACAGTTGTCAATGCACATTATACACCCACTAACGATGCAGGAGTCTCTTGCCAGGGCTGAAGCATCGTCCACCAAAACAATAGTGCGTCAGGAACAACTACTTTTAAGGAGACACCCCAAAATAATGGTGAATCGCTTGCCTTGAGGCCTCACTCTCTTCGTGCTCCGAATCCAGGACCTATGGAGCTCAGCACCCAAACCTGTTCTGACAGGAGCTGGTGTGGCGACGGCATACTGATGAGACTCACCCCCCCCCCACACACACACCCCCCGACCCACAGACCAGACACTCGAGCCGTTATCCACATTGTTAAAGGCCCTGTCTGCTCTCTCCACAATCCGGAAGAGCCTCCATGAATTGTTTACTGCTGGGGTCTTGGGGAGACTGAATCAGGATGGGGCTGCAATCACAAACACAATTACTCCATATCTCCCCCCACCATGGTAAAATTTTATATTGCTGTACGGTTCTCAGCCCACAACTACCGGGTTAACAAAAATCATCCAAGCCCCACGATGTATCAGCAAAAATTTTGTGAGCGGACCGACCGAAAATCACATAACTCTGCAGGCTACGATGTGGCAAATTACATGTCGTGTCCCCTCCTCGTCATTGAACAGCTTATCGGGTACGGGGCCACAGTGCATCTGTAGCCTGTCACAGGAGGTACGGAGCATGAGCCATGGAACATTCTGGATGGGATGTCAGCCCATCGCACACACACTCACACACTATGGGCAAGTTAGAAACAACAATTCGCATAGGTAGGTGTTTTTAAACCGCTGGCGGAAACCAGTGAGAATCTCCACAAACAGAGAGCGGAGGCGGGAATCAAGCCAAAGTATGAGCAAAAAAGTATATATATATATACAGGTATATGTAGCATTTTTGTTATCGCTAAAAAAATACCTACTTAGTCATAAGCACATATGTTGTTCTCGCTATGAAACAAGCCCGGTTATCCTACCATCCGTGATCTTGATACGCTAGAAGCAACTGTGATGTCACAGTTCCAGTGCCATGGAATATTTTTCATACCAGGATTATTTTTAATCATCACACATCCTTTTCACAAGTGTTGAAACAACATTTCTGTCATCCATGATGACTTGACCTGAGATGGGAAGGTTTAAAGGATAGAACATTGCTTGATTCTAAACTGACAACAGTCTGGAGAGAGATAGCTGTCATGCAGTAGGTGCAGCCTAAAAATATCTTCCTCGCCTTTTTCTCCAGATGTAGAAGTTATTTTTGTATTTCTCTTCTTCTATGTATCTTTTGTATTGGGCGCCTCAAAGACGCCATGGTGGCTTTGTGGGTAGGGCTGACGCCTCGCGTTCAGGGCCGGGGTTTGAAATATGTTTTCCTTCAGTGTATGTGGAGTCTGCGTGTTCTCCCTGTATCACATGAGATTTTTGGGGACGACATAACCACAGTTAACATCATATTTTAAATTAAGAAGGGAGGTTGGCCGTCTGGTAGAATGGCATGCTCACAACAACCTCAAGCTCAGTACTATCAAGATACCAAAATCAATGAGTCATTTAAATTTCCGCCGGCCTCCATTACCATCACGATCACCTTGAGGTGAGACACTTACCTCTCCTCCATCATTAAGAAAGCCCAGCAGACATTGTTATTCCAATGGCGATTCAAGCTGGTCAACATCTCACAGCCCATGCTGAAGAACCTCTACTCAATCATCTGACCTCCTCAGTTCCCGCCTGGCTCCCCTCCTCTTCCTTTGTCTCCAGGTCCAGGCTGCAGCATGTGGTAAAGTGTAGCAAGATACCCGTCAATATTCTGGGGGGTCCCCATCTCCCTATTGTTACGCAATACCGATATTGAGACCCCCCTTAATATTTTGCTTCTGAGGCTTTCGGGGGGTCTCATGGGTTAATCGGGGGTGTTGGACCCCCCTAGACCCTCCCAGACCCCCCCGGACCCCCTAGTATTTCACACACTGATGTGGTCCACTGTGCTGGGAAAACCGAGGGTCCTCCTCCTATCTAGCTCCTCAACAAAGTCACCTGTGCGTTCCCCCTCCTCCCAGAACCATTGCCCATCACACGAGTCCACTTCTATCCTGTGTTATTTTGGTTCTTGTTGTACTTATTGTGTTGCACTACATTGTTGCACTGTGTTTATCTGACAATTTATCTGACAATTATTCTTGCACCTTGTTGTATGTGCCTGTACTGTGTGCTCAATACTATATTCATCTATATTGCTATATCTACATAGTTCACGTTCTGCATCAAACCAAAACCAATTGCTTTATATTCCACATTCAGGCAGCAAAGAGTTCTGAGCTCTGAGTTAGTCTTGGCTGACATCACACTTCGTCACACCATTACTGCCGCATTTCCATCACAAGTGGACTCCTCTGTGATTTTAGTTCAGCTGAGGGCACGTCACCCAGTGAGAGGATCCAGACACTGATAATGAGGCAGTATGATGAGTGTCCAGCCTGTGAAATCCGACTGCAGTCGAATGACCTGGCGACACCGAGACACTCGCGTGGACTGCTTCGGCCTCGAGTCTGGAATTATCCTGCAGCCGATACTCTCTGACCTGCACCTCATAAACACACAAAGACACAGTATGTTTGTTTTAAAGTGCGATGGGCTACAAAGCAGGGAGTCCCAGCATAACATAACAGCATTCCATTTTGCAGAGCAGGGTCCATGACTTCCAAGACGCCCCCCAGCATCCACCTCACCCCTCCCTGACTGCAAACGGGCCCAGTCCCCACATTGACAGGTAACAGACCTTCCAGCAGATTCACTCTGCTGCTTCCTTTCATTCCACCCTGATCAGCACCAATAATACCCTTCAGTCAATTAAATCGTTAATAAGGAGGACGAGAGGAAACCAGTCGTGAAGGCGAGGTGTCGAGTCATCAGGGGAGGTGGAACGGGAAGGGGGGCGGGGGGGGGGCTGTAGTGTGGAGCCCAAGCTACGTCCCTGTGCGCGCCGTGGGTGAGATTTAGACACCGTCACACAGACGTGCTTGCGTGTGATTTATAGAAGATCTTTATATAAAACGGCTCCTTCCAAATGTGGCCCATCTATCAGCCAGGGACAACTTTTAAACTTTTATGAGCATGTATTTTAAAAAGTGAATTATCCAGCTGTGATAGGTCTCCGGTGCCAGTGTGGGGGGTGGGCGGGGCGGTGAGGGCTGTAGCTGCTGAATGCTCATCAAACCCAGCCCTGCAAGCCCCCCCCCCACCAGGCCCCCACCTGGGCTCCCCAGCCTATCCCTGGTTTGGATCCCTGGTATCTTCCAGCTCTTAAGGCCTGACTTGGGACCTCAGTGGTCAAACTTTTATGCCACTTAAAGCATCTGTCAGGCAGCCTTGAAAGACCACCAGGCCTTCAACAGCCAGGAAGACATAAATGTTAAATAAGCAGGCGCTCAGGTACCATTTTAAAACCAGATGTTAAGTTTATGTTTGGTAAATTAGCCTCTTTCTATTAGAAAATTATAAAAATGAAGCCTATATAATCTCAAATAAAACTGTTAACTTAGTTGCCCAGTGATGGAGGAATTCACAGAAAGCTGTAACTGTGATTTCCTTTACTTCTCATGAATCCTGATCTTAGAAACCCACCAGAGAGATTGGTTTCTGTTCTAAATGAGCTGTAAGTTTATTATCGTCAATTGTGCTCCAGTCCACTAGTTACATGATGCCGCTGTAATCGTCACCCATAGCCACACCCACCTCCGAACGAGTCCGGTGTTTAACGACGCACACCCGTTTTTAAGCCCAGCCTTGTCTCCTAGTTTTGGTGGTCTGCTCTCTTTGCTTGATTTCTGAATCTGTGTCTGATTGTGTGGTTCGGTTTGTAGTGATGGCAGAAATAGGACTTTTGAGGGGTTGGAACAGATGATTTGAGGAAAAAAAAAATTCAATCTGTCAAATCGTTTTAAACCTCACACCATAGTGACATCTGCTGGCCCATATGGTGCCTAACAAGGGTATGTTTTGCAGGCAAAGTAATTCTAAGACATTCATTATGGTACCATTTTGACACAGTGTCTTGGAGAGACATGCAATAAACATAATGCCTGAAATCTTAAATAAATGTTCAATAAATTATTCGTCTGATTACTTGAGTGAAACTGATAGGTCTAAATCGAAAGATTTCTCTTAGAAAATTATGATTTGTTGTGAGAGGCTTGGTGAATGATCAAACATTTTTACAAAGAAAGATGATCTGGGAACAGGGTAACAAGGTAGTTAACAAGGTAGAGGCCTGGAGTCAAAACAGGAAGTAGTCTGGTGCCAGAAAGCAGGTTCACTGCTATGACATGACACTTGGGAGATTAAGGCAAGACTCCACAAAAAGCACAAGCCCTAGCTTTTAAAAAAGCTTTTAAAAGTTGTCCACGTTGTGGCAAATGAGGTCAAGTCAGGTAGCACCTGATCACAGAGCAGGGAAAAGAGAGAGGTATAATTTTGTATCTTTCATTGAGCTATATTTTGGGTCAAAATGTTCTCAGATCATAATCTTGCACTTCATTTCTCCTATTCCACATTGCAGCAAAACATCTGAGACTTTTCAAACAGCATGAAGTAATGAAGTCCCATTTGGCACGGTCACATGACTTGGTCATCTTTGATACAGACTTTGGAAAAATGGTTCAAAATATGCTTCAAATAAATCGAAGCAGTATTGAAACAGTAGTCTAAGGCTGACTTGACCATTGGTTTGGTCCAGTTATTTGAATTGGTTAGATGATATCTGGTTCTGCGTTTTTGTTCATTTTCTGGTTTCTGGTTTAGTTTTGCTCCTTGGAACCTGTCTGCTGATTGGCTGACCTTGTTTAGTTCCTCAGCTCTATCTTCCGTGATCCCCGTGGTAACCGCCTCAGTTACATACCTCGCAGTCAGGTGCCCAAGAACTGTCAGCACTGAGTACTTGGAAGCCTGCCAGATGAAGAGGAAAGCACTGGTGGGCAGAAAACCTGGTCACATGGGTGTGTACCGTTTGGGGGAGATCGAGTACCATTCTCAGAACCGGCATATTAAATTTCCTAACATACCTTAACAGCTTTTATATATATTAATATCAAATACTACATGATTTTCAAGCAATGTTTGTGAGAATTTCTGGAGATTCATCCAGAAAAACATTTGTGAGGTCAGGCACTGATGTTGGAATGTGAAGGACTGGCTTGCAATCTCCATTCTAGTTCATCCCAAAGGTGTTTGATGTAGTTGAGTTCCGGGCTTGGTGCGGGCCAGTCAAGTTCTCCCACACCAAACTCACCCAACCATGTCTGTATGGACCTTGCTTTGTGCACTGGAGCACAGTCTTGCTAGGACAGAAAAGGACCTTCCCCAAACTGTTCCCTCAAAGCTGGAAGCATAGAATTGCCCATAATGTCTTGGTATGCTGAAGCATTAAGAGTTCCCTTCACTGGAACTAAGGGAAGGGAGATGGTTCAAACCCAACTTCGGCACGTCTATGGGTCCTTCGGCAAATCCTCTAACCCCCAGCCTCCTGGGCTCCGCAACAGGTGGCGGATTTTAAATCTAAATATCTTTGTTCTGTTCTTGATACTCCTTGACCAAAACAAATTAAGCTGAACGCATACATTCCCTTAAATTTGATTTGGATCATGATGTTCTTTTAATGAACAGCTCCATCGATGCAAATTAATTAAGATTTCAGTCGGAACCAAAGCCAGCAAGCGCAGAGTAAGATGCCAGGCCTAAACTGAGAAACGAATCATTACCCAGATGTATCTGGAGGGTCATAATGCATTTACACACCAAATAATCGCCATATTCTAATTCATCAGCTTGAAGTTTCATCCAGTGATTCCCATTCTGCTTACATTCAAAGAAAAGATCCTGGAAAGTATAGTCACAGGAAGCTAATGACCATGTTTAATTCATAACATCAACCGGTCTATGAAGCAAAGCATATTTTCAGTCTTGAACATAAAGCAATAAAGAAAAACATTAACAAATTTATGTTATGCAAATTAAATCAAGCTAAACTGTGGTTTCCCATTATACGGGGGCCCAGAAGTATCATAAAAACAGGTGTTGATGTCTGAAAAAGCCATAACCTTTTTAAGCCTGACCCTAGCTTCAGCTGGGTAACCCTAATTTGGGGACTCAGGAGGACGCAATAGGCCGACGGAAAGTGTGAAATATGCTATTAAGTGTACCTAGGAAGATACCTACAAACCAGTGCATTCTAGGGCATTCAAACACATCAGTATTCTGTTTCTCTGTTTTGGTGCTCAAGATAGTTGAGGCATTTAGACAAGGATGGTCGCTCATACTTACACCTCTGGGCGTATTAAAACAACAAGAACAGCCAAGACTGAAACTCATTAAATTTCACATCAGCAGAGCCAAGTCAATGTGTAAATGACTTGCATCTAATACAAATGCATTCCAACTAACTTTAGGAACCCAGTGTCCCAAAAAACTACCCTGCTGAAGATGGCATGACTCTGCCAGTATTAAAAAGCCTCCGGTAACGAAGCTGGATCAATGATGTAGCAGCCCTTGGAAGGTCTAGACACTAAACACACACACTAACCGAACAAAAGTATTAGGAAACATGGCCATTACACCTACCGGAATGTTTATGACATCCCACTTTAAACTCGTAGGCATCAAAATGGAGTTGGTTCCCCTTTTGCAGCTATAACAGCTGGCGCTCTTCTGGGAAGGCTTTCCACAAGATCTTGGAGTGTGTCTGTGGGAATTTCAGTTCATTCACCCAGAAAAGCATTTGTGAGGTCAAGTACTGATGTTAGATGTGAAGGTTTGGCTCACAATCTCCATTCTAGTTCATCCCAAAGGTGTTCGATGGGGTTTAGGTCAGGGCTCTGTGCAGGCCAGTCAAATTCTTCCACACCAAACTCACCCAACCATATCTTTATATACCTCGCTTTGTGCACTGGGGCACCATCATGCTAGGACAGAAAAGGGCCTTCCCCAAACTGTTCCCTCAAAGCTGGAAGCATAGAATTGTCCAAAATGTCTTGGTATGCTGAAGCATTAAGAGTTCCCTTCACTGGAACTAAGGGGCCTAGCCCAGTCCCTGAGAAACAACCCCATACCATTATCCCTTCTCCACCAAACTTCACAGTTGGCACAATGCAGTCAGGTATGGAAGAAATTTCACGAACTAACTAGCAAAGATGGCATCCTATGACAGTACCACGCTTGAATTCACTTAGATCTTCGGAACGACCCATTCCTTCAGAAATGTCTGTAAGCATGACTACATGGCCAGGTGCATGTTTTATACACTTATGGCAATGGGTCTGAATGAAACACCTGAATTCAATAATTAAGAGGTGCATCCCCGTACCTGTGTCCGTGTAGTGTAGGTCAGCACTCTCTACCTCATCACCCAGCACAGACCAAGATCCACACCCAGCAGTTTTCCTGTGACACATTTCATACAAGATCTGCAAGGAAGCTCACTGAGTTCACATCTCCTCCTCTCAATTTCCTCCCTCTGCCGCTGTCATGAGGTCCTTTCATCGACGTGACCCTAAAATCAGCATGTGCCTTTAAGACAATTTTAAATACCATGGATCCCCAGGATCCACATTTCAGTATTGTGTTTCTCAGATACCTTTCTAGCGGTAATGGGGGAATGACACAGCAGATGTTCCATTATTGTGCTGTGAAAAAGTAGCGAGATTGAGACGGCGCTGCTTTCTCTTTTGAGGAAGGTCGCCGCGACGGCGGCTCCCTTTAGGACAGGCGGGTTCTCGCTGTGATTCCTCATTCACGGCGGATTTCATAATTTACACCTGACTCCTGCTGCTGCCAAGGCGCTAAATCAAAACGTTACAGTATGTAAATGTGAAAAGTTTACGCACAGTAACCGTCAGCAGGATTTATGCACCAGGCTGATGAGAAAGGTGATGATATGAGAAAGGCTGATGGTCATACAACTATAAAAAGTAAGATAGTGGTCTAGTGGTGACTTTTCCTTTGACTTATACGCATTTCTGATGATTTTTAGGGAGGTAGGGGGGTGAATCCATTTTTGCAGTGGTGGGTGTACGTCATATACCTATGCACACCCATCCCTACCCTAGGTATCAGGGAACACTCCCAGAATGCTCTGTGAAGGTCTTCTCGAAGTTGACAGGGAACGTTCTTATTGTAATGTTAATGGAACGCTGTTCCCATGTTTTACATTTTAACAAAGGTTCCGTCAACATCAGCACAATAACATCATTACCTGAACATCCTTTCAACACAATTAAAATTGCTTTTAAATAAATCATTACTTCCTAAAAGTGCTATGCAGGAAATGTACCATACAGCCTCGAACCCACGACCTTTGGGGTGTAAAGCCCCAGTGTCACTTATTGCTCTGCCATGTCTTTCATTTGGTGAAATGTTATTAGTCTTAGTTGTAGCAGTAGGTTTGAGTAGTAGGATAATATTCTGGGAACATCAGGAAAACTGGACACTGTTGCAATACCTTAACCACGATGGTTAGTAGTACGTCCTAGAATGAAAAATTATTGGTGGGGACACCTCTACACAGATGTTTGTCCTACATAAGATACAGAACTGTCAAAGGACCCTCACACACACACACACACACACACAGGTTTGTAGATATATCTTTGGGGAAAATGTTAATCCCAACCTGAGTAACCAAACAAAATATGATTTGATCTCATTCACAAGTCTGGTGCTCACATCTGGTCCCCACAAAGTAATATAAACCTAATCCACACACACACAGACACACACACACACACACACGCACACACACATGACTACCATCCCCTCGCACGCAGATACAGTTCCCCCCCAGCCAGTCTGAGAAGGGGGGGCATACCCCCTGCTCTTCTTTGGTCGGCCGATGTCTTGTTTGCGGTCTATGGAGATTTGACCACCCGGTGGCTACTGAATGATAGACTCCCGGCTTCATCAGCCCTCCTTAGCCAGTCTACTTATTCATTCTTCCTTTGCCGATTATTTTCTGCTATAATACGTATCCTTATACGGCCCTTGTATTAGCGCTGCTTTTTCTTTCGCATTTATGAGCGCTACAGCACGGAAAACAAAAAAGCAAGCTAATAAATGAATAATTCATGACAAAACTACAATGTGTAAAATTATGCAGAATGTTTCTCCTACAGAATGTTTCACGCCTGGGTTTTTGTTGTCCTGTTGTGTCAGGCTTTTATCTCTGACTGAGACACTCTTGGACCTAACTCGGTTCTGTCTCACTGGTTCTGAAAAAATAATGGATTCCCATCTTGAACTCTCAGCAGGGCCAGGGACGAGCATAATCTTTGGAGAACTTGTAGGCGCATTCGCCGTTCAGATGCGCTCGCCGGGCGTCGGGCTTGGCAATGAGGACCCTGCGGTGGCCGGTGTGAATCGCGCAGGTTTAAGTGGCGCAGCTCCCGCGGGGTCAAGCGCCGGCGGCCGCTCGGTCCCACGCAGACACTGATAATCGCAATCGCTTTGCTCGCAGCGGTCATGTCGTGAAGTAAAAACTGTGAATTTTCGATGGCATGCTCTGCTGAGTGCTAGGAAACCACAGGTGGGGGTGTGGGGGGTTCATTCTACTGCAGACATGCCTATCCCTCCAACTAAACAACACTCCTCACCGCCCACGGAAAGGGGACGGAGCCCACACCTATTTAACACACAAACTGCCTATACAAGAACCTTTAAATTCAGCACTAGATCGCAGTGTGTTTATGTAATTACAAACCTCGCGTTACAGACCCACCCACCGACAGACACACCTGCATGATCCATCCCCTACCTGAAGAGTGAAGAGCCCCCCCCATCAAAAACTCCAGATCTGTTCATTTCTGTGCAAAACATTAACTCTATAAATCTGATATCAATTCACAAATAGCACGTAAGAATAAGACGCTTTAATATACAAACGTTTGGGAACAAAGTACATTTACAAGCCAAATGCTCTTTTTTGGACTCCTATTTATTTCTCTAAAAGGATTTTTGTTCAGCATAGTGTCGCCAGACTTTCCCTGTGTTTCACGGGACAACAGTGACACCTAGGGGCACAACGATTTACAACATCGTTCAAGCCATCATGCGAGAAATGCACGGGCTGTCCAAGCACAGCTTCCAGCCAGATACCCAAACCTCCGTGACGGTCCTGTTATTGCTGGGAAACCCTACCATTCGCCATCCCCAACAGCTGCACCGTGTATTTCTGAAATATACTACTTAGCCGTCTTGGTATCAGCCTCTTAAAGATCCCCAATTCGGCGCATTTTAAAAAGTCATTACTATAATTATCAGTCCATTGTTCGCTCTGCAAAATGCAAAATATTGTAATTATGCAGACCAAGTGTAATTCAGCATAATAACTGGCTAGTAAAATGGCGCTTTTTCCAGCGAATCATGTGCTAATCAAAATTTGGAATATTAAGGACAGCGCTAATAAGCATGATAAGCGCTAATAGATATGATGGCATGAATGAGGAATTTCAAGGCTGAGACTGGCATAGACTGGTAAATGCGCTCCTGCTCATTAAGGACCTTGTATTCACTACTGTCCTGTGCCTGTCATTGACACGAGATTGACGGCCATCTTGCCCCCTGTCAAAATGTCAGCTGCAATTACCTACATTTACCAACCAACACACTAATCCTGAGCAGGGGGAAGGCTGCTCCTCATTAATGTACTTGAGATAGAGACAGAAACTCTTATTGTGGGTGCATGTACTGCAGGAGGTTTTAAGCTATGCATTATAACTACACCAATAAAAATACAAATTAGTAGAAGATACATTTTCAGAAAACAACATTAAATACTAAAATAACCTGAATATATAAGGTAAAACTGTTGTTAAAATGCCCAAACTTCCACAGACATGTGGGACCAAATGTCTAAAATGTCTATAATGAGTTTTTCTCTATTTCTCTTAATGATTTCTTTTTTACAGTTTGTCTCCATTAATCGAGCCTCAAAAAACTCAAATATAATATTAAAATAATCTCCACTAAGGCAATAAAAAGGAGACAAAGACAAGCACAGGGTGTTATACTGTCGTTTTTTTTCTTGAGCTTTGCGCTACTGTAGTGTAGTTTTATAGGCCGAATTAATCTTGAAGGAGTAAAAACAGACGGTGCGTTCGCAGTGGGATTTCGCAGTGTCCCGGAGACAAACTGGGACAAGTTTACCCTTTAAAAAGAGGCGCTCGGTGCTGCAAACCAAAACAGACAATTGGGTTGGGGGGTTTGGGAGGGGGTGCTGACATGACCCCCAGGATACATTGCAAGTTTGAAACAGCATGGGAATTGTTTATTGGACTGTTATACTACATATTTTCAGCTGAACTAGTGTCAGAGAGAATTGCTGTAGTTTCCTTGACTGTAGATTACATCGCTACACACTTTGTAAAAGATTGCAGAAATATGACTGTTATACATGAATAAAATGTTTGCATTGCACTGAAAATGCTGTCGGGGGCTTATCAGACAATCACCATTTGCTCATATGTAGACAGCGGTGCCAGCTAATCCCAAACAGTACTATATGCTGCATCTAGGTACCTGACAATGTGACAGCAACCGCAGGGCAAATATGAGCATATCTAAAAAGTGCCAGCAATCAGAAGGTCGCTGGTTCGAATCTTGTGAATGCTATGAGTGATCTTACTCCATTGGGCCCTTGAGCAAGGCCCTTAACCTGCAATTGCTTCATCCTGGGTATGATGTTAATCTACATCCAGCCCTATAAGGAGGTCCTCCATCTTACAGGGAAAAACTTGGGGATTGGTGGCAGGATCGGCACTCCAGCCGCTGGAAACAACTCCATTTGGACTAGTGTGGTGCTGAGGTATCACCTGCCACATGGCTGATCGCATCCCTGAGGTGGTTTGTCGTGTGGTGGGTGTGGCAACGCACTGTAATCAGGGCACACTCCTTACCCCTCTCTCTCTTAGCTTAAATTTTCAGTAACATGAATTAATGTAACAAGATATATTAACTTAAAGAACATATCTTGAGAAATACTAAAAGCAGTAGTTACTCAAAATCCATCCACAGTCATATCTATCCGTCTGCCTGCCTGATAATCTATCTATCCATCCATCCATCCTGGTTCCTAACAGGCTCGAATCCTTTCCAAGGCAGGGGAACAGCCTTTTTCACTTATACACTATATAAAATATATTAGTTCTGCCTTCTGATATATGGATGTTTATCAGACAAGTTTATTGTGCTGTATATTAGGTGTGGCAGCCGATTGGTCTTTTGCAAGTGGTTTAAAACTTAGAAAGAGAGATGACTAAGATGATCATATCTAACCAATGCTGTGTCCTTTTAAAACTGTTAAATATGCAGCTTTTAGTACGTGGTGCAATTATGGAAATGGGATGCTTGGAAAACACTATGGACTAAACCAGGGGTGGGTACAGTTTTTGTCCCAAGGGCTACATTAGCGGCCTAACATAAATTTAATCTCCAAGTTATGTGTATTTTTAAATGTAATTATTATTTACATTATATTTATATTATATTATATATTATACTTTTCGTCGGTGACAGCAGGACAGCTGACCGCAAGAACATAAAAACCCATTGATAGCTATGTTTTTGCGATCCGTAAAACACAGCACAAGTGGTTCTTTCATTTACGATCTGTGACGTGTTAATGTTCATTACGCTGAACCTTCAGTTACACGCATATGTACATCCGAATAGCACAATGGCTTTCTGTGCTGCTTAGCGAATGGAGGGACACTTTTTCAGTCTTAATTGAGGCGTAGAATTCATCCAGCTGTAAAGAATTAAACTTTTCTTTCAATGTTGCGTCAAACTACAGATCGATCAGCTCCAGTTGCGCTGCTGTCGCGTAGTCGAAAGTAAAAGGACACGATGTCAGTGTCAGAGGTAGGGGAGTTCCCAGCTATTGAAAAGATCAGCAGCTAACTAAAGTTTACCTAGGGCATCGGGGCTAACTCGGGGCTCAAAAACCGCGTGATCGAACCTAACGACGCCCATGGTTAGAGGACTTTCAGTTTGATCGAAAAAGGCGGATCGACGAGAAACTTCTCCATGCAAGCCTATGAGGTTTGTGGCACCGTTGTATCTGAGTGTGCGACACATTTAGTATTCAGGGACGGGAAACGAGGGGGGGGCGTGTACTTCCCAGTAATTAATTTGACTTCCTTCACCCCCTGTAAACAGATCTTTGCATTTAAATGATTAAGTTACCTCTCCCAGCCAATAGGTGGCTACGAGTGGCTGATCATCTGTTTCGTGAATGTATTGTGTGCCATCTAGCGGACTGAATTACAAAGCGCAATATCTAATATCACCAAATATAATAAACAAAAACAATAAAGGAAAAAAAGAGAGGAAAAAAAATATATATCAGAATTGCAGTTGCAACTATCCACTTACCCCCTTTTTAAAAGATATAATTTAACTAATTGGTAGAATTGGAAGTGGCCTTATATATATATATATATATATATATAAAAATCACCAAATTATCAGTAAAGATGAATTCATTATTCATATACGGGTGCTCCTCACTTTACAAAGTTACGATTTACGATTAGGGTGACCAGATAATCCATGTCAGGGAGGACACTGCATTAGGACATGGATAATACTTTATTGATGCCGGGGCGATGGCAGCATCCACCCAGCCACGCTTCCAGTCTCTGTAGCGTTGAACAACATATTGTACGGTTACTTTTTTTAATCTGTCATGTTATATTAGATTTTTTTCGACTTGGGAAGTGTTTGTCGGACCGTAAACCCGTCGAAAGTCGAGGAGCAACTGCATAGAAAAGGCGAGCTCATTATAAAGCTTTTATCGATCTTTGCGCCCCTTCTTTGTTATCCCCGTTCAAAGGCATTCACTGTGAGTATAATGTTACATTGATTGTTACATTTAGCCGCATTTAGAGTTGTTAAATACCACAATGTACTAACCTTTTACTTATATAGTGTATATTTCTTAATTTTTTCTTTTAACATGACTGTGTTTGAATGTACACTACTCAAAAAATTTAAGGGAACACTTTTTAATCAGAGTATAGCATCAGTTCAGTTAAACTTCTGGGATATTGATCTGGTCAGTTAAGTAGCAGAGGGGGTTGTTAATCAGTTTCAGCGGCTTTGCTGTTAA
>JAODLD010000021.1:18693767-18723011 GCA_026781065.1 Mormyrops boulengeri
CCTGCAATTGCTTCATCCTGGGTATGATGTTAATCTACATCCAGCCCTATAAGGAGGTCCTCCAACTTACAGGGAAATTTGGTGGTTGGTGCCAGGATTGGCACTCCAGCCACTGCAGAAAATTCACACTGGTCCATTCGGACTGGTGTGGTGCTGAGGTATCATCCACTGCATGGCTGCACTCAGGTTCTCATCCCTGAAGTGGTTTGTCATGTGGTGTGTGTGGCAATGTGCTATAATCAGCGCGCGCCCCTTACCTCTCTATTATGATGGAATAGGGTTGGCTGTGACTGTTAACACTCTGAAGTTTTGTTAATGCGAGGAACAACCCTAGAACAGGCGTTAAAGAAGGGACCCGATAAATTTTGGAGACTGAGACTTACCCAAACCCTAACCCGGCATACAGATCAATTCAGTGCCCTACGGAGGACAGCCGCCCCACAGATCATCCATCCAACGAGCTCATTGTTTAACACTGGAGTCGCTTAGGTCCTGAATCTTGCCAGTCACCAGCTTAATTCATGGTTCATTGGAATTTTTGTGGCAGAACAGGAGAGATCAGTGACATACCAGCTTCAGGCCTGTACGCCATTCATACTATCTGCCTTTTTATATTTGCCATGAACGTAAAACTAGCATTGTGTAAAATGCCCCATGAAAATGTCATTCTCCATTGCAACTCACAAACCCTCTCTTAAAAACAAACTTTAAATACTGTTTAAAATTAATTTAATTAGAATGCATATGAATTAATATTCCTCTTATATTTACCATAGAATACTTCAGCTACTAGACTTAATAGCCAGTGACAATGGCTAAGACATCAAAGAATATTATTTGAGATTAAGATTTTTTTTCACATTTGATCCTGTCTCTGTGGAATTTATAGATGCAGATTCGCTTACTGATTATACCGCCACTGTATAATGAAAATGCGATATTGCCCTTTATATGATCTTCCAAGAAAATGGGTTATCGGTTTAAGACCCCTTGGTATCACGCCTAAGACTTCTTATATAAAAGTCGTTTCGAAAGCTTTCAAGGAGTTCCACTATAACAGGGGCCTTTAGACAAAGCAGACTAGTATAAAAGGGTAACCTTGACACAAATGGGTATGCTATCACAACAGAGCCTGTGTTACACCTAAAGGTCATAATTTTAAATGACACTTGAATTGGGTTTTAGATTTCCAATTGGATTTTCCATTGATCCTGCCTAAATCCTAGTAACTCACACCGCAAGTGTAAATGGCACAAGGCGGTAAATGGCATTCCCTTACTGGCCGAAATGAAATAATGCCGACTGTGTGTGGAGCCCATGGCGGGGACTCAATTAATCAAGTTCTATACATCATATTAAATTACCATAACAACAAAATGTACCTTTTGCAACTGCTGGCCTGAAAACTATACATTTGGCGCCTCACAGTGGTGAGGAAATGCTATGACACAAACACGTTAAAAGTCATTAAAATTCTGTAGTGCAGTATGGGCTCCCATTTGTTTTCCTAACGCACACTCCTCATAGAAGATGATCTTTAATTTCCTTTAGTGCCTAATAAAGGAAATAAGCTTTTTGTATAGTGGATATTACTTTGGCAGCAAAGGAGTATGGGAGGACAAGGTGAAAGAGGATGAGTCAGTGTTAAGCACTGTAGCCCGCAGGAGGACTGGGGGTTCTGATCCGGTGCAGACTCTCTGTGGGGTTTACACTTCATCAGTATGTCAGCTGGCTTTCCTCTGGGTACTCTGGTTTCCTCCTGTTGTCCAGCGGTTGGTGACTTTAGACAGGCATCCCAGCCAGGGTGTCCCCCACTCTCTGCTTCCCGTAATATTCACCACGCTCATCGCAACCCTGTCCTTGATAAACAGCTGGGAGATAGATGAGGAATAACATTCAAATGCATTAAAACAGGAAATGCTTTAGGTCCAGTGCATTCCTGTCCTCAGTCATGCATTCCAGGTCTGGGTTTAGGGAACATCACATTTGTCAAGGCAAAGGTATGATTTTAATGCAAGGCACATTTCCACCTATGGCTTGTGCATTTATTATAATGGTGAGGAGTTGGAGCAGCCACTCAGATAACAAGAAAAACAAGAATGGCTGCCAGTCTCCAAAAGAATGCAGGAAGTGCCAAGATTAAATTACTCATGGTTGCCCTAGAGATTGTCGTGCATTTGATTAAAGATTGATTAGACTCCACCGAAGTTCAAAATTCCCTTGAAGCTAAATACGACACAGAGAAAAGAAAAGAAAATCAGAGGAGAAGTGAAATGCGTGGTCTCCCTTAGGCAGGCAGTGTGATGTGATCAGAAACTGCCTTTACAGCCAGCCAGTCATGCCAGTGGTCATTCATGGTTATGGTAGTGGGAATGACATAGAGACTTATAAAGCGGCCACACATACCTGCGCTCGATACATAAACACACCCTTTACTTACGAGGCCATTGTGAAACTGAAACTTGGCTCAGCATAATCAAGTCCATTGTGTCCAATTGTGTCCATGTGTGTAAGTCCGTAAACCCACTTTTAAAAAAAAACAACAAGCCTAAATCGTTTTTCCACTTTTAGTGTCTTAAAAAAGTAGCCAGCAAAATTTTTTATTGTTTGTTATCTGGAGACATCCCTGCAAAACTGAAACACAGGAAGATTCCCATACTCCACCACGGTAATTCTACAGGGTGCCGGGATATCATGGTAAATGTGAACATCTCATGTGTGAAAAATAAACATGAGGCTGGTTTTCCGGAACACTGGAAGGACAGTGTCGAAGCCGGGAAAACTGGATCAGGGCAACGTGACGGGAGGCACCATGTCGGACTAAACGATCAGAGACCAGAGTATTGTCTGCAAATCTTCCCTTAAACATAAATATTTGCACCTGCTGGCTTTGATAACGTTATATTACACCAATGCGAGGGGTTAAGGCAGCATGTAGGTCTGTCATTCACTGTGTTATTCGTTATGGCCTGAGGACTAACTTACATGCACCCAAAAGAGTTAGGAATGTTTATTACTGTAGCTATGTGTGTGTGTGTAAGAGAGAGACAAGCTCCAGGTAACATCTGTATCAGGTAAGTATTTTTTGCACTTTCATCCTTATGCAAATATCAAGCAGCCAATAGGAGAAGAGTAGAGCGCAGAAGGAAACGGGAAAGGAAAATCCTGATTGGTGGACTTGTACCATCTCGCCTGCCAGCCGACACCTTCTTTTAGAGTTGTCGAGGCGCGAGCGGGCTTACTGAGCTGAACTTCAGCGAAGCTGCCTCGACAACCCCCCGCCTTCCAGCGCCTGGAGGAGCAGCAGCAGGGGGAGCAGCTTGACCCATAGTCACCTGTGCGTCTCCAGGCTGTGCCCCCCCCTGCCCATCCACGTCTCAGCAGATCGGACTCAAGCCGAAGCTCCGGTAAGCTCCACGAATGATGCCTGACTCAGCCTCTCTGCTCTACACCTGTCATGCGACCTCCGCCCCCTAATCCCAACCCCTTACCCCTGGGGTGCAGCTGTCGGGGGGGCCCCCCTATGCACCTCACTGTAAAAATGCTCAGGATTAGACGAGTTCAGGGTGCAAGGGTTACGAACTGGAACGTAGACATGACAACCGCTGAAGGTTAGGGGAACGGGGAGAGTGTCTGATTTTTTTTTTTTGTTACATGGTGCTGCTTTCCAGAAAACTCGTCTTTGAATTGAAAGTGACTTCTCCTTCTCGGATTCAGATGAGGGAACAAGTGCAGTGATGCATCTTTTTGACACAGAAGGATCATATTCATTACTATTAATTATGGCAGCCCCGCTTAATATGATATCAAAGTGGCGTTCTGCTGCATGTGTCGCCGCGGCAAACCTCAAAACAGATCAGCTGATTTTAAGTCATGTTTTACAGTGCTTGCGTTTCTGAAAACGAGAGCATTCAAACCGAAGCTTTGCATAAGTGTGCTTGTGAAGTCTGTATTAGTGCAAATTTTCTTGGACGTAAAGTAACATGTTGATATAACATTTGATGAACATTTTCTATACGATGCACAGTCATCTGCATCGATCTCATTTTCTATTGGTTACTTTGAGGAGTCCTTTTCATTTTGCCTTCAAGTGATGGGCAGCTCACGCACCTGCTCTCTGTGACAGACTGGCATGACATCCAGCTCACCATGCATCCACTACAATGGCTCTGTTTACAGAACTGAAAATATACCTGCCACTTCTTCTGTCGGTCCTCATCACAGACCGGCTTAGTTGGTTAATACTCAGACTCATTTTCCCCCACGGTGGGTTTGCCAAGGCATGGGTGAAACCCTTGTTTCTTCATGTCCCCTGGCCAGCATACAGCAGAGGCGAAAACAGTAGGTAAATAAAGACTGACAAGCACTGATTAGTCACTCAGAATTAGTGGAAATGTCTGGCTGTCGCCGCGGGAGAGCCTGGCTGGATTATGTGACAGTTACAACATGGTGTCTTCACTCCCTCGGTGACACAGCTGAACTGGTGCAAAGGATATGGGTTCCGATTAAGCAATGAGGAAGGCACGAGTAGGCCCTGCTCTTTTATGGTTCTTGAGAAACAATGTAAAGGTGGTTTATGAGGGCCATTTGCTGGCCACACCATGAGTACACATTCTGTCTCACTGCTGTTTAGGTAGTAAACAACCTTGGTGCTTTGCATATTGCTTATGAAATGTGTGTGACATGTGACCATCGGCCTGCCACCCCTGGTCATGCTTAGGGTATTCACCTTTCGTATCAATGCACCATAGGCTTCACATATGTGTATGATAGCATGTGAACAGGTGGTAGTTGGTAATCATTAGTGGAAGCTGTCTGTCATTGCAGTGTCGCCTGTTGCTCAGTGTGCGGGCCGTTTGTGTACTCTCTACATGACAGTACAGGTTACATGTGTTCCCTGTGTAATAGTATAAAGCCACACATGTTCTCCGTATCTAGCTGTATGTCTCATGTGTTGTGTGGTTTGTATGTAACACTGCTGGTTACATGCATAGTACAGTTCAGACATGTTCTCAGTATCTCAGAGAAAAGATTAGATTAGATTAGATTAGATTCGATTCAACTTTATTGTCATTACACATGTACAAGTACAAGGCAACCAAATGCAGAGTGTTCTTTATAGCTCATTGTATAGGTCAGGGCTATGCAGCTAACGGTCCTCAAGATCCGAGCCCTGCTGATTTTCCAGCCTTCATTTACCTGTGAGATAGGTATGAAGCTTCTGTGGCCAATCAGAATCAGTAATTATTAAACTAACAACCTGGGAGAACTGAAAACAAGGGCTGGATCTGTAATCAAGATCCGGAGTTATAGCCCTGATATAGGTCAGAGAATAGCCCTGATATAGGTCACATGTGTTCTCTGTATGAAACTGTATGGCTTCTGTGGTCTCTCTGCACCTCACAGTGCAGGTGACTCGTGTTCTCCGCTACTCACAGTGCAGGTCACTTGTGTTCTCCGTACCTCGCAGCGCAGATCATTCGTGTTCTCTGCAACTCACAGTGCAGGTCACTTGTGTTCTCCGTACCTCACAGTGCAGGTCACTCGTGTTCTCCACAACTCACAGTGCAGGTCACATGTGTTCTCCGTACCTCACAGTAAAAGTCACTCGTGTTCGGTGTACCTCATAGTAAAGGTCACATGTATTTCCATACCTCACAGTGCAGGTCACTCGTGTTCTCCACAACTCACAGTGCAGGTCACATGTGTTCTCCATACCTCACAGTAAAGGTCATAATGTTCTTTAAAGCTCATAAGTGTTGTCTGCATGTAACAGTACAGGTCACTCGTGTCCTCTCTACCTCACAATACATGTGAAATATATTCTTTATATCTCGCGCTACTGGTCAAAAATGTTCTCTCTACCTCACAATACATGTGAAATAAATTCTTTATATCTCGCAATACTGGTCAAACATGTTCTCTGCACCTCACAGTACAGGTCACACATGTTCTCTGTAACACAAAGCACAGGACATGTGTGTTCTCTGTATCTCACAATACAGGCTTTATGGGTACACTTTAACTCATATATCAGTTGGTCCTGCTTGTTCTACCTGTCATTTATAACTCTGGAAGCATTAAATAACTATATATTACATTGTAAGAATTACCCAGACTGACCATCACTGACCACCATGATCATGAATGCAGAGTCATATTCATGGCCTTTACTAGTTCAAATGAACAATGGACAGGACAGTGAGGACACAACAGCTTTCAAACTCATTTCAGCAGAAGAGTTATTTTTTGTTGACATTCCCCATTAGACAAGGAACTAAAACATGACATCTGGCAGTTACCCAAAATGCATTGCTTAATCTTGAGGCATACAGCTATGCAAACCTGGTCAAGATCATTAACAAAATATATGTCATGTTTGGGTGAAAAATGATATATTTACAAAAAAAAAAAGAGCAGAATCAGTCGAGTCAAAGCAGTACAGAAGTCTACTGTGCCTCCCCACCTACAAAGAGTCTCAGTCATCATAACGCAGAGTATCATAACCACACTTCCTTCTGCCGCAGATGTCAGATAATTTTTTGCACATTTGCATATCACATGCAAATTATGTCGGCGCGTAGCCTTTTGTCAACAGGTCTTAACTAACCCTTTCACCAAGACCTCCAAAATTGTCATAACCTTCTCTTTAAACTCCACTGAAAGAGACCAAAACACACCGTTAGCAGTAGACGTGTAGTATATTTTAAAAGGAACAGGTAGGGAAATTAAGTTTTCGGAAGTTTTCTGGCTTAAAGCCAGCCGGCTGGGGCAAAAAGCTTCAGCAGATATTTTCAATATCTCTTTAAATTGCACACAGAGTTTTCTGTTTTCCCCCAAGCTTGCAGGCAGTTTTGGTGTTTCCCCTGCGTACAGAAAACTTCCGTAAAATTGGAATAAACTCACATGAACTGCCTTGAGGTGATTGCGCGGGGAAACCACATATGAGGATGCGGAAATGATGGGATGCAACCTGGATTCACGCTAACGTGGGCGTTTGACAAGGTGTGACACTTAGCTTGGGGCGGAAACACGTTGGCTGTCCCTTGAAAATTCATAAAAAGCAAATATGACGAGTGTCACGGAAAAGAATGAAACACCAGTTCAGCTAACTGGTTATGGTTTCGTCATAGAAAATCTGACTGCCCTAGAGTAAATATCTGTACTGTAATGTAATCTCACTTGAACAAATACGTTGGCCTGATCGCATCTGAAAATCATCAGCCTTATGAACCCCCAGCAGGCCGACATGGCTTGCCCCCCCCGTGGGCATTTTCAGCTATTTTTTTTGGAGCCGAAAGTAGAGGGAATTAAAAACGTCAGAATGTCAATAATGTGCTAATCAATGTGCCAGCAGTGAAATTCACCGATCTGGAGGAGAAGGGCACGGCGCTGGCACATCGATCAGCCACTTCTAAGTTTAACTCTTACTTCTTTTGCGAAGGATAATCTTGATTTTTTTTGGCACACCCTCGTTTAATTGCGTTCTCTCCACATTTGTTCAATTTACCAGGGTTGACAAACCACGCATCTGGCGTGACACTGCATTATTCCATTATAAATTAGCTAAAATTGGCCACATCAAGCGTTGGTGTAGTTTGCAAACCCTACAGGCCATTTACAGGATAATATAACTGTTGCATACATGTAAATGCGTGTGCGTGTGTGTGCGGACTTGTCCCGAACTGAAAACCTCACGCCAGCCAGCTGAGCAAAGCTGGCAATCCTGTAGCGGGATGGTTAGTATCAAAGACACTGGAGGTGTAACGCAAGTCTCGTAACTTTGCGCCGCTTCTTTTCTCCTTTTAGGCTACTTGGTGCCAGTTGACTTGGCAGTGAAACAACCGGCAGACTCTATTGTTAAAAGAAAGCTATTCTGAAAACTGCCGCTAAAATGCAAATAACAGACATGTTGCTATAATGTAAATTGCCTACCTTTCCTACTGGTGAAATCTGCCCTCCCCTCCACCCCATGCACAAGTAATTAATGATCAACATCTTATCTGACCGTCTCTTCAGCAAGAAGCAACAATGTCCAAAAAACACGCGAAGAGTTTATCCTGTTTATCCGCCTGCAAATTTATGCGCGCGAGTAGGAGCCCGCGGCCAATCGCAGATGCTGTTTTATTTCCTTTTTACGCTCTGCCGGTTGAGAGACCTCCACTGATTTTATCCCGCTCTGGTTTCTGTTTTAGCCAGGATCGATTTGGCAGGAGGTCGCGTCCAGCCTTCTGTCTGCGCCCGCCTCGACCCGCCGGCGATGGTGCGTCAGAACAGCTGCCTGATGAGCGTGCCCTCGGCCAGCGCGGAGAGCCAGCTCCCAGCCTCCTGGAGCCCCCATTACAGCTGCACCGATGGTACGCACTGGTACCCACCCTCTCCATTCTGACTGTCATTGGGGGAGCTTGGGGAGCTAAGCAGACAGATTAGAATTGCTCTTGTCCCCCCCCCCCAGCATCCACCATGGTTCCCGGCTACATGGGTCGCCTGTGGATGCAGGACACGCAGCCCCAGTTCTGGTCCAAGTTCCAGGTTTGGGAATGGCTCCAGCAGACACTGGACATGCACCAGATCGACGCCAGCAGCATCCCCTTCCAGAACTTCGACATGGATGGAAGGCAGCTGTGCAGCTTGAGCTTCCAGGATTTCACCCGGGCTGCCGGGTCAGTGGGACCCCTGCTGTACCAGAGCCTCACGGACCTCAAGTGGGGCAGCACTGCAGGTCTGTCTGAGCGCAGCCCCATCGCCTCTGCTCAGGGCAGGTCTGTCTGAGCGCAGCCCCATCGCCTCTGCTCAGGGCAGGTCTGGTTAATGTGACATTTAAACAGATTCCAGCAAGTTTATTCTGTTACAGAAATTAGGTTCCAGACTCTTTAGTTTGCTTTAGCTTATGTTAAATAAAGCGTAGCATGACAAAAATATTCCTATACACTCAGACAACAATATGATGAGATGGCAGGAGGCTTGCAATCACGTCCATGTCCATCAGATCTGCAGGCTTTGGACAGGTTCTCCTGCTTTTCCATTTTCCACTCCTTTTTCCCCTCAAGAATATAAGTGCAACTGAAAGTTAAGCCCTTTTTGTCACAGTTTATAAGAAACTTGACCAGCAGGGGGCATGAAACCAAGCATTACTGTGATATCACCACCTTATACAGACAGGAGTGGAAGGGGTGATGTTGAGCTGTCAGCTAGCGTGAAATGCTGCAAAAGGACCGGGACAGTAAGCCAGCTAGAATGGGAGTAAGCAGAACCTCACGGCTTTAGCAGTTTGGGTGGATTCCTAGATTACATCAGGAAATGGGTTTCATTGTAGAGGCCCATATTCAAGAGTGAAATAATTTAAGATTCAAGAATGAAACCTACCTGGCTTGTAATTTAGTTATTGACCCAAAATACATGACATTTAGTTCAGTTAAATAAAAGTGAATCTACTTTAGGTCAGTGTGCATACTTACAATAGTAGAACAGGAAAGGTTTTTACAATAATGTAATCTAGATACCAGAGTAATCAGTGGAGTAGCAATTAATTAATTATTAATTAATTGCTGTAAGGGGTATTAAGTAATTAAATTGACCTTTATTATTGGTACAATAGTTTGCGATTCAGCATCTGGGATTCTAATTAAATTTGTATTTTCTGAACATGACTTTTCACAGGTCAGTATGGGACAGAAATGTTTACACCGTTGGACATTAAAACGGAAGTGGAAGGTAGGTGTGCTGAAAGCCTCATTCACACCGCTGTGTCGTCCATACCCACTTATTCAATTCAACCCAATGTATTTTTATATAGTGCCTTTCACAACATTCGCCCCAAGGCACCTTACATTGATGTGTTGTGATGCAATACAAAAACAGGGAAATGGAAAGACAAAGAATTAAAAGAAAGCCAGATGACAATAGAGGAGAGGAATCAAAAACTGCCAAGTAGGAAGTAAATAAACCTCAGGGGGTGCAAGATCAGCTGGCTGCCCAACCCCCCCGGGCATGCTAACATTAAAGGAAAAAGGAAAGATTTATCTCTTGCATGGGCATGGTGAGCCAATCACAGGATGCAGAGAGCATGAGCCAGGCGACACCAATCCGTTGCAGGGCACATATTTGGGGTAATATAGAGATGCCAGCTTCCCGAACTGCTACAGCCCAACCCACCACTCTGCTCACATTTGTGTTACATTTTACTGCCCGAATTTGTTAGCATTATAAAAAAAAGTAAGATTTGCTGAAAGTTCTAGAGATCCAAAGCTCATTGTTATATCATATTTATTTTGTAAAATAAATAGTTTTTTAATCTTCTTATAGAATTCTCCTGCTCCATGCTGCCGTTCAAAGATGACAGCCATTTCTACAACAGTTTGCCTACAGGTACAGAGAAGTGTGACAAAAAAAAAAAATGCTTGGAGAGTGGAGTGCAAATACTCAACCAGTCCTGGTGATTTTCATTCTAATTCTGGATCTTTATTTGTCTTTTTTTTCAGATCTCCTCGACGGCAAGCCTTCATTTTCCACATCCGGTGCCAGTAGCTCCCCTAGTCCGTCTGGTCCAGGTGAGAAGATAATCCAAAGCACAGCCATGACCTGGCAGCCGTGTCTAGGTGACCTTCGGGGACCTTCCGTTTTGTGAATAAATAGTGTGTGTCAACTACTTCTTTTTCTACTGTATTTTTAGATTCAAAGAGGCAACACAGTCGGCCCCCCACTACACAAGTCAAAAGACACAGTGAGTCAGCATTTGCACTGCAAACCCTGCACTGGACACATACCGTACCAGTCAAAAGTTTGGAGACATCTACTAACAGAAAGGTTTATTTACAGTAAAGTTAATTTGTACTATTCTCTACATTTTAGAATAATTCTAAAGATATTAAAACTACAAAATAACATACATGGAATTATGCACTCACCAAAGCGGTGTTAAACAGAAGCATTTATTTATTGGTGGGGGATGGAACAGCTCTGTGGGCTGGAACTCAGAAGGTTGCAGGTTCAAAACCCTGGGTTGGCAGAGTGATCCCACCATTGGGCCCTTGAACAAGGCCCTTAACCCCAGTTGCCCCAGGGACTGGCTGACCCTACTGTCTCCTCTACACCAGTTCTATGAGGTGCCTCCTGGGATGCTTTTCCAGCTGTCCTGAAGGAGGTCCCCCATATATGCTGAGCTCTCATTGGCCGCTTTTCCTTCACACTCTGGTCAATCTCTACCAAAACCAATTCTACTGTGTTTAGGTCAGGTGGCCGGGTCATGTGATGCGACACTATCACTATCCTTTGTAGACGGCTTGGCATGTCCAAACTTTTACTGGTACTGTAAGTCTTCATGTAAATGTGGTCATGCTTAAAGCTGAAGAGTAACTTTACAGTGTTCCCTCCCCCCAACTCGTGTGGCGCAGACCCCCGCGGCACGCACCTCTGGGAGTTCATCCGTGACATCCTCCTGAACCCTGACCGCAACCCGGGACTGATTAAGTGGGAGGACCGGGCCGAGGGCGTCTTTCGCTTCCTCAAGTCAGAGGCGGTGGCCCAGCTGTGGGGGAAGAAGAAGAACAACAGCAGCATGACCTATGAGAAGCTGAGCCGCGCCATGAGGTACCGCCAGTTTACCGCCGGGCCAGCGCCGTCGATCCACACACACCAGAAGGTGGTGTGGCGGTTAAAGGAGTGCCCTAAACACTGAACGTTTACCTTCTATGATTTGCACTTGTATATTTACCTGCTACTTTTGCATGTTCTATGAATGCATGATGAATGCTTTATAAAGGTGCACTTAATGTAAATAGCTACCATACTGACCATTCTTGACAAATCTGGTCACAGACTAATTACCTGCACATATTTTCTTTCATTAGCCATTCATTAGCTATGTGGCTCTTGCCCCTCCCAACCTGTTCACCCTTAGATACTACTACAAGCGAGAGATACTGGAGCGAGTGGATGGCCGCAGGCTGGTCTACAAGTTTGGCAGAAACGCCAGGGGCTGGAAGGAATCAGACAAGTGAGAGGAGAAGCCCCACGGCTTTGCAGAACCACCCAGAGAGGACAAGCTATTTATCATGGGCCGGACAAAATTCCATGCTCTTTTTTTAACTTCAGTTTTCGTATAAACCTTTGTTTTGCTTGTATCACTGTTTTTTTTTTTTGTTTTGAAAAGAAGGACTGCTCATTTATGTCTGCGGGGTTTTTTTCTCTTTTCTGTTTTCCTGAGTGACTTTTTCCACAAAGAACCCAAGGCTCAAATGGCAATCATGGAGAAGTTGGAAAGGGACATGTCGATTCTTCCAACTCAATGCCAGCTGACAATGTACATTTTTTATCCTATTAATGTAGCACTTTTAATGGCCAAGACCATTCCTTCACAATCGGAAGTGTAATACATTGCAATACAAAACGCAAGACTTACCCAGACTTAAACATTTTAAAAAGCCCCAAATCATCTGTATACATACGTATCGAAGTTAAGTGTGCATTTAGCATATTTTTCTTCCAGTAATAACCTAAATAACCTAGAAATTCTGGGTAAACATTAACAGCTGATTAGCAAATGGAACTAAATTTAGCAAATGGAATTTATGGAATAAAGATGGCCACAGAAAAGCTCTTTTTAGAGATATCATCAGGGCCAAGGCATGAAATAAGGTTGCTTTAATGTGAAACAACGCTTCCATTTTCACCTACGTGGCGGCAGGACACAGAAATCTGTGACGTTTTTACCCGTGTCTGTTTACATTCAGTCCAAAATCTCAGACGAGGCGACGCTGCTCCCCAGGCCTCAGGTAACACCCACTCGACAACCTCACAAGAACTCCAGTTACCCGTTAAAAAGTGTCAGAATGTTCATCAGCAACGAAAGGACACCCTGAAAAGAGAATTACCAAGAGAATTATTGTATATAATTTAGTAACAAAGCCCAAAATGAAGCTAAGAGGAGCTTGCAGAAATAGGTCAAATGAGGACGACGTCCAGCGAGTAAACAACTGAGGATGACAGCGATGTCACCAGAGATATGCGAAACCTTTATCTGTATGCTGTCTAGGGAAAAGTAGAACATTTTTTCTGTAAAGTTAAAGATTATTTTTGAATTGTGCAAAGAAGAATGACCTCTGTAACTGAAATACCCCTTTCGTCAAATAAAACATTTATATTTGAAACATTCCTGAAGTTGTTTTTATAACATCAGAACCAAAGTTGGTGGTGAAAGAAAAAAGGTTATTGGTCTCAAGGCAGCTGGAATGAAGCTGGACTGCAGCACATACAAGGCACTGATTTATGTACATTTGGTCACTTAACCAACTTCCTGCTGTCACAGGAGGTTCTGAGAAGAGTTTAGCCCAATAAACCTGAGCATGGTATTCAATTTCAGTTCAGTTTTATTGTATAGCACATTTTCACAATATTACAGTGTCTCAAAGTGCTTTACATAATCCCTGCCCAAAGCCCCCAGTGAGCAAGCCAGAGGAGACAGTGGCAAGGGGAAAAACTCCCTAGAAGGAAGAAACTTTGGGAGGAACCAGACTCAAAGGGGTGGCCCATCGTCCAGGGTCAGCAGAGGAAGCCCTAACTGTAACCAGACCCAAAGGGGAAGCCCAACCTCCAGGGGGCGGCAGAGGAAGCCCTAACCATAACCAGACCCAAAGGGGGAGCCCAACCTCCAGGGGGCAGCAGAAGAAACCCTAACCCCAACCAGACTCAAAGCGGGAGCCCATCCTCCAGGGGCCAGCAGAGGAAGCCAGATGAACAAAATGGCAAAATGCTCTTTTGTACAGTCCAAATTTTAATATATATTGGCTGGTTTTGATTTTGTGGGGGGGGGGAGGTGTAAAGAGAATTTTCCCACAGGAATCAGTAAAGTATATTTTATTATTAATTCCACGAGGGAGTGGGAAGCCAGAGTGACAGCACTGACAGCTCAGTTCATCCAAAACCAATGGCACTGATCCCCACCCAGCTCTACACCTCACACTGTAGGTCTAACTGGGAGTGAGCAGTTAGCTAGAGCGAGAACTAGAGCCCCTATAATCTAAAACGGAACAAGTGTGTTTTTATTCTAGACTTGAATATTGAGAGTGACCCTGAATCTCACACATCTGGTGGGAGACCATTCCACAGCTGAGGAGCTCTGTAAGAGAAGACTCTGCAGCCTGCGGTAGCTCTTTCTACTCCAGGTACTAACAGATATCCTGCTCCTTGAGACTGAAGCAGACAGGTACTTAACCTTGAGCTGTATAAGTTTATGCATATTTATAAATATTTATGTATAAAAACTAACATTTGCTCAGAATTAAAGTATCATCAGAATGACTATATATTCCTCCAGGCACTAGTTGGCAGTATTCCCATGATTAAAGCTTGATATCCCAGTAGGTCTTTCGCTGAAGTCCATGTCCATGGACCGTAGACTGGATCAGTCGCGGTTCTGATTCCGCTTTTTTTATTTTTGCTTGGACCTTAATCTGTTTATTATTGTCTACCGCCCCCCCCCCACAAGCACCGGCTTCAGCACAGACGTCTGAAAGCACGGTGTCCCTCTCTGGTTGATCATCACGCCGGCGAATCACGGGCAAATGCGCTGCCTCCCTTATGCCATTCACACTTTCACCGACAGGACAGTGATTGTTGCAAGGCTTGTTATCTGTACTGACGGCCGCCCCATTTGCTCATTAATGTCAGCCTTATCGACTCTCAGCCAGCTGTCACACCTGCCATAGTGTCACCACAACCTCGGACAGGGAGCATACATCCAGCTCTGATTGGATAAGAAGTTATGCAAAAGAGGTGGTTCCTCTACATGCATATGAATATACGATATACATTAATGCATACAAATGAGGTCTCAGTTGCCCCACAAGACTGCTAAAGATCCGAATTACTACGAATGGCATCATGTTTTTTAATGTGGCTGTTGGGAAGATCATTTTGTACGGCTCATGGTCAGATACCAGCAGTCCATTTCTCACAGGAGAATATTGAGGAAACACCTACAGCTCTCTCCTGGCTGGCTCAGATGCAACCTTGTGTTGATTGCTGTGGCTACCATGTCGCGATAAATTTTATACTAAGTAGGAGAGCTGCTTTTCATTATATGACTTCATTTGAAGGTACGGGGGTAGAAACAGTTTTGTGTGGATGTATAGGGCGGGAGCAGGACAGCTAACCATGAATGCTTCTTAAACGTTACACAAAAATCAAATTCACACCCATTAACCATAAAATCTCACTGGTGAGCTGTGACTGATTATTTCTAATATATGAGAATGACTCCTAAAATGTTATCTGATCTTCAGTTGGCATAAAATGGCTGAAGCAAAAAAAAAAGTAATTCCAGAAAGACGAGAAAGTGTAACTTTAAAATTGGAGCTTGGATCCACATGGATTCTCACAATTTTTTTCTGTTGCTGTTCTCTGCTGCCTGGAGGAAAATTACCTCTGATGAAAGCCTCTGACAGATCGCTGGGCTGTTAGGCAAATGGCCCCAACAAATACAAACTCAGACGCTCTCAGCACAAAAGTGATTTCCCTAACGGACCATCAGCACTGGGCCATGTCAGGTATCTTCACACCTTGCGCTCCAAAGATAACCGTTCACACATTATTTATTCATATATTACTTCAACACTCCTAGGTACATGTGCACCACTTGAGCACGGAATCCTGCATGTCTCTGAACTTTTGTTATTATTACAAATAGAGTGACATTGACAATACTGTTGGGTTACGAACATCAGACCAATTCTAATAATTTATTATGTAAAGATGTACAAAAGGTGATTAAGGAATGTTGAATTTTGAATTGTCAGAGTTTTTGTTTATGTGTGTGTGGGTGAGCCTTCAGGCTGAAAATGTGCTTATGCAATGTAAGTAAAATTCCTGAGAAAAAGGCACAATAATTTCCTTGTTGATCTGGATCCTTGCAACACTGCGGCCAATTGATACGAAGGTCACGCGCTAAATCACACCACACTCTCGCTTCCCGCCATGCATCTCTCAAGGTGGTCAGCAGGGGGGCGTAGTGGTTAAGGGGCCTGACATGTGACGCCGAGGCTGCAGGTTCATAGCCTGAAAACCTTTTGGGTTGAGCTTGCTCTACTGAGCTGATCCAAAATGAGCCCCCAAAACCGGCCCAGCAAGCACTCTTAACCCACTGGCTTGCTCTCCTTCTCAAACCTGTTGTAAAGGATCCCTCAGGCCGTGCCGTGCTCCCACGCATGGAAGGGTGGCGAAGGCCCGGCGCTGGGGCATCTGGTTTCAGCCAGAAGGAGAGGCGACCGGCGGCCCATTGTCAGTCGTCTCCAGAGTGGCCAGACCGCATTCTGCACATCTATGGTTTCACTCACTTCTCTCCCCAAAGATGCCAGATCCCCCATCCCCCCTTCCCCGCCCCACCAGACAGAGCTGTTAACATGACGGTCCTTTGGCATCGGCTGCCACAGACATGCATGGGTCCACCCACAGCAGGGTAAAGCACTTAACATGTGTAATTACACGTTATATGCATTTCCAAAGTGAGATTTCACTCTACAGTGGTGACCAGAATCAACCTCCAAGGCAGATAAGGTTTCCTACAGGACAGTCTAGTGATTCGTCTTTTTCTTGATTGCAAGTCTACAGACGGCTTTGCAACCGCTGCCATGGACTTCATCGGAGACATGCTCAATGATGATAATAATAATAATAATAATAATAATAATTATTATTATTATTATTATTATTATTATATGCTCTGAGCTGTTCCACCACCCCTTAGAACTTAAAAGATCCCTTTCGGTGTCCTTTATATTCATTTTTTTAAGTTATCCATTCTCTATCGCTATATATGGATTCATTAAGAAGTACACCGTCATATGCATAGTAAAACAGTCAGGTTACCCCATTTAATGAAAATCTTATTCTGCATGTTCCGACTGGGCAAAGTTGACACGGATTACACGTAAGACACTATTTCATATCTTTCACGTTGGTAAGATAATCGCCAAATTTGCATGAAGGGTGCGTCCGGCACGCTTAATTTGATAATTTTTTTTACATGTTAAAGAAGAACACATTGATACAAGCCGCTGCTGCGTTACGAGGGGAACGATAACCAAAGCGATCGCGATAAATGGGAGCGAGAAGGCAGCGGTGTAGCGAGCCAGTGCTCCGGCGGATTGGTCCTCAGAAGAGCCATTGTTCGCAGACCAGATACCTAATCAGAAATTTAAAATAATAGCTCTTATCATGTCAACGTCGCACTCAAAGGTCCCATTGTGGTATCTGGTGACACACACTTTGCTCACGTCTGTAACAGATCAGACTCCATCATAGATGCCCCCCCTCAGCCCCGAAATCACCCCCCGTTCAGCTTCAACGTGCTCCACCCTATTAGGCATATTTAGCATTTTGATAGTAAAATCCCGATATCTCCCAAAAGCCATCAACTGTTGCATCTTATACATTAATTAATCCATTAATTAATTAACCCTCCACCTTTCAGAATGAAAGGATAAAACAGCTAACACTGTCTTCTAAAGAATATTAATCACACACAAAATATTTTCGCTCCGATTGTCATGTTTCGACAGCACCTACAAAACATTGCTTTTCGATCGGTGTTATCGTTTCAGTACCACAATCTCCAGAGGTTTCTGCTGCCACCTACCGTCCAATGACAACATCGATGTTCGTATTGACAAGCGGGTCCTTGTGTAGAAAATGGTTGGTTCGGTTGGTTTAAGATGAAACTATTGAAATCTGGGGCACATGACAACTAATCCAACGATTTTTTGCAAACATATCAGAAGCTTAGGGAGGAAAATTAAAACACACAAGTTTTCTCTCTCTCTCTCTCTCTATATATATATATATATATATATATCTCCACGTATACTGTATATGCAGGATATGATGCATTTAACTTTTCATCTCGAACCTTTTTTAATTATTGGATATTGCGCCCGGAGCATATTCCGGAGGATGGACGGATGGATATTAGAGGTGTGTCTGTGTGTGGACTTGCTCCTCACTTAGGGTGCCTTCTGCACCGTGCTTCCTTAGACAGGTTCTAGATTCGCCATGATTTCATGAGCGAAAAAAATGGATGGATGGATGAATGGATGTATATAAACATATCAGCTGGGGGGGGGGGGGGGCATGGGTTATAGAATGTAGCAGGGCGCCGTGATTATTATTTCGAAATGGACCACAACCCGTGTGCTTCCCGGATTTTGTCATCATAAACTCTGCAAGCATGCAATCAACAATCTAAAAATGCAATTTATTTAGGCACATTAAAAGCAATAAACGCGTTGTCCAAATTTGGTAAGTATCCGCATTAGAGACTGTTGACGAGAAACGCGGAAGGACCCAGGAGGTCCTCAAATAAACTAGCGCTGTTCAAGCAGATTGCCTGAACAAAACCCACTGCAATGTACACAGAAACACATGTCAACAAGCACTGTATAAAATGTGACAAGTGTACAGTTATTAAATATATCATTGTGTTTTGGAATTTGTATATAAGAATTGTGAAATTGGCAATAAACTCGATTACCATAGAATATGAGGTAAAACTAGGCATTTTCTGGGGGCACGTGTCATCGACTAGGACACAAAGATGGCGGCCTCCTTGCGGCTCGGACGTCGGGGGATAATAATTGGGCTGAGATTACTTAAAGTACAAAATGCATCCAGGATACAGCAGTTGTGCCGAAGCAATTCAAGGCATTTCTTCCTGTCCCCATCATTCCTGGGTGAGTATTGTCACAAGGCTAATTACACCTGCTTGTCTAAGGCGATTGGTGGTTTGAAATCTGCATAACCTGCTGTCATTCTAACACAACAGATGAGATAAACCGGCCACTGAATGTTGTTGTCAATAAAAAAATATGCAGTTCGAATTATTGGCATCTTTAAATTGCACGTCGAGCATGAATGTGCGTATGTGCCCTGCGTTTGACTGACATCCCCACCAAGGTGGACCGCAGCCTTGTACCAGGTGTTGGGTGGATGGATGGAATAAAATGCATAGTCGGGTTGCAAAGCTGAGCATTGAAGAGTTGAACCGACGGATGTGGACAGGTAGTGTAAAGCTGGTCACATACGGTTTAGATGTAGTATTCGTGCATGTTGACAACGTTCGCATCTTCTGCATCAAGTTCAGCTGCAACCGTTTAATAGTGCATTTGTCATGATCACCAATCTTTTAACAAAGGTTATCGGTAATCTGGAGGGATTCTAAGAAATTTAAGACACCTTACGAAATGCAGTTTATATGAATGCATCATCATCATCCGGTCGGTTAAAATATTTCTAATACGTTTGCGAGGGATACAGTGCCTGGAGGTAATGTTTGCGTTATGATAATGCAATGTAAGATAAATTGGGCCTGCGTTGTTTTTGCCCTAGGTGGGACTGCTTCTTAGCACAGCCCACTGAAAACGTGTTATATTGTAAGATATGACAGCTCTCCACAATTGACATCTGCTTGAAAATACTGAGCTGGCTTGACTGGAAATATTCTATAGTTCATTTTCTCCGGGCAGTAATAAACTGATACCCCATTCCCACTCGAGTTAAGAAAGTCATTTTCCCCCATTGCCTTGCACTTAGTGAATCGAGATAAATTCAGTTATATTTATATAATTTCGGGAATTCATTGAAGTAAGAATTACGTAAAGTCGTAAAGCAGTCTGCGTCTGCAGGCATTACTTCCATCTAAAGCTAACAATCGACGTCGGGGTACATTTCGCTTACCTATCAGTTTTAAACATTATCTGCGTGTGGATCGACTGTAATAATGGCCTGTAGGGGGCAATCGCATCTCAAAAACACCTGTTAAACTGCGAAAGTGATACCCAGCCTATCACGTTGGGAGCATCACTTGTCTTTCACTGCAGCGTGGATTCTGCCGTCTCGTGTGTTACTATAAAGGAAGCCTCTGTGGATCTTCCCTCTCCAACGTGTACAGTCATTATAGTCGTTTTTTTTTTTTGCCTGTGTCTTAAGGCTACTGGACGTAATCTATCCAAGTTTTGTTGCTGATGCCAGATTCAGCCCTCTTCGGCTTGGATGATGCCAATGTAGCACAAACCTATGGAGAGAGATTCTGCCATCCATCATGCCCTTCAGCTCCTCATTGTTGGAAAGGTTGCAGTCTTTTTACTTTTTGCAAAAGGAGTTCTATAGGATTCAGGTCATGTGACATCTGGCCAGGTGTTGATTTGCACTTTCTTCTAAAAAAAATAATAAATAAATAAATAAATAATAATAATAACTTCCCCGTGCTTCTGATAGTGTGTTTAGGATTGTTGTCATGCTGGAAGATTCCTTTCCTGCCAAGTGCCTCAAGACTGGGAATTTATGTTGCCACCTAATGAAGCAATTTCTCCTGCACCATACAAGTTAAGCTTCATTTTATCCGACCAGAGAATGCACTACCAGTATTCATCAGGATTTTTGTTCTTTGGCAAACGTTACTCTTGCAGTTTTGTGCCAGTTGTCAGCAATGTTTTCCTCAGGGACGCCATCCACGGAGGTTAACTTCATGAAGAGGCCAATTTGTAAAACTGAATCTAGTGCTCACCCCGAAGCACTGGCCCGTGTGTTTAGTGCAACTGCAGGCTGTGTGTTTTGTCATCTTTCTTCCTAACAGCTGCTGCAGCTGTGTTCAATCATTCGTTCAGGAGCTTACCACTGCTCTTGTAACTTTTTTTTTTTTTTTTAACAGCTTTTTACAACTTTTTTACAGTTACTATCTGGAGTCTTAAATTTTTAGGCAGTTCCTTTCATGTGGAGCCCTAATGTATTTCAAAATTGCAAATATTGTTGCGTTAACGGCCTGTTTTGAAATTCTCCTTGACCAAAAGTCTCGCTGACAAGCATGCAGGCACTCGGCCATATGTGGTTTGGTCAAAAAGACTAACAGCTTGTGCAATTCAGCTGCATAGAAAATCGTGTCGTGGTTACACTCATTTTTGTTTCACTGAGTGTCTGTATGTTAGTCTGAAATTCCAATGTGGTCTGACTAAACTAATTGCTTTTTATTCTGTATAACAGCATATATCCTGCTTAAATTAAAACACACACAGTTATTTTAATGTTAATGATACTGTTTGGAATCATTAAAGTTTCTGTAAAATAGAACCAACTGCTTGTTAATGAGAATGGTCAGAGGAGAATGGCCAGACTCCTTAGGGCTAATCGAATGCCCACAAGTGCAAAAATAACGGCACAGTACATCACTGTTGTGTATAATGGCTTAGCTACACTTGAAGTGATTCTGGAGGCAAAAGTGGGTCCTACCCAGTACTAACTAGGTAAACCTAATAAAGTGACTAATGAGTGCATCAAATCTATCTATAAATGGCACTATAGGTGTGTGTGTGCACATACATACCACACTCGTATACATAGACAATAGACATGCATACATATTCACACATACACACTCACAATGCCATGTATAGGTAGTATAAACATAAAGTGAGTGTGTGAAAAGAAAAATCAGGAACCAGGATGGACAAAGAACACGCATATGTAACTACATACATACTTTTGAATCGTCTTTGTCCATCCCGGTTCCAGTTTTTTTTTTTTTTTTTTTTGTTCATAAGCACAGTATCACAATTTCTCCCCTCTGTGACTGACCAGTTGCTGTTTCCCTTTGCTTCCTATAGGGGCACCACCTATTAGGGTGCAAATGCCGGCGCTTTCCCCCACCATGGAAGAGGGTAATATCATCAAGTGGCTGAAAAAGGAAGGTACGACCTGAAGAGCTCCATCGCATACCTCTTTGATGGCTCTAGCAAAGATGACTATATATAAAATGCAAAATCATTTTGTCTTTTTCTTTCTCCAAATGCTCATTCATTGGCTTAAAGAATGATTACAATTTTTATTAACACAGCATAGTGCCTGTTCTCCTAGCTCTTTATATCTTTACAGCAAAGATTTTGCTATGTTTATGAACGTTTAATATATTCATTACATAGTTATTCTGCTAATTTCCAGAAATGTTTGAATACTTATCAGTGACTAAAATGGGCGAACCTCGGACGGTAATTTTGCCGTTTGTTTTCGGAAGATGATCTTGCTTAGGGGTGGCGACAGTTAAATGACCACAATGCAGCGAGGGTTCCGTTGGAAGGTCAGAGTGTCAGTCATAGTCGTGGTGACATGGGAATCCCAAAGACGCGGCAGATGTGCCCTTTAAGGAAAGCAGCCTGTAGTCAGGAGTGTGTTAATGGTTTCCAGGCCACGTTCTCCATTTAGATGGGTGCAGCGCAAAACGAGTGTGCGATACAGGGTGTAGAAATGCTTTAGGCGTCACTGAGGGAGGGAAACAGTCATTAATCCTTGGAACACGGCGGCCCTTAGAACAAGGTGACGTGACCGCCGTTTTGAGCAGATAAATCAGCGTTAATAATGAAATTACCTCCAGGCCTCAAAAGTAATTAGTGTCACAAAAAGACCCCTATAAATGTAAAAAATTATTACCGTGGTCCTACCCTCTGTCAAAGAAGTCTTTAATCAGATAAATAGATGTACTTCATCATAATGTATTAGCTTTGTTAGTAGGTATTTTCTTCTCATTAATAAGTTGGTGCTAAGATCACTGTACAGAACAGCATATGTGTTAATAATTGGTACCAAAACTAACATTAAAGTAACTGAAGAGATGGCATTGAAAAAAATGGTGATGTAAATGGAATGAAATGTACCTAAATGGAACACTCTGGCAGAAAGGGCTAATGGGCTTTCGTTTATAACCTTTGTCACCCTTGACATCCCCCTGTGGGAAATGCCTGCTGGCTGTTTTGTTGGCTGTAGGAGCGGCTGCCTTAAAAAGATCCTTTGGGGCCATCAATAGACTTATTGGTAGGTAGGTGTGTGTATAAGACATATATATTACTTTGTGAGGACCAAATGGGATAAAAAACCATGTTGACGGTGTAGGGACCACCTTTTCAGTCCCCACAAGGGGAAACTCGGTTTTATAAAAATCTGTGCAATCAGAAAACTAAAAATTCCAAAAGACTTGTATTTTGTTTGGTCACTTATGGTTAAGGTTAGGGCTGTGTGGGGGTTAAGGTTATGGTTAAGGTTAGGGCTGTGTGGGGGTTAGGGTTGTCATTGTTGGGATCAGGGTTATGCCCATAGAAATGAATGGGCGGATGGACGGTCCTCACAAAAATATGAATACAAACGTGTGTGGTGATGTACAGAATAAGTAGAAATTTAAATTCCACAGACTTTGAGCATTTGACCTCTGGGGTCATTTTCCTCCAAAACGCATGAATTTCCGAGCCGCCCCTGACCCTTGGAAAATGCCCCGTAAGGGTAAGGTCAGACCCTAGGGTGCCTGTCGCCCCTCTGGAGCTGAAGCTGGCCTTTCATCCCTGCGTGACAGGAAGAGACCTTCTGGCCTCATGTAGCCTCCTCCTGCCGCAGAAACCGCTCCACTCTGTCCTTTAGTATCATTTGGTATTCTGCTTTGAGGTTTCTCCCCCACCTGGTTTATATTTTAAAGGAAAGATTCCCTGTCTTGTGCTCTTAAATATTGAATTATAGCTCACTGAATACTCAGTGATTTAGCCATTTTTTAAAACTCGTGGGGGTCACATTCCTGTATGTCTTTTTTTTTTCTTGTTCTTCAAACCAAACAGTCTGCTTGTGTTGTCTTGTGTATTTTCAGTCCCCAGATCTGTCTTAGATTAAACGCCACATATTTCCCCTTATGCTACAAGAAACGGAGCGAATACACAAATACAGCTTTTAGATCAATACCCAGTCTTTCAGGCAGGCCCCCAGATGTTATTGAATAAGTAAATGTCTGTTTGCTTTGTCTTAGAAACAATATCCACAGCCGGTGCGGTTCCCCTGCATTACAGCAGGCGGCGCTACAGCATGCAGATGACATTATAGGCCGATATAGTGTTTAGCAGCAGATTGTAAAATCGAGCTCAGATCTATAAATAAGCTGGCCACGGCATTCTTGATTATTGAAACATCAGTGAAGATATTCGAGTCATGCGACATTAATTTCTCTCCCTGGCCTGTTAGTAGCTCTTGGTTTCTGTCTGTTTAAACAGTCGCTAGTCTGTCGTGCTGCTTTTAAATGCTGTGCCTCATTACACATTAGGTATGCTGAGTTTCGTAATATAATTCACATGATCGGTGCAGGAGGGTTTGTTTGTATAATGTTATCTTGTTAGCCCGACTTTTGCACCTTTCCTGTGGTAAAATGCTTATTTGAAACCGCAGAGTGGTTAGTGATTGAGGTTCATCAGAAACGCCTAGGATTTTTTTTGCTGCCATTACAGTCCAAAATAAAAGTTTGGTTTGATGAAATTATAATATTAGAGTGAGTTAGGACATAATGTCCATCACTTAATCTGAATTTGACACACATATTGCAACAGTGATTGTCTATCAAATCTGTGTAATCTTTATTTTACTGTTACACTGCGTAAATACATTCTGAAGTAAAGTTTATTCAAGGCAAGATCAAATGCTCATTCCAATATTAAGAACTTAAAACATTCTCTAGTAAAATGCGTTTAATTGTAGTGGGTCCGGATCCATTCTAGTGCACAGTCGCACTAAACAACACTATATGTTATGCTGCTGGTATCTAAAGACCTGTGGCGACTAAGATGGGTCATGCTTTGTTCATCGTCAAATTCCTAATTTTTCAGTTTATTGCTTTTTATTTAAATTTAGATTAGTCAAAATCATACCAAAATCTGAACAGTGTCTGCCCGAAGGCCTACCAGAGATTTGGAATTTTTTCAAGCCTTGTAAATCCTGTGAACTTCTCTGCTAGGCGAATCTGTGGCAGTAGGAGATGTGCTGTGTGAGATCGAGACCGACAAGGCGGTCATCACCATGGAATCCAATGACGATGGCGTGCTGGCCAAGATTCTGGTAAGCGATGCGTGTCCGCTCTAACTGTGCCATCTCCTTGTCGTTACCCAAATGGGCATCTCCTGCCGCGCCGTCTCTGTAGCACCATGTGACCAGGGAAAAGTCAATGTTTCGATTATCAGCCAGGAATTGCTAACTATTGTCTTAGTCACGTGGTTATGGAATGGAAACATACTACACTGAGTTACTTAGCAAACCCTTTTCATAAGAGAGTCACACTCATGGTTTATACGTGTTGCCCCTGATTTATGGCTGGGTTCAGTTACAACAAGTCATACATCAAAATGGTCGTAATGTCGGAATAGATAATCATGCTGACTTTTTGGTGTAAGAATGAGACTGGAAGATGAATGTGAGGCTGGGGTGGTTGCACTGCGATACAGTACAAGTAATTATGGTATGGTGAGCAGAGCACACTGGGTAGTGTAGTGATTTTAGGCATGCTGTCGGTTGAAATTTTTTTTAATGCATTTACTTAATTTTTTTCTTCCTTTTAAAAGCTTTGGCCGTATATGTGCGTCATCGTAAGTCATATAAGTTCTAAGTTGAGGACAGTCTATATTAGCCAAGGTGGTGCTGGAGACTGGTAGCCAGGCATTGCATCATGGTGTGTGCCTTGTCGAGATCAAAGGTTGCTCTTTTGTTCTTATTTAGGCAGTGAATGGTTTTCCTATTCCCAAAAAGAATACTGATAGCAAGCTTCACAATTGTCTGGTCACTATCTCCTCCGGTCTTCTGGCTTTGCAGACACCACAGCTAGAAATGGCTTGCAAGTCCCCTTCTACAGGCAGTGTTTTAGTCATTTGTAGCCTAGGTGACTCTCAGAAACGATCTGCACCAGCTGTGTTTGCCGTATCACGTATTATCACTTTTACGTGCCTAACACCTGTAAAAAGCATATATAATAAATTTACCATATAATTCACCATGCCCATTGTTCAGCCCCTGGTTGCCAGATGCAGCCAAGCGTGGCTAAAGGATGTTTAAGGATGATACCTCAAAGTTGGTTGTAGTGCATTTGTGGGCTAATAGGATGGCCAGAGTGCCAAGGAGCCCAGCGGAAGGATAAGCTGTGAATCTGTGCTACAGAAGCATGGCTGAGGATTCAAATGCGACTCTATGTGGATAAAGGACTCAGTCACTTTCCCTCAGGCCGAATGGGATCACACTTAACTAATAAAGACCTTCCAGTCTTGGCAGTATTATCTATTTGTCTGTCCCTCTTATCTTCCCCATTTCCCGATGTTAGCCCATTCTCTTGTTGGAACAGTCTATGCCGCCCAGACTGTCAACTGTGCTGCTAGAACAACAGACATTTGCGTTCTGGTGTCTGTTGTATCATTCATTACAGCAGGATATGCCCTGTGGCGGCTCTCCCAATGCGCTCCCAGCAGAAGCAGTCTACTATACATTGTTTGGACATGTAACACTTCCATCCTTCTAGTGAATTGAAGCAGTTTCCATGGAAACCTTGAGGGAAAGGTGGCCTGGGATTGATAACCCCCTTCCACTTCTCAAGACCTCCAACCCAGCAGAATGTTTGAGCAGCAGCACATTCTTCTACAGCAATGAAAGCAACAGGAAGATTTACATTTATCAAGTCAAACCAGTGGCTGCTTCGCTGCTAATGGGTCTCACTATTTCACGTTCTTTTAGAGCGTGTAGGGGAAGTGAAATTAAGTGGCATGTGAAGCCATTCATTTCATTTTAAAAGGTGCTATTTTTATTCTGTTTGACTGTGGTGTTTTGGAAACGAGACTGTTTGTTTGTTTTTTTGTGTGTGTGTGTGTTTTCTTCCTCCAGTCCACTAACTACTGTCATGATGTTAGAGTTAATTTTCCATAAAAGCTGCCTGAAGCACAGTCACAGATGGACACCATGAAGCCAAACTGCAAACATGTTAGCCTGTGTAAAAGGAGTAAATAGCAGTAGTACTCCGAGCATTAAGACGGCCACATGGATTACTTAAGTCTGCGTCTCTCCCATGGTGTAGAACGCCCGACATCCGCCCCATTGCTGCTAATCTCGCTGCACATTTACGGTTGTGCAACCATGCGTTGAAGCACAGCTTCCTTGTGGCTTTTCATGCCTTGGGTGGATACTCTATGAGCTTCGTGTGCTTAGCAGTCAGGAGCTGGTCTGACATAAAACACCGTCTAGCTCATTTTAGGTCTGCGTCCCTGGAGTCTCGTAAGCGGACTAGATATGCTGACTGCCTTCTGCTAAGGCCGCCTCATTCATCTTCTTGCCCAAGAGCAGTGGCTAAGTAGCTGGGAAAAGCCAAAATCGTCTTAGCGCCACGCTTCCCTCTGTCTTGCCAAGACTGGCGTCTTCCTGCTTTGGCTCGCGCCGAATCAGTGTCCGGACTTTCCAGACTTTCTACACCAGGCCTGGCGCGAGTCCGTTTGAAGGGACTGTTTACAGAAAGCCATAATCACATCTCTCTGTGTGTGAGCGTGTGTCATTCACTCGATCGACATTCACACCATCGACGCTGCTGATTCTCGTCTTCACGCCCCTGTCATCGAGCAGGTAAAAGGATGGGCTCTGAAAGTTGCAGGCGACAAATGTTCCCTCTGTTAAGATGCACTAGTCTAATGTCCCTTTTATAGATGCAGAAATACACGGTCAGCAAGGCCAGCAGTGTTAACTCTGTTCAGTTTAGATCAGTCCAAGCTAAGGACTGAGACACCTTTTGTAATTCCAGAGGACAAGGTAGATGTGCTATCATCATAAGACCATCCATGTTGTTACTACAGGGGATTTACAGTATAACTGTAACCATCCAACAGTAGAATTGGTATTTCCCTTGGGTGCTGTTTATCCTAGAAATTCCCTAGAAACTTGATGCATCCCCCATTAAACGTCATACTCTTTAGGTTGACAATGTTAGTTTTATGATTGTAGTTGGAAAACTTGCCTGGATTCAGAGTTTAAAATGGGTATGTGCCTTGTTCAGAGGTACATCCCTCCTCCAAATGCAGCTATTACATGCCACCGAACAGAAAATCTTTGACAGACTACTGAAATTCCCCAGAATCCTGGTTGGTATCCTGTATAGTTTTGCCAAGCTGCCTACTAGTAGGAATCCGATCATGCATTTGGCAGGTAGCTGGCCGTGCCCTGGAGACAGTTAGTCGGCCGTGACTTGTGCCAAGAGGCATGCAGATCCCTTCATGTAACTGCCCGTCACCAAACAGCCGCACACAACACTGATCAACGAGGTCAGCCCCCTCCTTACCACCACCTGTCTTTTCGCGTCCATTTTTTTTTCCACCTCCTTTCCTGCTCTGCCCACTGGTTTTCTGCAGAAGCAGTTCTGTTTTTTCATGGTAAACCAAAGCACAAGTTTCTTAAGCGGTGGGATTCCCCGTCACCCTGGGCAGCCGGAGCACAACTGCAAGAGCAGCTTACACATTTGGTTACGGCTTGCCGGGGAATTGGCCGGCCCAGTTTGGAGGGGAAGAACATGGATGGGTCTGCCATCTGGGGTGAATTTTCTCATTAGAAAATTCTACACTGTACAAGAAATTATGGCAAGTTTAAAAGAGGGGATTGTGCATTTTCAGCTTCAATCCTATGCTTGATGTTTTAAAAGGAAAATTTTAAAAATGTAACAGTTGAAGATCCCTTTGGTATGAGCTTTATCCAAGAATCTTTCTTCAAAGGCATAATGATGATTAGATTTTATTTCCAAGATGTGTGTTTCCCTCCGATGGTTATTTTTTTGTCTTGTAGTAATTAATGTTTTTGTTGCTTTGCCAGATTGTCCAGTTTTCTTTTTGCATGTTCTAAAGCCAATAATCATCATGTGAAATACTGATAAAGCAGGAATGGGACAGAGTGTCTGCTCTTCCCCTGGCTGAACCCACTTGAAAGTCCCTGTTTGCTCTGTCCCTGTGACACATGCTTTCCCATTAATAAAAACATCTCGTTATTGCATTGAGCTTTGAAAGGAAACCTCTGGACTATGCATGCAATTTTTTTTTTTTTTTGCATTTGTATGATTTTTGGGAAAGAAGCAGCTCTCTGGTCAGATTAATATGCTTTCATTGTCGTATTAAACCCAAATCATCCTTGGACACTTCCTGTGTGATTAACTACTCACTGTCCAGCACAGTCTGCCTGGATACTGGATCTGCCAGGTTCAAATATAGATTTGCCCCTTTCTGCTGTCCGCTTTTCCCCGTGGATCAATTGGTGGAATTTTTACAGCTCTGAACGGAAGCCCCCCCCCAACAAGCTGTTATTGCCAGAGAGTTTGGGAACAATTACTCATTTCTGAACAAATGGGGGGGGGGGGGGGGCCGCGAAAAAGTGGTGCGGCGTGTTTTGATGTAACACAAT
>JAODLD010000021.1:18732072-18743554 GCA_026781065.1 Mormyrops boulengeri
GTCCCCCCCCCCTCCCCCCCCCCCCCCCCCCCCCCCAGTCCAGCACTCGGTATAAAAAGCAGCCAGCTGTACACCACCCTCATAGTAACCACCTCTGATTAATGACACCTGACGCAGCAGTGAATTGCAAAAATCACGTCGTGGCAGGACCCCCTCTCAGAACCGCTGCCGGCCGAGATCCCATGGTGTCTCTGTATGTGCTCGGAGAGGGGGATATGTCTCCGTCGTTAAGCCCAGCGGTCACCAACCTGGGATGCCCCTCACACTCTAGATTATTCTCTTTGTAAAAGTAGGTCAAACTGTAAAAATGGTTGGAGGGTGCTGCATTAGCCTGTGCGTGATTATTTGGTGTTGGAGACTGAAGTCCTACAACGTTGAGTCAGACATTTATTTAAGGGAGTCGACCGCAAATCAGAAGCCCAGTAGTTTGATTGACATAATTCTTGCGGCACAATCAATGCATCCACACGCAAGCTTGTGGCTTGTGGCAGGTCTGTGAAGGAACTGTGAACTAAGCCGCTTCTACATGCCAAGCCCCCACAAAAGCTCAGGTTTGAGTACAATCAAGGTGTGTCTATACTGCAAAACTATAATTAAAAGGCTCCTTTACCCAGGGTGCCCAGGCTGGCTCATGCCCCCAGTGTCTGGAGGAATGGATTTGCATTCTCCTTTAATGGTTACTAAGGCATGCCTGGAAAGTAAAGTTGCCCGGTGTCAGATTTCAACACATCATTCCCCACAATAGATGCTTGTCTGAGAAGCGGAAATGCCTCGTTAATTTTTCCTGCCAAATTATTGCTAGTGTAAAAAATATGCTCCACGCTAGTGACACTTTTATGGGAGGCTGTTATGTGGCTGTGAAGGGGTGTATTTTTTTTTGTGCTGTGCAAGGGGCTTATCAAGAACTACTGAATCATCTATTGAAGCAACAGATCGCTTCCACCCTCATAGTCTTGTGACAGACCTACCTAAGACTGACCTCATGCCTGATAGACTTGTACAAACCCCAGGCACTAGGTATTTTGTACAGTGAAACATTTTGCTTCAGCACATGCATGCAGCTGGCGAAATGCGACTTACTTGAGTGCTTCAGCACAAACAGGCTTGTGTCCTATGTTGGGGGTTAGTATGACCCCAAGCTGAGGGCCACATTGTCACCGGGGCATCGCCGATGCTGAAAGCCAGTAACCGAGAAACGGCTGAAAGAGAGTGTCATCCTTTGGGTTAACCCCTTATTCTGATATTTTTTCATTCCGGTATCTGTGTTGACCAAACCTTTGTCTCCTGCCCAGAGATGCTCTGAACCTGCTGAAAAAGGCAGATGCCAAGGGCCCCGAGGTGACCAGCACAGCCCGGACGACAGCGCCCGCCCCCCAGCTCGCCCCAGTTTCTGGAAGACCTGCATACCCTCCAGTCTCTGTACCTGGAAAGCCAGGCGCACCGGTCAGTGCTGAATCCACATCCTGTCTGTATAAGGACGGCATGAACACACTTTGCAAGATAATTGTTAGACTATAGCAGATCGCCCTCTGTTGGGCCCTATAACCGTAATCCGATGCTATGATGTAGCAGACGCATGCTTTGGTGGAGGATACCTGTTAAACATTTGGAAATACAAATCGTGTACTGATGGACTGTGGAATCGTGTACGTTGGGTCAGTTGACTTAATACATTTTTCATGCTTGCTCTTTCGGTCATCTTTGGGGACCTGATTCTAAAACACCAATATTAAATCCAGATAAAAATCTTTTCAGTAGAGCTTTTCCATGAAGTGCTTTTAAGCTACAGCTAACAAATCTCTTCTGTAGTTATGTCATAAGCCAGCGGCTCTTGCTGAATAGGGAGAACCGATCATGGCTTCTGATGAAAACAGCGTGAAAATGGCCAAAGACTCCATGGTTTTAAACACTGACATACTACATGCTGACATACAAACTACTCCTAATTGTTTGTGATTTTTTTTTTATTCAAGGAAATTCACTGTGGCAGATTATTGCAGATTTCAAATGAGATGTGGTATCGTTTGTAGTTGAATTGGTATGTCAGTGTGGGAAGCCTGTGGGAACCCGTTATGCTCTGCGCAGTTCAAGTTCTCCGGTCCTGATTGCACTCTCAGTTGCACAGAGCAGCACAGCTAGTTCTCGTCATTCTATAACAAAGACGGTCCTTAAGAGTTGTGGGTTGTGCACCAGTAACTGCGTCAGTGCCACAGACGACGCTGAGATCTGGCAAACAAAGCAGAACTTTATGTAAAGGTTGTGAGGGTACGTTGAAGGATCATGGCGGCTAATAAGCTGTGTTTGTTTGCCCAGTTATTTTTGCACAACAGTGTTATGGGGGCTGAGTATGCAGCTGGGGGGCAACTGACCCTGACCGTTAAATAAAACTGGGGTAGATATGGGGTGGCCAGCGACTCGGGAAATATTTAAAATTGTATGTCACTCTTGTATTAGCAGCGAGATGATATGCAAATTTATCCCACCTCACTGACTCTGTTTTCCCTTTTATTACCAAGTCAAGGCCTGTCATGGCAAAGAAAAACAAGTGAATGTTGCAAGAACTCTGAATTTTCTACATGCTGTTTTATGGCTGACATCAAAGGTAGTCATCCATGCAATTTGTCTGATGACCGTAAACTATGGCTTCAGACTTGGCTTGTCCCAAACCTCCTGACAGGCTGTTGGCACCCTTCAGAATGCAAGTTATGGACTTTTCTGCCAGTAAAGAACTTAATAGTGTGCAGATGATGGTGTTTTGCGTTGGGATTTGATCAAGCAAGGGGGGCAAGTGGGAAGATTCCAGTGGGTCTTCATCCGTCCTCTTTCCAAGTGTAAACGAAGACTCCAATTATGCCATTGTCTTGAACTAGAGGCCGTGGTTGATCCTTTTGACTAAAAAGGCTTGTTCTTTTTCATTTGTTGGTTCACTGGCAGGTTGGCCACCTCAAAGAGATGCTACCGAGAGATAGGGAGAGCTGACGATGGAATGGGTTGGGTCTTCACACTACCTGCTTAATGTGATAGCCGGGATTCTGTCACGCCGCCCACTGCTGTGTTAAAAGCAAGCAAGCCAGCGTTGTTCCAACACGCTTGGCGTCTCCCATGCGTCTTTCCTGGCCCTGATTAAGGAGCTCTGTTTATACAAGCACTAAGAGTGGCTGCCTGGCAGCTGCAAGATCAGATGCTGCACTGGGACTTAATGCCGACTTGAAGCAAATATGGCAAAATCTAGTTGTGGTTTTCAAGGGGTCCTTGTTTAAACATTCCCTCCACAATGACTTTTGATGATACCTTCCCCAACTTCAGGTGTGTGAAAATGAGGGAGGCAGATCCCCAGGACCAAGATTTTGTTTAAACCAATCAGTTGAGCGTAGAGCAGGGGTGTCAATCATCAATCCCGCAGGGCCGGAGCCCTGTGTAGCTTAGTTCTTTCCCTGTTCAATCACAAATGATTCATCTCAAGAGCTGTGGGTATTTAGCACAACAAGGTGCAAGGAGTTGAATCAGGTGTGTGAAACGAGGGGAAACCCAAAATGTGCAGAGTACTTGGTTGGTTGAAGCAAAATCTTGGTCTGGATTTTCACTTTCTGGACCTGAACTATCCACCTCATGTTCATGTCCATCCTGCCAAGGGACATTAGATCTTTCAGGCTTACAAAGTGGACAGTTGTATAGTTGCTAAACAACTGGGCTTATGAGATTATAATATGGCCAGTTCAAACACTTACTTACTGGTTACTTAAAGTACCCATGAAGCTTTTAAAAAGCACTGCATGAGAAAAGAATCATCCACAGATGACTCTTTAGTTCTGTACATTAACTGTTGTCAACAACTGATCTTCCCCAATTTTCTAACCGCAAACCTCTTTCTAATAACTGGTTTTAAGGCCTGCCCGTAGTAAGTTGTTGCTCATGGTCTTCAATGAGCCCAGCATGTGGCTTTTTGTGGAATTCCAAAATCTTTTCTGGGCTTAGGGTACCTTCACGGAGATCCCGGCCTCTAACGTGCGGCGCGTCATCGCCCAGAGGCTCACCCAATCGAAGACGACCATCCCTCACGCATACGCCACGGTCGACTGCGACCTCGGCGCCGTCATGCAGCTGCGGAAAGACCTTGCCAAAGGTGAGGGCATCAGTGGGTGGTGCGGGGTTTGGAGCTGTGTGCTGCCATATGCAAATCCCTGGCTTTGCCTTGTAGAAAATATCGGGCATCATGGCTCTTAAGATAGAACGGCCTCATGAATTATTAGTGTGGCACAGCGAGGGGGGGCTTCACACACTGATAAAGGGGGATGTGGGTCTGTCACAAGTCGCTTTTGAAGACGAATGAGAACAAGGATTCGCTACACTACATAACGTTGCTAGAATGAACCTGTATACAGGCACACGAATGACCACCTGTACTGCTTGCTGGTGAAGGCCAACGTGTTAGCCTGAGGACATGTGCCCTTGGAGGACGGAGAGCTGTGACCTTGACTGAAGGTCACTGTGAGTCTAGCATGTAACCCTATAGGAGGGAAACGGTAGGAATCAGTGACTGAATAAAGGCATCGACAAATGAAGAAAAGTCAGCGAGCAAACCCAGAACGCATCCACAGTTATACCATAAGAAAACAGAATTATCTCTGACTCTTACTGGGGGGATCTGTTATCCACCCAATAGTGTACAGGGGGGTTGTGCGTTCAGGCCATGGGGCGGAAGACATGCTGGTTGTCATTTCTTCTCACATCTTGATTAATTACCCTTCGTTAAACTGTCAGCTGAATTAATTGCCAAATTGAAACATGATAAAACCGAGGACATTGATTCAATCTTATACATGGACAAAATACAGTGTGTCATGGGGTGAAGATGAATACAGTCTGCTTACCTTAAATTGTGCCAATTCACTCAGGCAGAACGTAACCATGGCTAATAAACTAAAAGCAGCATGCCCCCCAGGCTGCTCAGTTTTGAAATTCCCAAGTTCCACTAATTAATGCAAATTACCCTCGGTGCACAGAGGGAAAAAGTATAGCCTCTGAATTGATTCTGTCGCTTGCAAAAGACGGAGAGCAGGTGAGCACAAATCTGTCCAGGCGGTGTCTGCTGTGGATTCTCTCTTATCTCCACCCAGTCTGCTGAATCGCCCTTCCTGTCTCCGTGGAAACATTCTTCCACACAGGCACTGGCTAGCTGTTTTCGACACTGCAATCATTCTTGTTTATTTTTACTTTTGGATAGCCATATGTTTTAGTGAAATAGGTAGCCACTATTGAAGTCTTGAGCAAATCAAAAAACAAATACTGGTGCCAAAAATTATTTATTATATAAATATTGATTCTTTAAGTCATGCTTAGATGAAGATTTCGCTTGTAGTGCTTCTCTGAAATGCAAGGAGATGCTTACCATCCGGCTTGTGCTGATAACATATTCGCCAGTGTGTACATTCCAGTGTCATCTGCTGATCATAGCAGCTACGACAACTGATCTAATCGCTCGCAAGTCATGAATATTATCATGGTCCCATTACTAATCGCTGAAATAACCATGTGTTTGACTTTTGATAGTAATTGACAAGCTCACATCAAACGCTGTGCAGAATTTTCCTGGATGAGATGGAAGGAGCGGACACTGGACTCAAATGGCTCTGTTGTGTTTTTTTCTTTACTTTTTTTTTATAATTGACTTTTTTTTTGTCACTTGCTTTTATTGGAAGAGCATAAAGGAAGGGTGCGGCTCTGCGGACAGGCCAGGGGTGTGGCCACCAGGTTTACATGGAGCAGAACCTACTTGCAGGAGACCTGTGGATTCAGGCTTGGCCCTGCCAGTAAACAGTGTCCTTAAACAGGCGCCCACGCCTAGCAAACTGATTCTTTGTCCCCAGATTATAAAAAGGACTCGTCTCAGAAAGTGCCTGTTTATAGAGTTCAAATCCTCCACCTGCCTTATTTTGCCTGGAACAAAGAACAAAGGCGGTTTGCAACTTCCAGCCGCCTTTAAAGTGCTGCTTACAGGGGTTTCGGCTTGCAGGTTAAATCTGACGCAGCGTAGGCAGTGTCCCATTTCTGGCTCTTCCTCTCCTCCCCATAACCCATTCATCGTTTTGTTTACTGGCAGCTGGAAAACACATGGGCTGTTTCTGTGGTCATGGGTCTTGACCATTCCTGGGGCCCAGTTCAGTCTGGCTGCCCGGCCATGCTGGTGCTTTTCTGTCTCGGGATTGGACGCTTTGCTCTCCCGGGATTGGCTGAGTGGGCATGTCTGTTTAGTGATGTGTATCTTGCTTCTGTCTTTCAGCGGATGTCAAGGTTTCTGTGAATGATTTTATCATCAAGGCCGTAGCAGTTACTTTAAAGGTAAGTTTGTAAGTGTGCAAACCCCACCTCCGTGATCCACAAATGCCAGGATAAAATTTCTACAGCAGAAACAACCAATGATTGAGCTGGATAGTATAATAAAAAAAATTAAGGCTGTTATATAAAAACGGTAAGGTGTTATCAGCATGATGGCTCTGGCTCTGGCTCTGAGGGGGCGGGGGGTATCACTCAATGCTAATTATTGAGCTGATCGAGAGGCTTCCCCTCGTGTTCCGTGTGTCCTGGGCCCGGAAGACTAATGCCACCGTTGGGCCCCTAAGCATGGCCCTTAACCTCAGTTGCCCCAGGGGTGCTGTCTGACCCCCAAGCTTGTTCTCACCTGTCTGTGTCTTAGAGAGAGTAAGATGGGATGGGCGAAAAGACCATTTCCCCATGAGGGTGACTAAAGTATCACTCCTATTGTATTCTGTTCTTTTCTATTCTGTTCTGTTTAAATTATGTAACAGTGTCTGAGATTACCTTCTATCAGTCCTGGGGAGTAATCAGGCTTGCGGGGGGGGGGACACTAATAATTTCCAGACCTAGGTGCCAGCATAGGATGCGCAGCTAGATAACTAGGTGGGTAAAAACATGAGGTCAGCTGATACCCCAGTTCTGATGTCACTCCCATCTGCACCAGGCCCATGGTTTGAGGGGTGCCCCCGCTGTGCCCGCTGTGCCCCCGCTGTGCCCGCTGTGCCCCCGCTGCACTGGTTTCATTTTTGGTCAGATACAGGTGCTTCTGTAGTCTTTCAGTTTCCTTGACTGGTTAGTAACTTATGTAGCTTTTCTTATAGCTTAAGAAATGCTTGAAATTCACACATTCCTGGTCACGTGTCAGTAGATGTTTCTCATTGTCATCTTCAACTTTTATAAAATAGTTAGGTTTTTATCAGAAGACAGGAAAGGAAGGTGTGTCGCCTGTTAACTTTTGCAGTTCCAACGAAAACAGGAAGTTTTTACTTCTCACCACTCTTCTCACCACTACCTTTTTTCTGCTCCTTAAGCTTGTTAAAGAAACCACAGCGGCTGGTGTCAGCCCGGGGTCGTTGAGGGACTGGTTAGTGGTGCCTGGCTCCGCCTACGCTAGCCACTTGTCCCATTGCCACATTTCCTTCCTCTGAGACTTGAACGCTGTTTGACTGCAGTAAATGAAGCATCAGGCTTCTCACCCTTTGGACTAATTGGTGTAGTAGTGCCATGAGTCTGACCCTGACAGTCTGACAAGGAAAACTGACGTGGCACTATCCACAGTTGCACCTGTCTGTGTGCTCTGTACAATGGAGTTGGGGGTGGGGCTTCATTGACCAATAGGAAGGCAGAGCTCTGTCTTGTTAGCATTTGCTAGCTGGGTCTCTTATGGTAAAGATGGCTTACATAACATAGACTGTAAAAATGGCACGGGAGTGTGGCCTTATAAACGGCTGTACCTAACGGGCAGTGCCTGTGAATTTTCCTCCTCTATCACCTGTCCCAGGAACTCCCAGAGGTCAACGTGACCTGGGCGGCTGACGGACCTCAGCCACTGGACTCCATCCATATCTCCATTGCCGTGGCGACGGACCGAGGCCTCATCACACCCATCATCAGGGATGCTGCAGACAAGGGAGTTCAAGAGATCGCAGCCGATGCCAGGGTAGGAGCTGGGGCTGAGCGGGGCATGAATTACCGCGCTCGGCAATGATGATTTCATGGTAACGTATCACCATGGTAACACAGTTATTGGCTGTTTATCGGTGATGCAAAACCCAAGAGTGCTAAAAAAAAGCCACACAGTCACATACAAAAAGTATGTCCCATAAAACAAGACTTGGAGAACCTGACAGAACTATCTGAACTGGAAGATCCATATTGGTTGGGACATGGTTTGGGCTAAAGGGATGGGGCAAGCCTGTCACAGTGAGAGTCACGGGCAAAATTTTCATGTTTGTGGACACCACCAAAGTGAAAATGGACTATTGGAGGCCATGGTGTGTGCGTCAAGACGACCGGCGATGAGTGTTAGAGGGCTCTGTGCCGCCATACGGCACTGCACCGCGCTCACACTCAGAACGATGCCAGAACTCTGTGGGTGCTATGATGTGAAGGTGGTCCACACAAGACGTGCCTTTGTGTGTGTGTGTGTGTGTGTGTGTGTGTGTGTGTGTGTGTGTGTGTGTGTGTGTGTGTGTGTGTGTGTGTGTGTGTGATGGGGTCATACTATGGGGCATTTTCTCCCTTTCATTTGTTTTCTCCATTTCATTTGAACATAAATGTTTTGCGATGAAATAATAGTTCGTCATGTTGTGTGCATGCACTTGATTCTACATGTGTGATGCATCAATATGCATTACTGACTTTGAAATTCATGTTTGGAATAAGGGTATGAAAACATCCGTGTGTGTGTGTGAGAGAGAGAGAGAGACAGTGGGCTAGCCATATCTCAGCAGTGCATAATTGCTTTATGAATAGTGTGTTTTGTATGTTAAATGACCGTTAAGTGAGCGAATTATGTTCAAGGTGCTCTGAATGGCAAGCAGGCGATCTTCCACATACAATAATCCATCTGTCTGTGATTGGATCAGCGGGGTGTGTATCACAGCATATGCTGTTACTGCTGGGGCAAACAGCCCCTCCGTGTCCCACAAGCATCCACCAGCTCCAAGAGCCGCGTGTCGGAAGAGCCTCGGATCTTTGGCTCGTTTCCATGGCAGCCGCCCCCCTCCACTGCGGGTCACCAACCGGAGACTTATTGCTGGCTTCTGAGTGGAGCAGGTGTGTGGTGGCAGAAGTCCCGCCCACACCTCAAACGGATCCTATTGGCCCATTTTTGCGCCAGCTAAGCTAGCTGACCATAACGTTCACGACATTCTAGATACACGTGTGGCCCATGTTTGTGTTACTGCCCTGGGAAATAAGTTGCTTGTTTCGGTTCCGTCTCGCGCAAACACGTACCCGCCTAAAATTACATGGAGTCCACAGCCAGTATCTGTAAACCGCATCAGTACTGGTAGCCAGTGAACTTCTCACAGATGACCTGATGGTCCAGTTCATCACAGCACAACCCCCCCCCCCCACCCATGGCAGCCCCCAAAATGGGATGTTCTAGTTCACCTGGAGAACACAGTACTGTCGGTACCTTCACCCATACAGCCCATGCAGACATATCACACAGCACATATCACACAGCACATATCACACAGCACATATCACACAGCACATATCCCACAGCACATATCCCACAGCACATATCCCACAGCACATATCACACAGCACATATCACACACATGGCTTGTCCCTATCTAGCTCCAACACGTCTACCTGCTGTGCCTCCTTTGAAGATTAACACTTTGCATTGTGGGAAATCCTGCGATTTTATTTGTATGCTCCCGGCATCTGTTGTCTGATTTGTTAATGTTCTCGCATTTCCGCTGGCATTGCTGATGCTGGAATGTCTGTTATTATTCTCTCTATCTCTTTCCCCCCCCCTCTGGAGAAATGTATTGTGTTCCACTCAGTATTTCCTCCTATATACATTCCGCCAGCTAACCCTCTCGTCCATCTGGTTGCTCAGAATTGCGCTTGACTTCCTCAGCGCCCGACCTCCTGCCTTGTTCACTAGGGTCCCCGTGATGCACACGAGGATCTCCTGTGACCGTCACGGTTCCTCCGCTCTTTAGGGAGTCCTATTCCCCTCCCCCACATCGCTTGGGTCAATTCGAGATCCGGCTGCCTGTTTCAGTTCCCGTACAGTCAGTCAGAAAAACGTTCTGATGTCGGTTACGCACTGCGGGAAATTTAGAGACGTAAAAAGCACACGTTTTTGTGCTGTGAAAGGAAACCCAGACCAAGAGAAACGCTCGGCCCTGGTGGCGGGAATCGAACCCGCAGCCTTACCAGTGTGGGGCTATAAGGCTGCCATTTCCCAGCTTAACTAAAAGGGTTAATATGTATCTAGTATTTTCATATCTTCTCAGTGCCCTGCTCTCTCAGGACTGCCTAGCAAATTGAACGTCTGTTTTTGTTTTTTTTGTTTTTGTTTTTTTTGTTTTTGTTTTTAATATACCATTTTCCATTTTTTGGTAACTTCTATGAATAAGAAATGTATTTTTTTAATAAACACTTCTTCCTGTAATGTGTATATGAATATTCACAAGTTCAGCGTTTATTGAGTTTTACAGCAGTGATTGTAAAAAGTGTGGTCATCACAGGGTTGGCAGGTAGCTCACTGTTGATCATTCCCTAACCGCCCCCCTCCAGATGGTCCTCGGACCGGCACTGGGCCACTTGGCTAGTAGCCTCCGCATGACCGTGACTGTGTGTTGGGTTATCTTTCTCTAGGCGCTGGCCCAAAAGGCTCGGGAGGGAAAGCTGCTTCCTGAAGAATACCAGGGTGGTTCCTTCAGGTAAGCGTCTTAATAATGACCCTGATGGCACACCGTAGGTCCCAGGCCAGCATGGCGGCTCCCTTTCTCCTTCACTGCTGAGGTAGCAGTGGTAAGCATCGTAATAATGACCCTGATGGCACACCGTAGGTCCCAGGCCAGCATGGCGGCTCCCTTTCTCCTTCACTGCTGAGGTAGCAGTGGTAAGCGTTGGGCAATATGTCAGAGCAGTGCTGGCCCATCCTTTCCGGGACTTCACAGTAAACCATGGCTCATCTCGGACTAAATCTGGTGCCCTTACGTCATTACCACAGTTCTTTTTTCATTTCAGTTTTCAATGGTCCTTTCCAAGCTGTTATGACAACTGTATCTACGACGATGGGTTAATCATTGCTTGGGTGGAGCAAAGCCATTTTTTTCCTGTTCGTGACGTTATGAGTTGAGTTACATGGGAGAGCGATGAGACACCTCCCATTACCCCCCAGTTTAGGCCTGTTAACTGGTGAATATTTTCTTTGGGGAAAGTCCATACATATACCAAATTAAGTTTCCGTGTAACAGGACGCAAACTAAGACTTCCTTCTCCAAAATAAGCTCATGTTTGGCTTAAACAGAGTTTTTGGTGAATATGTGACACATCTGCTGTAATAATCTCCTTTGTTATTGTGGCATGGTGAACAAAAAAGCGATATGTGTAATCCATGGGGGGGGGGGGCGGGGCCGCCGCGGGGGGGGGGGGCCGGGGGGGCGGCGGCGGGGGGGGGGCGAGGGGGGGGGGG
>JAODLD010000021.1:18750120-18764232 GCA_026781065.1 Mormyrops boulengeri
CCCCCCCCCCCCCCCCCCCCCCCACCCCCCCCCCCCCCCCCCCCCCCCCCCCCCCCCCCTCCCCCCCCCGCCCCCCGGGCCCCCCCGAGGGGGATTTGGAAGGTTGTTGGATCACATCCCATGGTCAGCAGAGTCGTCCCACCACTGTGTCCTTGAGTCCAGTACTTCCAGGCATATATATATTTATATGTGTGTGTTTGTATATATGTAGGTACTTTTTATTGAATGGGCTAAATATTTCATTCTAAGTCAAAGCCACATGTAAGATGTCGCCGACACTTTTATTTAAAAGATGTGGTCAAAACAGGGTTTCCTCCCCTGTTTACAAATATACAGTTGAGCTATAACTCAGAATTCAGTATAGACATTTTCATTACTGCGAACATAAAACCAAAAATATATTATGCCTATATCTGTGTTGGCTGGCTCCAATAAGGCACCCTCAGCATAAAAGTCTTCCTGACCGTTTATGACATAGCTCTAAAACAGCAGGGTGACTGTTTATGAACTCAAAAAAAAAATTGGAAAGACCCTCATTTTAAGTAATTACTCTTCAACGAAATAAAAAAATTGCAAATTATGATATTTCTAACCTGTAAGCCGTTTGTTAATGTTTTAAAAAGGAGTATTACTGGTTTCCATTAAAAATCTTTAATAGAGCCCTAATTTAAAAGTTTTTTATGTAAATGGTATTGTATTATCTTAGGCCTCGTTTTGAAAATATACTGGTACACGGTAACGCCCAGCCCTATGTCCCAGGCATTTACACCTAAACTCAAAGAAGGAAAATTCACAGGACGTGACGGTGTAAACCCTAAGGAGTCGCTCTGCAGGGCTCTTCAGCGCTTAATGAACCAGAGCCTAAGCCTATTAACGGTGCCAGTTACATGGTCCCAGTCCCTAACAAGGACAACCAGATGTCCTTAGCATCTACTGACCAGTGGCTAGGGTGACTAGGTAATCCATGTCAGGGAGGATGCTTTGAGCAAGACAGGATTTGTAAACTACCATTTAGATTAAAAGGACTCGAATTTCTCTTAAGTGCCGAGTTCTTGCCGTGTGCTGATTGGTCAGTCTCCTATAATCATGCATGTGTCACTAATGTTGATGTGAAACAGCTGGATGAGTCTTTCAATCAAGGAAACAAACCAGTCAAAGTACAAAAAGAACTGAGCCTTTCAGTTTTAAAGTGGTTCGTAAAGTCTGAAGTAGCTCAAAGTGTCCTCCCTGAAATGGCTTATCTGGTCACCCTACCAGTGGTCCAGACCTCACATATAATGAAGACCCCAGAAAGACTTTCTGTATGTTGTTCCTTGTCCATCAACTGGTCAAGACAGCACTGGATTGACGGCAGTTTGCATAGAAGGCCGACACTGGAGTGTACGATTCTGCCCTTTGCTTGCTGATTAAGCATAGGCCTACTTCCTAAATAAACAGGGAAGCATGTTGAGGATCTTTGATCTCACTAATGCTTTCAACACCATACAAGCCAAGCTGATGGGGAGAAGCTCAGTTGGGTGCAGGTGGACATTCACCACAGCCAGAATAACAGACTAACTGGCAGACCACAGTTTGTGCGGCTTATGAAGGCGCATCAGACGTGGTCAGCAGTAGCACATGGGCCCCACAGAGGACCGTACCCTTCCCCCTCCCTCTTCACCATCCACACGTCAGCATCAGTTAGACGAAGGAGACGGTGGTGGACTTTATGAAGGCTATTGTCAGTGAAGATGTGGTGCTGCTGAAGACCTCAAGCACCTTGGGGTGCACTTAGATGACAGACGGGAGTGCAGGATTGAAACAGGAGGGTCCAAGTTGAGGATACTGAGACCGTTCGGCGTGCGTGCAGGTCACTCCCACATGCCTGTCGCCCGTCTGCTGTTGCCAGTGCAGTCTTTCATGCAGTGGTGTGCTGGGGCAATAGCATCAGTGTAGTCTTTCATGCAGTGGTGTGCTGGGGCAATAGCATCAGTGCAGTTTTTCATGCAGTGGTGTGCTGGGGCAATAGCATCAGTGCAGGTGATGTCAAAAAGCTCAAAAAACTCCAGGAATTCGGCTCAGTTCTAGGAGTCAGTCTGGATTCACTGGAGATAGTGGGAGAGGAGGCGGCACTCAGGACGCTACAGACTCCCACCCTCTGCGCGTCATCAGCACTTTCAGCTACAGACTGAGGCAGCCGTGCTTCATAAGGTGGCTCCTACCTTTGGCCATTACACTCGGGGGGAGGTGCGGGGGGGGGATGACCGATCTGAATGGCCAAAACCGCTTAGGGACACTGACAAAAGGTGCAACAACAGCTATGCAGTTGAATTAATTTCTGAGTCATTACTACAGAATTCTGTGTAATATGTTCACTGACATTGTCTTATGTCTCTTTCTGTCACTTATTTATTGTTACTGTCTAAATGTTGTTTTTCTCTTTAAATGTGTGTATTGCACTACTGTAAACCTACAATATCCTGTGCAATTAATAAAGTCTCTCTCTCCCTCCCTCCCATCCACCATTGAGTTACTCGTTTAATGTTAACATAACATCAGCACTCATTATATAAACTCCTCTTGCTTCCGAGTTTCTTCCCCCATATCAAACTGTAACCATGCTCACCTTACCCCCCCCCCCCCGCCCGTATCTAAGCCAAACACAGCACACTCCCTCCAACTCTGTTATACTGTTTGACTAACAACAGCGTGAGAACAATGAGGACTTCATCGCAGGTTTCCATTAGCTGTCTTTATCCCCTATTTTCCCTTGACCGTACTGTTTACTTTTTAAAATAAAATAGCTGATCCCTCGTTCTTTCTTTCCGGCCGAATTTGTCAAACTGCATAGGAGTTAAACAGAATACCCTTTGCTTTTAGGAAATACAGACTAGCATTTCATACCATGCAGCCCTAAACACAATGATGCATTATGATTTCGTTATTTTTTCCATCCTGTATTTCTGTCTGTTCAAAACGGTTTTTTTTTGTGCCGGGGGATTTAGGAGGTAACAACAGCTGTGTATGTCGTTGTATTGCGACAATTAATTTTTAAACTTGTGTTCCTAAAAAATTCCTGTGTGACAAAGACAATAAAAATTAAACCAGGTGTAAACTCGCTTTAATATATAAGTGCTTGTTCTTTCCGGTCTGTTACTTATGTTTGTTTTGCTGTGAGCAATGTATGGCGGCATCTGTTAGAAGACGATACTTTGTTTAATCTGACCGTTTACGAAACAAAGCAAATAAACAGCTGTATGGAAACGCTGGAGAACAGACGGGCGAACCAGTGCACAGAAACGAGAAGCGGTTACTAAAAGAGAGAAGCTGACCTGGTTAATTAAAGCCATCGTGCACGTGTACCCGAACAAAGGAGCTGTAAAGGTCCAGAGAGAAGCCGGGGACACAAAGTCATGCCCGGTGCCATCGCAAGTAATAACATGCTTATGGGGGCTAACTGAAACACAAATGTGCACGTCCTTTTGGGCAGATGTTTGCAGAAGGCGGGGGCTGCAGATCACACATGAGGGCGTAGGGCGCCCTGACATTATGGCAACGCATCCGTAATCTGTATCCATAATTATCTATTTACCACCATCTGTGCCAGATCTTGGTCTTATTACGGCGATCGCTGTGCGATTAAACCCAGTACTGGGTGGCAGCAATACCGATTCATTCAGCGCTGGTTTGAGTAGTTGTGGTTTACCAGTGGTAGTATAATACGCACAAAGAAGTCACATATTAAAATACGGGGTGTGAAGTCAGTGCATACTAGCCCAGCTCAGATGTAGAGCCGATCTTCCCTGGTGGCAGAACCCCCAACCGCCGGCAATTTATTTTTCGCTCCGTTTCCCCTTTTTTATTGTTTGCACTATTTGCTGTATGCGCTTTGTCTGTTTGACACTCTTATGTATGTTCGTCTATGTGTATGTTTCTGCTGTACGTATGCGCCCAGAATCCCCCCGGAATCAATAACGTCCATCCTGATCTTAATGTACTACAGAAACTAACGGAGGATGTAAAGCTTTCTCATAATGTAGAAATGCGGGCACTTTAATGTGTTATTCAGAAATCATGGTCATTTCTTCCAAGGAAGAAAAGGTATTTGTGGGGGATGGACGGACATTCGGTATCACACATATGGAGACAAATGTGGAAATGCGTTAGTAGCGGGCAGATATATTTGCATTAAACCGGAATTCCAAATTGATTCAGGTAGATCATAACCTGTACAGAAGACTGTGTCCTGAAAAGGTTAATAATATACTATTTTGTAAAAGAGATACCAAGCAAGAAATTCTCTCATGTCCCCTCTGGTTCAAATCTGCCAGATCAAACATACTGGTATACTGGTTTGACTGGATTGCTCTGGGGTCTGCCATGTGATTTTTTTTTTCCCAGACAGAATGTGACAGGACAGTGGAGAGGAATGGAGCCCCCCTTGGAAGGGATGGTGAGAAAAAAAACTGCCATGTGTAAGTGTTACTATCAGGCAGGGAGGAGAAAGGATTGGGGGGAAGGATGAAGGAGGGATGAAACAAAGAGAGAGAGAATAGGGCAATGATTAAAACGAGAAAGAAATCACCAGTGAATGCCATAGAGGAAGATATTAAGGCTGTGAGACGGAGAGAGAGAGAAGGGAGGGGTGTAGGAGGGAGAGAGCGAGGGAGAGAGAGAGAGAGCAAGCTACGGGGACAAAAAGGGTGTGAACACGCTCGTACCCCCCTCTTCGTCCCGTCTTGTGGCACTGGCCACTGGTGCGAGTGTCTCTTTCAGCCACAGAATAAGAAAAAGTTGGGCAAAGTACAGGGCAGCAACAGGACCTCCCAGACAACTGGCCTTTGCACCCCCCTCCAGCGGTGGGAAGACAGGGAGCAGACCTCCACTATCATCCAGCGCCCCCCCTCTCCCCCAATCACGCCCGCCGAGGATCAGCATGTGGATTTTACCCCTGTTTGTTGCCCTGGGGTTACTGGGATTCTCCTGCTCAGACACACTGGATAGCAGGATTCCTGGTGAGTGATCCATCCACGTCCCTTTATGTCTGGGGGGGGGGCTGACAGGCTCTGGCGTGGCTGCTGGCACACGTGCGGGAGCCGCGCCGGGGTGTGAGTGCATGCGCTGGTGCGCGTGTCTTGCGAGCATGTGGCGGGAGACAGCCGGGGGAGCCCAGTGTGCGGAGGTGAGGGGAGGCATGCATGCTGTGGTGCAACTCTCCGTCAGTGCTAAGACGGAGCAGTGGGCTTTGGCCGCGTGGGTCCTCGGGAGCCGCTGAGGCAGACACAAAGAGGGCCGTCTCTGCCGCGCGCGACCATGAAGAGCAGGTGGCGACGCCGCGCCTCGAATCACTTCAGTCGTTTCCAGTCACTTGATGGATGGATCAGACTGTTAGTACCTTTTCTGCCGGCCCCGGCATGGTCACTGAAGCCCAGTCTCTTTCGCTTGTGGGTACAGACAGCAGGGGGTGCTTTTCATGCCTTTTTTTATTGGTGGGGGGAGGTCTGCCTGGATTTGGGCTCACAGGAGAAGGTGGGGTTGAGTCAAACAGGTCTCAGGTTTTATAGACTGCCTCTTGGACTGTGAATGCCAGGAAGACATAGCGTGCCCCCCTCGATCCCCCCCCCCTCCCTGGACTTATTGTTAAAGCTTCACCAGGGTACAGCTGTGGGGCCGGACCGTTACAGGAAGACAAGGGGAGGGTTGTGCACAAGTATGGTTATGTGGTGTGTATTTATGGGGAGGGCGGCGGTTGCTGAATATGCTGCAAGGTTTCAGTTTAACCTCAGTGCACGTTCCTCACTCCTGGAGCCAGCCCACAAAGCAGTTAGATGGGGTGAGCTTTGCCGTGCTGTGAGGGGGGGGCTGAGTATAGCAGCATACATGGGTGAGAGCTGGTGTCGGGCAGATTTTCCCGCTCAACACGTTGGTTCGTCAGACAGACGGCCACTGCCAATTAGCGGCTGGGTCTTCACAGTCACGGTAATCCCAGCACAGCCCCAGCGCCCGGAGTAGCCCCCCAAGCACGCCGGCAAACAGAGTCCATTTGTAGCTTCCAAGCGTGGAATGAACTGCCATTTTTGATGCCTCTAAAAAGCCCATCGGCATTGGCGAGCCGTGTCCCGTCTGGCTGTCCTTAACCAAACAGGGGGAGCTGACAGTCACCCTGGGCAGCACACAACGGGCGACGGTCTCCTTCCACATCTGCACCACGTCGAGAATCCTGCTGCTTTTTTGGTGACGCGCATCTTATCTGTGTCTGGCCCCCCTGTGCAGGGTTTGGGGGGTGATATTCCTCAGAGCCTGACTGACTAGGCTGACTCTAGACAGTGGATGGGGGCCAGAGGGGCATTTCGGACATGCATTGAATCTAGTACCCCCCCCCACACACACACACACAAATAAACACGTGGCTGTGGGTAATATGATAGAATTCCGAAAATGCCCTCCTCCCCCGGCAGCGCTGGGTCGGTGTGCATCCGACTCTCACCCTTTTATTGGCTTTAAGGGGTGAATCTCCTCTCATATTTCGGGTGTCCAGTATCCCACCCGCTCTGACCTCAGCTGAACCTATTAATTACATCTTAAAGCCCTGTTTTTCATGAACTCTTGGCTCACTGCCCCCCCTCCCCACCCCGGCTCCCCACCGTATACACAGAAGTCTTTGTGGCTCCCGTGCAGCCGTTCCAGCGGGTGCATTAGTGCAGGCAGCCGCCAAGAGCAAGAGACGATTCGGGCAAGCTAACAGCCGAAGCGGTGCGTGCCACATCTTCCTGGCCAGGAAGCTGCCTCCTGGGTTCTTTTCCTTTGCCCCCCCCAACCCCTACCCACCCAACCCCGATTTACAGATTTTGTATTGAATCTGTGCTCCGGCATTTTAAATGTGTCATAAAAACTTCCTGAGGGGGCATGTTCTTACTATAGAATGCGTTTTTCCCCATCATAATTTTGCCTCATCTGCAAAAAAAATAATTAATTAAATACAAAAACGGAAGGGTGAGGCGTCCGGAAAGGCAGCGCAGGGGTGGCTGGCGGTGAAAGAGGACACACTGTTTACTGTAAACACGCCCTCGCTGGCGGCGAGACCTTAGCGCTCAGCAGAGGTGTCGAAACACAATGATCTTTTTTCTCTCTTTTTGTGACTCGCGCAGCTGGAGCCAGGGGAACGAGACCCGAAATGGCATCTCATGTTTCAGTCGGTCCCTCCCGCGCACGGCTAGGGGGGGCACCTTCACCCTGGGGAGGGCCTTTCGGTCAGTAGGCCCTGTAGGAGAAGCGCAAATGTTTGAGGATACCATACCAGAGCTGAGAGGGTCCAAGGACAGGAGGTTAAATATTAGAGGTTAAATCACTTACCAGGAAAATTTCAGATGATCAACGTAATGTGATGTGATGGGAACTGATCCTTATGGCTTAATTGGAAGGTTAATATTGCGGACATTTCCGCAGTAAAGGGATGGGCACAAATCGTCATATTCATTCTACTGTGCATAAGGTACATGTCTATATTTCTTTCAGTAAATGCCATGCCAGAGCGGTGGCTGCAGGCATTCGGTGCTGCCTTTGAGAGATGGGGGGGGCGGGGGGGGCACAGCACCAGTTGGGGCGTATGGTGTAAATTTCCTAGATGGAGGACTGGGTGCCCCGTGGTTCTGTCCTGTCCGGCTTAGGTTTAGCTTCGCAGGTTCCCGGTGGTAGGCCCACGTGAGGCTGGAAACTCCCATTTCTTACACGGCCAGGCTCCTCACCAGGCTGGCTTCTGTGATGGCGCCGGGGAGCAGGCTGGCTGCGGCGGAGCATCCCGTTATGCCCTGAAACCAGGCCAAGCTGCTGGCAGACTGAGACCCATTACTATGGGGGGCCTTTTATCAGGCGATGTTGCGATTAGTGAGGATTTCAGCTGTTTGGACTTTGTTCTTATATAGGAAGGTGTGGCTCTTTCTCCCTTAACAGGACACAGATGCCTTGATGTGTAATTTACAATTAAATAGAAATCCAGCGGCAGGCTCATCATCCCTCCTGGGCTAGAGGTAATAAGCTGCCCTGCCAGACAGAGATAAGCAGACCACCACTGTGCAGACCACCACTGTGCATAAACACCATCCACAGCCTTGCAGGACTGTAGCTATTCTCTGTAGGCTGGAGTTTTCTTTCTTCTTTGACCCAGTTTCAAACTTTGGGTCCATTAATACATGCAGGCCGCTGATGGGGAGTGATGGTGATGGCCTTATCTCAGAGCTATTTCTTTCTCGGGTGCAGGTTGGCAGTGGCCAGACCCTGGTTACCATCGGCGCAATGGAATGGGGATTTTGGAGGTTTCGTCTCCTGTTTGCACGTCAGACCGGTGTGGCTGACTGTGTTTCGGCAGGTCAGAACGCAGGTCGTCCCAGGCGACCCAACCGTAGCATTTTCACAGTTGCAAGACGAAACACATCCGTGTCATGTCAGCGCGTACTGCACACCCCAGAGAGCAGAGAGGGCGAGATTTTCACAATGGCTTCGGATGGAAGAGGAAGCAAGGTTTCTCGCCCGTAGCTGATTTTGTACTTGTTTGCTTGGTTTCCATGGCGATGATCTTTTGGGCCTAATAAGCTCTCTTAGATCTGACGAGCCTGGAATCAATCTTAAACAAACATAATAAATTATATTTAAGCAGGTAGTAATTTGATTTTAGGGCTAATCTGACGGGCCTCGAGCGGTCAGCCATGGCCAGACTGTACTGGCACACATGGTTAATACGGCGCCTGAGGTCATAGCGCCATGAAAGGGAGGCATTACCAGGGCAGGGGGGGTGGCTTTCTGGCATGACCAGGTGAACTAGTAGAAGCAGATTCATAAGACCTCCATGCCCCCACCCTTCACAGAGCTGAACCCTGCCTGTGTGAGGGGAACACGTGGCCTTCATTTGGCGTCGATCAGCGCCGGTGGGGTGTATATCATGACCCTTTACCTGGTCTCTGACCACATTTATTGTATGTTACGCTTTTACATTTAAACCTCAAAAAACATGATGTCAGAGTTTGATCCAATTAAGGGTAAGTTAAACATTACCCAGGAACAAAAATTCAAAACACCAAACTGTTGCTTTTCTTTAAAGAAAATACTTTAATTTCTTGCTGTTAAAATAGATAGGGAAAATATCCATATTTTTTCTATAATTTCTCAAACAAATTAGATTTTTATTTATTTATTTACACCAAGTAGAATAGTGCTGCATTGTGCACAAGGAAATGTATTCATCCTGTCACATGGCGGGCGAATGGTCTGGATGGGATACCAGTCCACCTCAGTGCACACATATCCACACCATACAGACAATTTAGCGACATCGCTTAGCCTCATCACATGAGGGCCTCAGAGGACCTAGAGGAGACCCACCTAACACAGGGAGGAACACAGGCTTCACATGCGGCGGGACTTGAACCTGTAACACTGGACACATGAGGTTGTGGGGTATCTCCTTAAATTCATGTGCATTGTATTAGACACTTAAGGCCAGTATTTAAAGATCATCCAATAGTCCAATAGGAGTTAGAGCCACGGCAAGGGGGGGGTCCAAGTTAAACAGCAGGACCCGTTTGCAGATACAGTGAGTGTGAGCTGCAGGGCGATGGAGTCGCGAATGTCTGCTATAAATGTAATTCCCCTCAGCTTAATACTCACAATGCTGGCCAGACACACCTTAGCTTTCATCATTCCACTTTTCTTCATATTCATTGCTTATATTCTTATACTAATCTTCTTTGATCTTGCGCTGTGATGCGTTGGCGCCCCAACCTGGGTTGTTCCCCTACCTTACGCCCATAGCCCCCAGGATCGGCTCTGGACCCCCCCGCGACCCTGAAGTCGTTACAGAAAATGGATGGGTAGATGGATGGATGGACTTATTTGATCCCCACAAACATGTTCTAAAATCCATCCATCTATTCAGCAGTTGTTCTGCCTACAGCTGCAGGGGGTCCTGGACCCTATCCCAGGTCACTTAAGAGCAGGTTGGAACAATTGCTCAGAGAAGTATGAAACCGAGGGGAGTTTCACGTGGAAGTATGAAACCGAGGGGTTTAATGTTGTGTTGTGTTCCTTTCCCAGCGGTGGTGTCCCGTAGCTGCAGCTATGTTGGAGTTTTCCATGTAGTGGGAGGATCTCGCTACGCCCTAGACTTCCAGCAAGCGGAGAACGTGTGCAGGAGCCTGGGGACCACGCTGGCCTCCTTGGAGAACATCACAGCAGCCTACAACAAAGACATGGAGATATGCAGGTGGAGCTACCACAGACAGTGCCTGTCACACCGAAACCAGCAGAGCACATTCAGACGATGACTTATCTGCACATCTCTGTCAGATTATTTGTGAAATTTCTGTTACCATAACGACGCCGCTCTATCAACAAAAACAAATCCAGTTGTATTTACACCATCGCCACAGTGCAGTATTATATAACCAAAAAACGAATATAAACAAAAAGCGAATAAAATAGGAACTATTTCACACTTACTCCTTCCTGTAATTATCAGCTACTATAAGGCTTTTGCACCATTACAGTTTTAATCCAGTAACATCAGACACATTATGATGTCCAGTAATATTTTGTTGTTTGTCCGTAGATACGGCTGGATCAGCAATGGGAACGTCACCATTCTCAGGAGAACATCTCACCCCAATTGTGCCAACAACTCAACAGGAATTTTATATTACCCAGATTCCTCAGGCCCCCTCAAGAACTTTGACGCGTTCTGCTTTGACGAAAAGGGTAAGGCCTTCTCTGTGAAACGTCCTCAACGATGAAGAAGAGACTGCATGTTTGCTGCATTGTTTTGTCAATAGCATGTCCAGATGTTTTTTTTTTACTTTCGATTGTTTGATGTGTAATCTCTCTGCCTTTATACATGAAACTGGAAAAAAAAAATTAAACGAGAGCGGTTCGGGTCATGACCTATAGTAATTTAAGTAGACAACAAATCCACCACCCACGAGGGGTTCTGCTGAGGTACCTGAAATCTTCTAAAGATCCAGTTGTCATCAAATGGCGTAACATGTACCTTTCTGGATGAACGCATCAGCTTAGGAAATAAAACAGTGTCAGTGACCACAATCATTTCAGATTGTGTGGGGCATGGCTTGTTGGACCATGTTTCTCCAGAGCTTATCTGATGTGATTTTCTTTTCAATATGAATCACAGCAATGAAGCTGAAAGGGATAATAAAATAACAAGCTAAAGCCAAATGCAGCTCTTGAAAACACTCCTGAAAATGTGACAGTCATAAGTGGAATTGACGGGCAGCTAGTTTCTGTTCATGTTCTGTTAGAAAATGGTAGAGTTTGTTTGCATTTCAGCTCACAGCACCAGGCCTGAGCATTTGTTTGTTTGCTTGGTTTTATGACAGACCTTTCAGACAAGAACTGCAGCGCCGCTTTCACTCATAATGCAAACCACACAGAGGATGTTCCCGCAGGAGGTGATGTGACGGGAGCAGCAGGTGAGCCGCGCCCGCAGATGTACTCAGGAAGTGCTTTGCTCGTCATCAGCAGTCAAGGGAAATGCATGACTCAACTGAAAAATTAAAAAAAAAAATGCCACAGACAGTGAGGAGTAGGAAGTTTGACACGTCTGCAACATTAGTATTGTACTATTGGTCCATATTATCTAACTAGATTTTGCAGAGTTAGCACTCCGTAAAATGTTTCCAAACAAGTAAGATTTTCTAAAGGCTTCACGTTAATGGTGGTAATTCTTGAGTTACGGGCTGGGATGGGAATCTTTTGGTACGAAGATCGGCTTGTTCTCCCTTCCATTAGTGGCTCCATATTCACATAAACCATTTAAAAACGTATTCACTGAGAAAGTATTTAGCAACTATGAGAATACAGAACTCAGAGATTCCACTGTGCTTTGTTTTAGATGCATGATGCTAGACATTATGAGATAATCAGCCTGTAAACACAGCCACACTTTCTACCACAACTCCGGGCGTTTGCTCACCTGCCACTAGAATGTGGAATTTTTTGTTTAACTGCTGGCATAATAAGTTAGGTAGCCAATGTCATACTTTGCATAAGAAATATATGGATAATATTAAAAGATAATTCATTAACAGTAATCGATTGGGAGATACTGAGCCTGTTAATGATGAATTCGATTCCTGCCCCCAGGTCTGTGTGCGAGGAGTTTACATTTACATGAATACAATGCAACAGTGCAAAGACATGTTGTGTCATCTTTAAATTGCCCATAATTACCCATAGTGGGTTGTTATTCCATTCAAGGTGTCCCCTGTCTTATGACGTCGACCCTGGCTCACCCTGACCCGATAATGACCATGCAGTTACTGGGTCACAGCTTTAGCAACAAAAATGCTTAATTACTTCCTTGTGTCCATCGTTCCACTACAGAGGCCGACAGTTCATACGAGACATCTCAGACGTACACCTCCGCCACAAATGAGTGGGTTAGTCCCTCGGATTCAGAAGATGACACCACGGTGACCCCTGACCCCATAACATTCACAGAAGCATATGTAAGCACCAGTCCAACAGAAAACCAGACCAGAGCAGACAGAGTGGATTGGGTGGAGGGCAAGTATGATGTGGTCTCCACACTGCCACCGATCAGCATCACCTCCAGCCTGGAAGAAGAATCTGACGGCATAACCGGATCTGGGACACCACCGGACGAAACTACACTGATGTCCGATGTGTCAGACACTGTGGTAGACATACAAGGTAAAGGTGAAATGTATTGGTGCTACTGGTGAACAGCGTGTGATGAGAATAAAGATGGTTATTTATTTTTTGCTTATGAATGTAGGACGCGAGGCCGGAGAAGGTTCCATTGGGAACTTTTGTACTGAAATTATAGTTATTTATATTATAATTATATAATTACATATTATATAATAACATCTGTGAAATTATACTGAGTCGTAAGTAGGAATGAAAATAAAACACAATATCCATCTGTCCAGGGGGTGGGAAGCGGTTGGGAAGGACCTGTGGCCCCCAGTAATTTATTTGGATTCAGTCATTCATCCCCCAATAAACAGACCTTAGTATTTAAATTTTGTCCCCCCCAATATCAAACTCTCTGCTATACTGTTACATCCATGCATCTCCCACCTGCTCACTCATGACTAGGTCCTAGAAGGTTCTACGGGGTTAAATAGATATTAGGACATGTACACAAGATGTAAAATCATGTAGAAAACAAAAGGTTTCAGGCAGAATTGCAAAAGCCTCAGTGCTCATCCAGCCCTATCGACACATTCTTATTAAATGAAGAACGACTTTGCACATATGTTTACATTTCGCAGTTTGGTAGTCATGGTAACGGCAGATAATGCTGCGGTTCATCCCTGCGGTCTTAACCACCCCTGCAGAAAGAGCAGCTGGTGGAGAACTGCTCCTGACGATGAGGTGCACGACTGGAAGGTTAAAGGTTCAAATCCTGACCTGATAGCTGAGCGCTAAGCCGGGAATTGGACCTACACACCATGGTCAGACTAATAATACTACTGACCACAGTATTACCAAACAGAGAGTAGTACTGCACAGTGTAGCAAACACGTGCTGAATTACTTTCAGAGGATTAGAAATTTACTGGGAAATACCTGGAACCCACACAATTTGATTAAACTCAGAATCTTCCTTAAGGTGAGCTTTGAGTAATTCTGAACAGCTCTGACCAGAGAACTGGAAGGGTCTGGTTAGCCATTTATGATCAGTAGCATTACGATAAAATCATTCACAGAAACGAAATCAACTGCACCTCCAGTTCAGGCACGAGACAATTAAAAAGTCAAATATGAAGAGGAAATGCCCCCCCTTGTGTTCAGGGCTACAACTACACAAGATAATCATAATTTACAAACCTCAGTGTGTAAGAGTACAAATAATGCGCCAGTGAGGTAACATTAATATTTTAAAATGAATAATTACTATTTTATGAAACTTTTGGTCCATTTAAAAACGTTGTATTATAATAAAGATTTACACACATCAATCTATTAATCTATTCAGGAAATTGGATGGATAGATGGATGGATGGCTTCAAAGGGGTCTTGACTTAATTAGCGACTGGGCTGATACCTGGCAGATGAAATTTAACATAGATAAATGTAAGGTGATCCATGCAGGGAGTAG
>JAODLD010000021.1:18826794-18841730 GCA_026781065.1 Mormyrops boulengeri
GTGTGTGTGTGTGTGTGTGTGTGTGTGTGTGTGTGTGTGTGTGTGTGTGTGTGTGTGTGTGTGTGTGTGTGTGCATGGTTGTGAGCAGGTATACCTTACCTTATGGGGACACAATGTCCCCACAACATGACGAATACCCGTTTTTTGGTACTCAATTTAATAAAAATCTATGACTGCAATAAAACAAACAAAAATGCAAAAACTCTTGTATTTTGCTTGGTTACTTATGGTTAAGGTTATGGCTGGGTAGGGGTTATGGTTGTCATTGTTGGGTTTTGTCCATAGAAATGAATGGATGGTCCCCACAAAGATATGAGTACAGGTCTGTGTGTGTGTGCATTTACCATATCGTGGAGACCAAATGTCTCCACAATATGGTAAAACCTGTTATTTTTTAGCTTGTAGGGACATTTTTCAGGTCCCCTGAGTATATACCTCAATATTTAAAAAAATCTGCCAATGCCATCAGAAAACCAAAAGCGTCAAAAGCATTTTCTTTGGTTACTTATGGTTAAGTTTAGGTCTGTGTGTACAGACACTAAAACGTGTTTACAGACATTTCAGAGCTATATTTTAATATATATGTGACTATTATTATCACTGCACTGGAAAAAAAACACACACACACATCTGGAACAGAACTACCCATCATACCAACAAAGTTAAATTTAAAATGTGCTATGCTTTTATAGGTTCCAGATGTTGACGCAGTCTATTGGATTACATAAGATTATCTGGGCATGAGTATGAAATTCTAGAAAAAACAAATAATCAAGCAAAGTCAAATTTAACAACATTTCGAATTGAGGCAAAATGTGTTATGTAAATCCAAAATATTTCCAGAGGCATGCGTTTGACTAGCACAGAGCTGAAAATCAAGCTGATATTTCCTTATGAATAAGTTTTAAATTAATTTGTATTATTGTTTGTAGCATGGGATTAATTCTATTGAATTCATTTCAAAAGAGAGTTTCCCAAAAGGCCGGGAAATCAGTGAGGCCCTAATGAAGCCCAGAATTTAGCACCACGCTTTACTTGCAGAATTCCCGTCCTTAACATCCAAGTACATAAATGGTCAGTTCTGTTTCCTTTTAACTGTACGGTTATTCATTTTTCCTAAAAAGGCATATTAGAAAATGCATGTCAAACAGCAGGAGCATCATGTTTCCCAAACCCAAGGCCAAATCAGAGCTTCAGTCAGTTCTGGGTCCCGGAACAACACTGGAAAAGGCTCCCACTATGGAGTTCCTACCGGTGTCTAAGCTGTGTGCTAGTGCTGGAATGTTAATTAAGGAAAAATAATCATTGGACTGATTCTCTGTAGCAATAGGAAATTTTAAAGGGTTCTCGTTAGCTTTTAACAGTGCACTGGTAATAGCGTTTTAAGAGATTTCAGACTCTGCAGATCATTAAATAATCTTTCAAATGCTGCTTTCAAGGAAAATATCTTGCCTGAAAAGAGGCCATTAAAGACCCGAAACAAAGTAGCCAACTAGGATATAGGAAACACCCCCTGACTTTTCCGATTCGTTTTTGAAATAAACCTTTCCTGTATAGTTAGTTGTCACATGTATTTCACACGGGCTGGCGCCCCACCCTGGGGTGTTCCCTGCCTTGTCCCCGTAGCCTCCGGGATTGGCTCTGGACCCCCCATGACCCTGAATAGGACAAGCAGTTTCAGGAAATGGATGGATGGATGTGATACTACAGTTCAGATGATTTTAAGTAGATGTTCTAACATTTTTTTAACCCGGAACTCACATAGATGTAGATATGATAAATGTAGAGTAAAAATTCCACTGTGAGGCTCCATTATGAGCCACTTCTGTTTGGGGGGGCGGGGTAAGTTTGTATTAGGAAGGTTGATTTGGTATGTTATCCTTGGAGAAAAAAAGATCAGTGAACCAGGGTCTTACTGAGCTACCATTTAACGGGAGCAAAGGGCATGTGTTTGGAATCAAAGGCCTGTTTAAAAGAGAGAAAAAGTGTGTCTGAAAGACAGTAAAGGCTGTGCAAAAATGACAATACACAGGTATTCAGGACTTCATCTGGAAAAGCTTAGCTGTGGGTTTTATACCCTTCGGCTGGCTATTATGTCAGGTCACATGACTTTCCCTAAACAGAAATGCTTCACTGCTGAAGAACAGCAGAATCACAATGCTGCTGTTGAGCATCCCTTCACCCATGTACTTACCAGTTTACTAACTAGTGTCACAGCTTCCTTTTGGAAAGGATACATTAGGTTAAGTGTGCTTTCCAAATTTGACCTTTAAGAATCCAAGTTAAGCTTATCTGGAAAGGCTCAGATGTACCGAATAAGCATGCCCTCCAGGTAGATTCACTAAGCTTAACTACTTAGAGCAACTAAACTCACCTGAATTCTGTTGAGATTTAGATGATGTATAGGAGTAGCATGCATTACACCGTCTGGCCACACAAACTGTGCCAACTTCATAATCCAACTGACTTTCATTAACACATAAAGATAGATCTGTTTTTAAACGAGGGGGAAAAAAGAGACTACTTTTATAAGAAACTCCTGGCTTCCATTGACATGGTTTGTATGATACTCATGGGTCATTTTCTGAAGATGGGAGTGGGGTGTAATTAAGTACAGTTGAAGAGGGTCCAAGCCTTTCATTTCAGACACGCACAGGTCAGCCCAGAACAGCTGACGAGGCAGGGCCCAGACGGAGCACGCCAAGTGCACGGTGTCACACGCAGCTGCTGTGGAAACTATTCGTGCTCAGATCGGCCGTGACGTCCCGGCTCAGACGTGGCAGGTGCGGCTTACCATTCTCGCAATGCCGGCCCGTGTAGCCGGCCAGGCACGCACACCGGTATGAGCCCAACGAGTCCAGTACACAGGTCCCGTCATGGCGGCAGGGGGAGGAGCTGCACGCTGCGAAAGACAGAATGGCAAGAGAGAGAAAGCGGCTGTTAAAAAAGGGAAAGTGGAGCAAACCAAAAAGTGTGACCCAAACGGACGTGCCTCGGCAGTCGGGTGCTGGCCCATAGGGCCCTGGGGATCCAGTCTTGGGGCTTGACAGCTCGAAGGTATTTAAAGGGCTTTGTTCTTAGACTGCATGGCCAAGGGCCCAAGCAGATGCCTGGCAAGTGCTCGAGATGGCAAAAAAAGTAATCCGATAATTCCCGGGAGCGTGCCACTTGGTCATAATAAGCGGGCCAGGAAAATGCCCCCTCACCCCCACCGCTTACCCGAGCTCTCCTGGAATGTGGCGAAGAAGCCGTCAAAGTTCTTGTAGCCGTCCGAAACGAAAAGGATGTGCAACGAGTTTCCAGAGCTGAGGATAGGCGGCGGTCGTTCATTCCCACAGAACCGGCCGATGACGCGGGAGCTCAGGCTGTCGCCGTCTCGCACCTCGATGTAGTCATAGCGGCAGCTGTAGTCGAATTCCAGACTGATCATCCGGAAGCTATAGAAAAGCAGCCGTGATTGGATACTGAAGCATTCATATCTCTGCAGAAGCCGGAATGCTCCAAAACCAGTAACCCCAGGATGCTAGTTTTCCAGCTGGGAAGTTTTCCAGGGGCAGGGGGCTGGGGCACGCTCCCGAAGGCTCTGCCACCTGGCTGTTGTTTGATGCCTCTAGACAACTGATAATTCCCCAAATCAGGGTTACGCATTACCCTGACGTCATTCTTCACACAAGTCCCTTTGTTCTACGGAGGTGTGAATAGTGCAAGTAATTTCCTCCTGTTGGTGAAACTATGAAAATGAAAGTTGCAATATATTAAATAAGCCATGTTTATTCTCCGCAAACCGACCTTTATATTATTTTTTAGCCTGTTAAAAGGATCAGTGCGAGAAGAGAGTTATTAAAACCGGCAAAAGCTCACTGTTGACATCATACTGGTTTCCACCGCAGGCAGTCAGAAGTAACAAGTCTAGGAGTCTTACAGTCCCAAGCTATTAGGATGACCGAATATTAAATATTTTCTGCAGTGGTAAGTGACACTTAAAAATAAGCAGATGTTGCTTTTTGAATTTAATAAGGAAACACCCTGCATGCCTACAATAAAAACATTATCATCTATAGTGCTAGCTATAAAAACAAAATGAACGCCTATATTTTGTTGCTTAAAATAGCTCCCTTTAGAATGTGCTTTACATCCAGATGGTAGCCATTAGACAGTTAATGCTGGTGTAGTTAGTTTGTTCACTTATTACTCTTTATCCATGCATTTTTCCAGAACAACAGCCCTTGCTACATATCCAGCATCTGAAGTGGATACCTTTTCCGGCATAAATTGGCTATTGACTTAAAACATTTGTCATTTTGCAAAGTTTCCAAAATGTAACCTACACGGTCAGTTAATATTATTCTTAGATGATATTTATTGATCCAGTTATTTAACCAGTTTCCCTCCTATGATGGAGATTAGACTCCAGTTTCATTAGTCCATTACTTAGGAATAAATAAAAGTTATTGTTTCCTTCTAAAAACACAATATTTTCACTTGAGGTTACAGCTGTACATGTGAAAAATTAACCATGCACCTGTTTTGAAATTTCTACTTGCACTAATGTAATAAATGTTTACTGTTTTCTATTTTAAAACCATGTGTTGTGTGCAAGTTTTAGTAAATTTCCTATTTAAACAACAACATTATTATTATCTATTATCATTACTATATTATACACATATTAGATTACACTCCACGAAAGTATATTTCAAACAATGCCTGAATTTAATATATTTTAAGACCGAAGAATCCAATTTGCTCAGTAAATGTACAAACATTCAAATAATGCAAGATTTCGCTAACAGGACAGAATTATAAGCGTTCCCAGCTGTTGTGCGTCACTGAGAAACGGGTCCAAACACAAGCAAACCCTTAAATCAAAATCGGAAGCTTTTAGCCAGCTTAATCTGAGACTGATAACTTTGGTTCAGCGTGCAGTAACATATGCAGCAGATCCCAGAAGAATTTCAGTAGCAATAACAGTAAATATTTCTCTGAAATAAAACTGCCGTCCAGCCCCAAAGGGAATTTGCATGGAAGGCGGAGTTTTCCATATAGGTACGAAAAAAGTTTCAGACACAATGCACATCTCTGTACCTAAGTCATGCTTTGTGGTATTTGCTGCCTGGGGCACACTCTACGTCCCCCCGCGACCCTAACTAGAATAAATGACTGGAATATATGTGGATGGATTCGTACAACATGCTGCCAAAACAATTGATCGAAAAAGAAAGTCCAAAATATCGAGTCAAAACAGCGGACCGTGTCCCGCCCAAGCGCTTAATTTTACTCACTCACGCACTCAAATATTTTCCTATTATAAAGGATAGTTCTACTGTGTCAAGCACACGAAAGCGCGTCCGGAGCCAAACAGCAGATGCGCGCGTACTTACCCGCAGACGTGCCGGCACGCGAGCGCGCGTACGACGCCAAGCAGCAGAGACGCGTGGACAGAGGACACCTGAACGCGCATAAGCGGCCGAATAGCAGAGACTACGTGGGCGCACGGCCTCAATTCAAGCCGACGGATGACGATGACGCTATTCATAAACCACTGTTGTTTTATTTAATATAAATCTGGGAAAAAATTCAGTCAGCCCCAATTTTTACTTAAAGATATAATATACACATAGACATTTAAGGAAAACCAGAGATTAGATTCTGGCTATCTTTCGGAAGCTGGTAGACATTTTCCAAACGCCACGGCGGTGGAAAAGCAGCTGGTGTTCTGACGAGCTGCGCTACCTATCGAGACGTGATATCGAGCCTTTCTGCGCATGTGTAGTTCCACCGTCTTGGGATTAGGGTTTGGTTTTAGGGGGTTAGGGTAAGGAGTTTAGGCGGGGTTTGGGGGTTAGGGTTAGGGCTATCGATTAGCACTACGGTAGCCCAACTCGACAGAACACCGGCGTTGTCGGTAAATGTCGGTGTAAAACTTTGTGGGACTTCAGTCACGGTAGCGGAGAGCTAAGAGGAGCGGCGCGCGGGAGCAGATAACCAGGTGGGCTTCCGCTTGCACGCGCCAGGACCTATAAATAAGCGACGGCAGTCCGTGATTTAGGAGCGCGAGTCAAAAGCGGAGTCATTTCATTTATGACCTTCATGCGCGTTGTAAAATCTCCACGAAAGAGCCATTTTTAGAGCACGAGTGTCTAAAGGGAAAACGCCGATTAGCTATGTTAGTGCTAAGCTAACGCCCAACTCAGCTGGCTAACATGGTTTGTGTAAAACTTCTAAAAAGCTCGGTGGCAGCTGGTGACCTGACATCGCAATTGGACGGTATCAGGCTGGTAAAGTAGACCCCTTCAGCGAGAGCAAATGACTGTGATACCTAAAGCAAGGAATGTTTTGTGCTGGACGGTAATGTTAACAGCAGATATAACCCCTTTCCAATATGTTTTAGTTTCAATAGCAATTTTTTGTTTAAAAAATATTTTTATATAATGATAAACGATGTATTCCTTTGTGTATATATTTGGCCTGATGGTGATGGGGTTTTGTTAGTGTGTCACTGAGAAGCACAGTTTGGGGGGGTTTGGGTTTCTGGTAGTGACTACCTGAGCTCGATGGTGAAGTCCTTGTCCACCTGCAGTGTCCACTCGCAGCGCGCATTTGTCGGGTAGCTCTCCAGAACCACATGACCCTGGGCCTTCCTGATCACTCCTCCGCATCCTGCAGCAGGGAGAGATGAAGGAGGAAAAAGGGACACGTTCAAACGCACATGGGTTCAGCTGCTCTCTGTCTGGAGAGAAATTTAAACAGGAAGGGCTGCACTGATGTGAAGTAAAAGGCTTTCCAGCACTCAGCTAACATCTGATCATATCACCCAGATGTACCCGAGGTCTTCTGGAAGCTGTTCTTCCTGAGCTCCATAGTGACTTCCGTGTTCATTATTAATGTCTGAGACACACGAAAGGAAAGGAGGACAACAAGATGCTCACTCATGCAGTCGCCTCCAGACCAGCCGGGCCGACACTCAGCACAGTACTTCCCCCTGACAAAGAAGTCGTCCTTGGCTGCCCATGTGCCATTGTTACAGCGTTTACAGTTCTCGAAGATGCTGCAACCTGCAGGGGGCGGTAGAGAGAACGAGAGAGGTGGGGAGGAATCCACGGATGGCAAATGAAAAGCAACAGAGAGATGATGGTGATAAAGAGGGTGAGAGGATGAAGAAGGGAGGTTATTGCAGGGATGAAATTCTTTCCTGCAACCTGAACGAAATGTTTGATTTATTACGTCTACTTTTTGCCTTCCCCTTTATTTGAAAAGGTTTTTAGCCGTCTTCCCCCTCCCCAAAACGCACACACCAAACACAGACTTTGTCTCCACCCATAAGCTCTGTCATCTGACCTGGGAAAGTCATCAGTTTTACTTTCGAGAAAGGATGGGGAGGAATTCACACTGATTCCAACCAGAAATGGAAATGCTCCCGAAACCCAGAGGGCCCGATGCTAAAGGGGCCTGGATTTTCACTCAGACTCACAGGACTGAGGCTGCCGGCCCAAAGTCTCGTGTCCACCACGTGTCGGCGTGAGTACCATGACCGTTGGGGGCAGGTCTCCATGGAGACAGCAGGTCACTGATTTACGACTGAACCTATCAGGTTTATAAAACAAATTCACAACTTCACACTTGGTTGTGAACATGTGCTGCTTCCCGAAATGTGGAATCACGTGTTTATTATTATTATTATTATTATTATTATTACTCTTTTTCATGTAGGTTGTAAAACCAAACGAAACCAGGAGGTAGAAAGTAACATGATATACATCACCTGTTATGTCATATATGTAACATATTGCTCACTCCAAATTGGTCTGTGTGGAGTTTTGCATGTTCTCCCTGTGTCTTCTCAGGTTCCCTCCTAAAACCTTGTGGTTAAGTAATAATCTTTAAATTGCTCATAGTGTGTAAGTGTGTGCCCTGTCAAGGTCTGGCATCACATCCAAAGTGTCCCCGGCCCTGTTCCTCATGTAACCATCTTGTACTGGATAAGCAGTCATTGAACATGGATGGATGCATCTACTCTTACAAGGCAGGATGACAGGAGAGGGCACCCTTACCTGGATGGATGATGCATGGGTCGCACTCGTTGACAGCATTCCGACAGCAGGGCACTGCGTAGCCCACCGGCGACCCCTGGGTGGGGCACTTGCAGCGGATGAGGTCGTACTCGCAGCAGCCTTGGCACATGATGCTCCATTCAGAGCCGGGGCAGTTGTCGTACCAAAATCTGTAGTCTGACAGACAGAGGTGCCATTCAGCTATAGTGGGCTCCTCAACACAGCGACTGACAGCGTTGCCCTTTAGAAGGCTCCAGCCTGCAGGTGTTAACTACGAAATAGCTCAGGGTCTGGAGAACGTGGAGGAGGAAAGCCTGCAGGGTTGGTGTAACCTTGGGATCCCCAGTATTTATCCTTGTGGATTTCAGCTGAACTCCCTCTTAATCACTGTGTTTGTTTCTTTGTAGTAATCTATTTGCAAGTCAGGACACTCTATTTCCAAGAAATCCAGCTTTAATTGTTGTTTTCCTATTGAGTAATGTTTGCAAGCTGATGGCACACGTCACATCAAGCTCTGGAAGGTCGTTGACCTGTTCCTGTTCCTGCCGCTGAGCAGTATGAGGGGGGGGGCAGTTGACCCCCGCTTAACGTCTGTGTTTATCCCAGCCTCCTCACGTCTGAGGAACTCACTGGAAAAATAGCCAGAGGGTGGGGGTAGGCGAGGTGGTCAACGAGTTCTAGGAGAGAGTCTTTGTCTCAGTGCCGGCGATTATGTAACTCCGAAGACGAAGACAGGACTGCAGCATGGAAATGGAAAAAAAAGCAAAACAAAAGCAGTTTCAATCCACTCTGGGTGCCTCCTCTGCTTGGAGAGTTCTGAACATTCCTGTCCACCACAGGCTTGGTCAGAGCTCTGTAGGCTTGGGTCAGTCTCTCCAGCAAAAGTCCCTGGGAACCACTGATTGCTCTTCAACGCATGGCTTGAGGGGTGAGAGGAGGTCAGCCCGCTTCCGTCTCCTGCCAAAGGCCTGCACAGTTTGTGGGCCAAATATTTCTTCATTCTTGAGGTCGTTGGTATTTTTCCTTGGTAATCCCATCAGCTGAGTGTTGTGTCTGATGGTAGCCCCCCCACCCCGTCTGCCCACACACCAGCCTCTATGGTGAATCACAGCGGTTGATGTGATTAATGGATGTGTTTCTCTCTGTGGACAACCAGCTGGAGAATGTCATGACATATGTGCACCGAGTATCTGTGATTTTCGGGCCATTTTAAACACTAACGCTGCAATAAAATACACCCTTCTTCATCTAGACATTTGCGATTCTTTTTTTTTTTCGTAAAGGAAAACCATATTTGTTTACTGTGAGGAAAATGCTCCTGATTTAATTGTTAAAGGGCAAGCAAAAATACATCTTTATATTTCTTATTGTGAGGCATAAAGCTAATAACTAAGAACAGCTGTGGCAAGCTGTGAATTATGTTATCAGTTCTGTTTCTTCTGCCATGAACGAGTAAGTAACTATATTTGAAATATGTGTGTTTTTTGTCCTGATGACAATTCCTTCATGCTCCACCAGGTGGGTGCCCCCCCACAGGTTGAATATCTCTCTCTCAGAGCTATGCACCTCCCCACTGAAGGGCAGAAAAAGTGGTACTGCTCCTGACATATAAAGACCATTTGCTCTATGCGACAATTTATTTACATGGAACTTTGTAGCACCTCTGCCAAGTATTCAGAAGTTTAGCTGTCGCCGTGGTGGGTGATAACGGGCTGCAGTCTCTTTGCTGCCGATAAAAACATTTGGGACTTGGTCTGGATTTTCTTTTCTGTTTCTGACAGACACTCCTTAAAATAATTTCATGGGGTTCTCTTCCAGACAGACATCAGGAGCCTCAAACCTCTCCAGTGCAAATTAAGTGACAATAAAGTACTGTTTGCTTATTTGGGGAAAAAAGGGGGGGAAAACACACTTTGTATCCTATAGGCACCATGCAAGAACTGGAGTCAATTATGTTCATTTGCTCGGGGTAAATTGCCAGTTTACAATTTCCATAATGGTTTTCTGTGGAAATGAATGCAAGAAACTTCTTTGCAGTTTTGCAATCTACCCCCAAGGCCTGCGTGAATCTCATATGTAAAGTATGGTTGGGAGGACAGCTTCGATCCCCAGTGAGGTTTGCTTGCTGCCACACTGGGCAATAAAGGTATTCACTGGATGATGCATGTGGCAGTTCCAGCTATCCGAGAATCAGCCAGATTCTTAAGGAAAGATTACAGTGTATACCCTTCCCAGCTGATGTAATGGTGCTCTTTCATTGCTGTGTTTATCGTCCCCGATAATCCACTTAAACTGTCCAGCACTTTTAAGCTCATTCCCAGGATTTGATGCTGTTAATGCGCTGACTCTGATGTAACATGGCAGGCAGACTAGCGACTTACACAGTGGATAATGTGGCCAAAAGCTCGGCGGCTCAGCTGTCTCGTTGGAGGATATTCTGCTCCACCACTGAGCATCAGAATTGCTTCATTATAGATACGGTGCCAAATATGAATACATTTGTTTGCTTTTATCGAGGAGGTGGGAAGAGAGTAATTCTGACTCTGCAACAGGTTCTTGGCCACAGCCCTGGTGCATGCAACAGCAGTGTTAAACGTTAACCGGGGACCAGGGGCGTTTTAATGCGTAGGTTTACCAGGACTGAAATCCAGGGGCCTCTGCTGAGACAGGGCCCCAAATTTTAATCCCCTTGCTCCACTCCCTGCCAATCCCCCCAATCGATAGCTTGTACCGTCACCACTGGCCACGCCCCCAGACAACAATTACGCTAATATACAAAAAGGTAGGGAGGGGCCTCTGACTCTGATGTTAATGTGCCACTAACACCCACCCCAATTTTAATCCCCTTGCTCCACTCCCTGCCAATCCCCCCAATCGATATAGCTTGTACCGTCACCACTGGCCACGCCCCCAGGCAACAATTACGCTAATATACAAAAAAGGTAGGGAGGGGCCTCTGACTCTGATGTTAATGTGCCACTAACACCCCCCCCACCCATGACATCCTTTGACTTTCTGATCTCTACAGAGTGTCCCATCCGCCTGATTCTGATTCTCCCGTTCCACCGGAATTCTGAGAAGTCCCTGTAGCACAGGCAGCTGCGGCATGAAGCTGGAAGCCAGGCAACTCGCTTCAGATCAAGAGATGAGCTTGTCTCGTGTTTACTAAAAGGTCTCCAAGGGGTATGTGGCACATACCATTGTTTTGGGATTAAGAGGGGGGTGTTGTGTTTTTTGTTTTTTTTAAAGAAATGGCCTGATGTGTATGGGACCAAGTTTCTTCTTTGTCATTATAGCTTGTAAATCAAAGACTCGGAGCCACGTTATTGCTCCCTGAGTATGTCTGGAAGCCTCAGCTGCTCTGGAAGTCTCCCCCACCCCTCCCAGTTTGGATCCTTTGTATTTACACCGTGCGTAAATAGGGAGTCGGCAGACCCACGTAGAATAAAAGCAGGCATCGTTGGCACACGTGTGCCTGTAATTTGAAGGCGCAGAGCCCAAAAAATGGTCTGGACTTTGTTTACTCCTCCTGGGGTAGCAGGCTCAGCAAGCGTTTCGCCCTCTGATGTTCTGCAGCCATTATAGCTCTTATCTCTTTGGTTTATCATTAGCCCAAATTAAAAAAAAAACACACACACGCACAGTGGAACAGCACTTAAAAGTCAATTTTCGCTGGGATAGGTTTTACCGTACTCGTCTGGGCTCCTTTTATCAGTAAGAACTGCGAACCTGCAAACCGACATTCTTGGCATGTGATGTGCATATACCAAGGTAACTGTGAGAGCAGTAGTAACAAACATGGTTTTCTTCCAGCCCATTTGCTTCTCCCGACACGGGTCTTCTGTAGGTTTTGGGGCTTACTGGCCTTATGTAATTAGTATCTGTTTTTTCCGTTCCAGATGTTGAATTTTCAACATGATGTTGAACAGTCCATGACGGAAACAGTCTGGTCACAAGGTGGGAACTGATGCCCCCTGGCAGAGTGAACCAGCGAATTCTGCCCAGCGTACACAGAGTGTTACCAGGACCGTTCCCCCATAGAAGTACATCTCTCTCTAGGACACCCTGCAGCCATCCGACTATCCGTACATGTACATACAGTCTGCCATGCTACAGATTTAGCACTTATTTTCCTTGGTCATTTTTGCAGCAACCCTATCATTCTGCCAACATAAAGCAAAGAGCCACAATCAGATTAGTCACACCTTCTCGCCAGATATCCAAACCCAGATTCAGAGCATCTGCAATCAATGGCGCTTGTACCCTGAGGCTTGGTGAGGGCAGGTCACTCTCCCTGCTCCTGCAGGGTTTGTTCAAGGTTCTGCATTGGGGCTTCCATACAGCTGCACAGCACATCATTTCCCTGGTCTGATTTAGGAGCCGGCACATCTGATTCAGATCACGTTACATGACATGACTTTGTATCACTTACATGCCGGGCAGCTCATTTTTTTTTTGCACAAAGAGATTCATGTACCTTACAGCTTTTACAGTTTGTACCGCTAGATAGCTCTCAAAAGTGACAATAGTAGTTTTCAGACTGGCAACTCTCTGGCCACCAAGTTTAAGACCCCTCCTAATCCCCACACTATAGCTGTGTCCCATTTCAGACTGCATTTCTTTAGGCCAAATGCGTCACAGCAGCACCACATGGCTGTCCCATTTCGAAGTCTCCTTCAAATGCGACCTTGAAACGAGTCCTCCTTTTCCCGGGCTCAGATGCCTCTCCGTCCAACCTATCCCAAGATTCATTGAATGGATTTTTAGAAGAACATAATTGACAAAGGGTATGCCCACCGCGTCCTTTGAAAGATGGAGCCCCTGAACTGGAACACAGCTTACCTCTTACTTGTAATAATTATTAGTGACTGACTCTGTTCAGGTTGCCCAAGACAAGTGACAGCCTCAAGTCAATGCTGTGCTTTCATACTACTTTCTGGCCTCTTTACGCCTGACGGACTTATCAGCGGTTGAAAGGACAGCTCCTGTGGGTTCCCGAGGGCATCCTTTGAGGATGTACATCCAAAACAAGAGGGCTCACCCCTAAATAACTCCCAAAAAAACTAACATTGAAGCAGCTGCCAAACACCATATGCTAGCAATAAATAAAAATCCATGTAGCATGTAGTTCTGTCATCAGCTCGATTCCTTTGTGCATCTATACCTTCTAAAGACAAATACTAGGTCAAACAGCAGTGTGAAATATGTTATAGAGCTAAATCCCAACCTGAACTTGTATGCAAACGCAATAATTGTACAATAGTTTTCTGAGTGTGGCTGATTGTGTTGTCTCCTTCGTATGCGGTCTCTGTTTTTCTCACTCCCAAAGACTTACCGCAGGTATCACGCTCCTGCCCCCCCCGTAATCTAAACACAGTAACAACAGTTAACCTCTTCTCTGGCATAAACAGAAGATCTGCGGACAGCCCTTGGGGAAGCATGTGTGATGGGAAAAACACGAGTTAGCGGGGGGGGGGCATGAGGCAGTTAGAGATCTGGGGAGGAATTTTTTGATGTGGTAGGAGGTATTAGGGAAAATGCTGATTAATCATTTTTGCACGCTCTGCTTTCAGTTCTCCAGAGGCAAGCTTTCCGTTAGATGTACTGTTGACACCTCTTTGCCTGGAAACAACCAGATTACATAATCTTAGTGTTGTTGCCCAACTGACTTCATTATGACCTGTTGTGGAAGAAAGCAACGTTTTTCAAAAAAGGGAAAGTCTTAGTCATGCCAACCTCGTGTCTCCTGGATTTCTTTTTGGTGACGGAGATCTTGCCATACAGCAAATACTGCCGTCCTCGTGGGACACGTATTACAACCATCACTGAGAACATGTGTTTCAGGAGAATCCATCACTGTCTACAAGTACTCCCCTGATCTTCTCAACCATTCAAATTTGGGTCAATTTCCTGGCTGCAACACCTGCGTTGGTCAAATGAAATCTAACCTCCCAACAAAAGACGGCTGATCTCAGTACGAACACCATATAGAAAGTCGAATATGTGGCTACATGGTTCAGGTTCTTAGGCTGTAGCCAGCTATTTCAGTTCGTGTGTTATGTTATGCTGATAAATGTCTGACCAGATAGTGGTCCTTTACATCTGTCTAGAGCAAAATCACAAGGAAAGCAGATTGTTACAGTGGCACACTTGTTGAATGAACACAGTGCATAAATGGAAAAGCCATTGAATGCATGTCAAAGACCCTCTGGATTAAATATACAGCATATACTGTATTCTGGCCTTGAAAAGAATGAAGTGGTTACCTTTTGACTCGCCAGGTTTCAGAAAAAGCCTCTAGGGCAGATTATAGCTAAAAAAATAGACTGAAACACTTCAGACCTTCCCAAATTTTCCAGACGGGAGACACCTTGATGTTTCATCCTTCAAGGACGGCAGCACCTAAGGAGCTCTGCTGGAGTTTCTTTTCCATCAGTGGAGCAGGAAACTGAGCGGCACAGTGAAGAGGGGAGACACGCCAGGGGGAATCTTTCCGTGCTCTTTAAGGGCAGAGAAATGCTGATGCTGCCCTTCTCGAACAAAGAGCTGGGAGAGACCCGCGGAGAAGGAGCGACGGAAAGCCGAGGCGGCTGCTTGGGCTCTTACCGCGCGGCCACGCTGCTCCCCGGGCGACGAAGACCAGGAGGAGGAGGAGGAGATGCCAGAGGGCGCCGCAGCCGGTGCAAGAGGACGCACGTGTCCCCCTGTGGAGAGCGACCAGCTGGCGTCCTGCGGAAAACATGCTTCAGTCTCGAGCTCTGTTTACTTTCTGAGCTCAGCTGGTTTGACATAACTCTCTCAGTCTCTCCCTCCCTCTCTCTCTCTCACCCTCCCTCCCTCCCTCCCTCCCTCTCTCCCTCTCTCCCTCTCTCTCTCTTTCTCGTT
>JAODLD010000021.1:18854406-18869974 GCA_026781065.1 Mormyrops boulengeri
TATGGGCTGTGCGCCCAGCCTGTCTGTGCCTTGTGTCCAAAGTGGTATGGGCTGTGCGCCCAGCCTGTCTGTGCCTTATGCCCAAAGTGGTATGGGCTGTGCACCCAGCCTGTCTGTGCCTTATGTCCAAAGTGGTATGGGCTGTGCGCCCAGCCTGTCTGTGCCAGCTGGGTGTGGGCACAGGGTCTCAGCGTGTGGGCTGGGGGCTGATGGACAAAAAAAGAAAAAAAAAAGATCTCTGTGTTCATTAGTCAAAGTTAAATGCCAGCTGGGTTGCCAAAAGGGCTTAAAGAGGGCTAATTGGTGTAATCCATCCCGGTACTACAGAGGCTGGCCGGCAGGGCATCAGGGAAGTACTGATGAGGCCGGTCAGTGCTGGTTTTCTAAGGATGCGTTGATGTCCTCTCTTCACTCTCCCCCCAGTGGCTGCTGCATTTCCTCACCACTGCTGCATAATTGAGTCGTAGCTCCATTTCCCACACAGAGGTGACCAAGCAAGTTCTAACCATCGGATTCCTCTCAGCACGGAGGAGAGATAATGCAAAAAACATCCTGACCGGAAACTAGCAAACTCTAGGATACCACAGCATCGGAGGGGCTGTATACAGACAGAAGCCCACGTGTCGGGGAGGTGGGGGGGGAGCAGTACAAACATTATCTACTGTTTATGTCATGTGGCACAAAATGACAGATAAAGAGAGATCCTCCAAGTGTGTGTGATAGCTCTGCAGAGCTTGTAGAGGGGATGGAGCAGAGATAGGGGCTTGTTGAATATCACCTCCTGCATGGCTGCCAGCGCTGAAGAAAGAGGGCATTTATAAGAGCTGGGGCACGGCTGTGGCCCCCACTGCACCGATAGCATCGATCTCGGAAGGGGGCCGCACAGATGCCCCGCTTGCATCTGTGCCTCCATTCGCCAGAGAGGGCGAAGTCCTGCCGTCCGATATCCAATAGGGAAAACACAGCACTGGATAGTATGTGCACACTCGCTCCTCAGCTCGCACACCCAGGCCTAATATCTAGGACTGATAAAAGCATATTTCCTCACTATTTAGACAGCTACAGGTCACGTGCATGTGTGGCTCAGCGGGTTAGGTCCCTATGCCTGTGATCAGAAGGTTGCTGGTTCAAATCCTGCGCCTGGCAGAACAGTCATCTCTCTGGTGAGCCCTTGAGCAGAATCCTTATCCTTCTGATAATTGCCAGATAGAGTGTTGACCCTATGCTTGGACCCCCAAAAACTGCATAGGTCTTAAAACAGAGGTGCTATGTGGAAACACGCGCAGAAACTATTCCAAAGTAAATGTGCAAGCGGCACACAAAACATTATGAAAGCGGACGTTCCGTTTACACCTCTATTAAGAGGCTCACACTTAGGCCCAGGTCGAGGCTGGCTTGGTCTGGCTGTGACTTAGGTGAGGTTTTTCTGCCAGCCTGACTGCAGATAATTTTAATATGGGCCCAGTGTGGATTGCTGATAGTGTTTAAGGCAGGGCCCCATGGAGTGAAGCCTGTACCTATCTGTAATTAGTAACCATTCTCTATCACTGATAAGATAAACTCACCCTGACCTTTTCCATTTGGTCTCCATGGCAACGAGGCCTTCTCCCCCGATATTATTTTAGTGATTAAACAGCAAACAGCAGGGAGATGTGAGGAACTGATAGAGATGATTAATAACGGTGTCTGGTGGGGGGTGGGTGGCGGGGGGGCGGGTGTCACCAAGTCATGTGAATTGGCTGGGCTTGGCCTTGCCTTGAACAATGAAGGAAAAGAAAAAGAAACCTCAGTGATGAAAGTGATAGATGTCTCCTTTTTTTGAGAGGTACTCAAAAAAAAAAAAAAAAAAAAGAAGAGAATTAGCATAACCACCCCAGCTTCTTTATCAAGCCCACTCCTCACACGACGGTGTCACTTTGATTAATCGCGCACGATCCCGGCGTCTTGGGATCATCAAATGCCTCTCTCCGCCTAAACACGCGGAGCTTCCCACAGAAGGTAAAAAGGCAGGAGGGATGAAAATACAACAGGGAGGTAGAATCACAAAAATAAGCAGCGGAAATATAAGCGGCGAGTCGGCCAACAGTAACTTTGACAAGGCTGCTTCCAGTGTTTGTGTAGTTCGGGGTAATAAATCTATAAATGTAATGTACACATGTATGTGCAGGTGCAGTGCACACACACACAGACACACACATCATCAAACATCAGTAAATGTGCTTGCAGGACGGGGCAGATCAGATGGGACCGGTCCACAGTAACCTCACCCATCCGTCCGGACCTGGGGACCTCGGCTGGCCTCACCGCCGTCCCGCTCATTTGCATGAAGAGGAAAGGGCGGCGGGACATGCAAAGTGGTCCCCGTTGACCGAAAGGTCACCAGAGGGTTGGGGGGGGTTAGACAGCATGGGAGCCGATAATGATCCAAATCGCGGCAGCGCTCATCGGCAAGATCTGCAGGCCTGATACGTACGTAGGAACGGCTTCCTAAACTAAGGCCTCGGTGATATACAAGTGTCACCCCCCCCTGTTATCAAGCAGGGACACAAAAATGAACATTAAACCATAATACAAAACCACTTGTCTGAGAAAGAACGGTGTGATTTAGAGTGCCCGCCCATGTGTGCTCTCCCTCACACTCTCCCCCATCGCAGTGAGGGACGGGAGAGCCAGACGGAGGTGGACAGGAAGGTATCCCTGAGCTCAGTATAGGCAGGGCATGAGGAGCACTAAACACAGCACGACGCTGCCTCTACTGCTAACCAGCTCAACCTCAATTCTATAAAGAGGCGGTTCTCAACCAGATCCTGAGGGACCTCCGGACAATCAGTGTTATTGCTTCCCAACTGGGAGAGAGCAAAAACACAAACTGACACAATGACCAAGGATGGGGACCACTTTTCTCTCAGTCTTCTAAATGATTCTTTAAAGTCTGTATCACTTCTCTGGCAGCTGATGTCCTGCGTTTCTTTTTAAATATTTATTTATCTATGTTTTTTACGCTGCTCAGTGAATTCCGCTGAAATACTTCTGGGGTCTTTAACGGCGCTATCACAGGCCCGGATCTGCAGCCTCCCGCTGTCGGCTGCTTTCATTTAGATATCCGCGGCCGGCACCCAGAACTTAAGCATTATCAAACGTCTAACAGGGCCGACATGCCACATTATTGACAAATTATTCTCTGAGCGTGCAAGTCCCCGGACAAACTCACCAAGTATGCCACGATCCCCCCCACCCTGCCCCACCCCCCCGGTACAGGACTCTATCTGATTCTATTAAGGACTCGGCACATTGTGCAGAAACTAGCCCGGCCTGCATTGCCTTAATATCTTCTACACGCTCATGAACTTGGTTACGATCATAATGGTCCAGAGTAATTTCCTTACCGCTTTAAGGACTCGAGTGGCTCTCAAATGAGCGCCAGAATGGAAATGTGGAGATGTAAGGCGAATCACACCCCCCACCCTCCTTCTCCCCCTCTCAAGACTGATATCCAAAAACCGACGGCAGCTTTATCGAATGCACTGGAACTTATTTTCACCATATCGCTGCAAATTAAGAAATGAGTGAACAGCGCACGTACAACCAGGGCGGCTAATCTATTAAGGAAATGATGACCAGTCCTATTATCAATAAACAAGTGATTCAGAGATTGGTTTTCTTATGACAGATGCCTTCATAAGTGGATCAATGTCCCAGCACCTACCACAGCATGGAGACAGAACGCCAAAAGAGGAATAAAGAAAGAATGAGAAGAGGAGGAGAAGGAAAAGGAAAATAGAATGGAAGGAAATGGAAAAAGAGAAGGAGGAGAAGAAGGAGACGAAGGAGGAGGAGGAGAGGCGGTAAGGGCAGTGAGGTGGAGAGGTCACCAGGAGGGAGGGAGGGAGGGAGGGAGGGAGGGAGAAGAAGAGAAAAAGAGAAGCAAGAATGACTTCCACAAAGGGGGAGAGAAAAAGGAGCCGACCCAGGGGCCGGAGCCCGTGGCCAGAGCCGGTGGCGGGGCCCGAGACAGCCATGCCGCCCACTGCCAAGTCCACATCCTATCTAACAAGGGTGTAGTTTCTTAACATTCATCATCGCTGAACTCTGAAACTTTATCAGCGGCGGAGCACGGCGCCATAGCCCAGGCAGGCCATTCTGAGCTCGGCGATAGGGGCCCGATAACGCGCTGATAGATTACAGCAGATTGTTTTACTTCAGGGGATACCGCCGCTAACGCTAATACTCAGACAGGAGTCAGCACTGATGGCGGGCGGGGGGGGGGAAGAGAGCACAAAGAGGAAAGGGCAAGGAAAGCGAATGAGCAAAAGGAAAGGGGGGATTAATATCATTTTGTACAGAAGTGACCTGGGTTTAAGATGACAGTCTGAAAAGGAAAATGTCCTGGAAGCAGAATCATTTGACAGAGGAGGACAGAGATGGAGATAGAGGGAGAGAGAGGGAGGGAAAGAGGGAGGGAGAGGGAGCACAAACAGACAGAGAGGAGGAAAGACAGTGACGTGGCAGCACTAATATGGGACTATGTGTTGTCAAGCCAATAAAGCAGGATTTAAATTAGAGGGAATGGCAGGCTAGAGCACAGCAAGGGCAAATGGTGTGACGGGCACAGGGCACGATGAGGGCATGGTAAGGGCGGGTAGCATGATGGGCACAGGGCACGGCGAGAGCGGGTGGCACGATGGGCACAGGGCACGCTGAGGGCGGGTGGCACGATGGGCACAGGGCACGGCGAGGGCGGGTGGCACGATGGGCACAGGGCACGCTGAGGGCGGGTGGCACGATGGGCACAGGGCACGCTGAGGGCCAGCAGCTGGCATGACAGGAACAGCGAGGGGAGGTGGCCAGAAGGTCACTGCAAGCCAGCTCGAACCAGAGCGGAGACAGGGTCCCACTCAGGGTGCCGGTCTGGGTCTGTGGTGTACATCACATGACTAAAACTGGGGGAATAATTTGGGACTAAAAATCGCTTCACTGACAGCATGAGCGACGCTAAACAAGTTGGACAAAAAACACAAACTGGAACTGAATCTGATGCATAACGCCCTCCCTACAGAGCAATAAAGCAGGAGGGGGGACATGGGAGAGGTCAGGTGCACGTGCTGGGGTGAACAGAGCATCCTGTGTAGCAGCTACCCTGTGGTTCCGTTATATAGGTAAAGCCAGCTGCGCAAAAACACCCCCCAGCAAATGTGGCCCCCTCCAACCAAGGGCAGGACACCCAAAAGGTGCACCAGAGCAATCGCCGGCCTCTCACGCCCTCCATCTGTGTCAGGCTGAAGCTGGGCTTATCTAAGGCTTCCAACGAGCAACTCACTGTGGCGGAAGAGGGCGAGAGAGAGGTGTGTGTATGCCAAAAGGGTTAAATAGGGTTCATGTCACTCTTCCCCCCCAGCAGAGACAGACAGGTGGGGGCCAGGGTGTATCCTCTACTGACAGAACTCCGCACTCTGCCCAGCGTTTAAATAAAAACAATTGCAAGGGAAAAAAATATCTATATTCATTTTAATTTGGTGCGAGCGTTTTATCAGCAGCCCATGAATAATCCGAGCGGTAATTTCTTTCTTTCTTTTCTGTTCCTGGCATTTTGGTGCCGCAAGATAAGGGTAAAAAACAACAGAAAGGCTAGCAGAATGAAAAAGACAGATAGATAACATTGATATCAACTCCTACACAACACAGTCACTCTCTTATCGGGCCTTTTAATCACAGTTCCGTTTTTTTTTTCTCTCCCTCTCCCCCCCCTTCACTGCCCGTTCTGTGCGGCCCGGCTGAATGGGACTTACTGCCCTTAAAATGAAATCCTGCTTTTGGTATCAAATTAGCTTCACGTGCACATTTTAGCAGCCCGCTAATGTGAATAATTCAGAGGCCAGACGGCTTTTGTGGAGGGCAGGATGCGAGGGGACGGGGAGATGGGGGGGGGCGGGGGTGGTCCCTGGGGGTGAGGGTGGGAGCCATAGGCACCTACCGGCAGAGAACCCTGGCACTTTTACAGAAACAGAAAAGTTCACACAGCCAAACAGGTCTTAGCTACCAAATTCAGGAAGCTGGTGCTGGACTATTTAAGGCAGTGTTATTCTGGGCTGCTGGGGCAAATTTCAGGTGGGGGGAGCGTCAGCAGGTCGGATTTATGGAGGGCTTGCCGTCGCTGAGAAAGCTCCAGATGCTGGTCGACCTTCCGTACGGGTTCCCTCTCTACTGGTCAATGGCCATGCCAGTTCATGAACAAAACAAGAATTCTCTTCCGTCTCGGTGAGGCTTACATCAGTCCACAAAATCCTTCAGGAACCCTGAGAGCGTCTTACCCAGAGCAAAACAGGTGCCAGACTGATAATACACACAAAAATAAGCATTTTAATATGACGCTTCAAATCTGTAAACTTCCTATGTGGGCTGCTGTTACAGTTTGGGAACTTTCGTGCTCTGATATTTACGGTTTACGTTCACACACATTTCTGCCTACTAGGCCGGTGCCACTCCCACCCGTAAATTGCCAGTCTTGCCACGTCTAGGGATCCAGTCCAGCTCACCGCCTGGGCATCTGCACCACCCTACGCCCCAAGCCCCAAGCCCATCTAAGACACCAGTTTTCTGCCCTTATAGAGACCGGCAGAGAAGAATTTACACAGGAGAGGGCTCTTTCTGCACCCTGTGTCACCCCCCCCCCCTTTCTAGAAAGAGGGAGAAAGAAGAGGGAGAGAGAAAGAGAGAGAGAAAAAAACATAATTTATCTGTGTATTATCAAGAAAGGCAGACACTTTAATCAGTCAGCTATGAAGTCAGTATTTCCATTCTTATCTGGCGGAGGAGTGGAAATGGAGAGCCGATAGTGCAGGGGAGCCCATCGGTGGGGAGGAATGATAATGGGGAGCGAGGGCTCGCTATTGGACCGCTGTGTCAGCGCTATCTCCACCCATTATCAACGGGCTTATCGACGCCCCCATCAGCCTAGCTGTAATGGGGCCAGTTCAACTTTCCACATTATCATACGACTAGGACCTGGTTGAGAGAAAGCTAGAGGTCTGACTGGAGACAGAGAAAGAGGGAGGGGGGAGAGAGGGAGAGAGAAAGAGAGAGAGAGGGTGGGGTAGGGTGGGGATCAAAGAAGAAGGGAAAGAAGGAGAGATAGAGGGAGACGAAGAGTGAGACAGAGGACAGGGAGGCAGTCACAGGGTTATTGTTTATGGACAAAGAGCTCACAGAGATAGTGCAGGAAGGCAGGGGAACGCAGAGAGGAAAAGGATTAAAAAGAAAAATATTTGAGATTGCTGCAAACTAATATAAAAATTCAACCGGCAGCAGTTTTGGAACATCAGATTCCTACACGACAAACTCCCGTCAGACTGCGGGAGTCTGTGAAGCTTAAACGGGAAGAGCGTCCGAGGAAGGGCGCGGGTCCAGTGGGGGTGTCAGCAAAGAGCCTTAACGCCTCACATGTGTAATTAAACAGTATGAGACTGCAGTGTCAAATCCGGGTTCAGGCTGCCAGCTTTACCAACCCGAAGCCTGACAGTCTCGCCTTTTCCATGGAAGTCAGCGCCTTTTCAGCTAATTTTTCCGCATATACGGGACGAAACGCCAGATAGCTGTTCCGTATTTGTCCGCAACCTCTCGCCCTTTTGTACAGTTAGCACACAGCTATTTGTCTCTGGCACATCAATATGCATTTTTTCCCCACCCAAGCAGTGACACTTCAGTCGTACAGCACATACTACTTATAGATTCTTCAGCAGATGAAGATGGAAAAAGAGAAAAAGAAAAAACGAAAAGCTGATGTAAGATATTTTAAGCCTTTAAGGGGATTTTCATCTTGTCTACAGGCAGAAGGCCGGTCCTAAAGAGACCTTTATGAGGTACAGGGGCCATACTGACGCCAAGGACAGACAGCAGCTGCCAATGGACCAAAGTGACCCACATCTTCTCACTGGCAGTGAAGAACCTCCAAGCTGCACAACTACTCTCCAGATTCCCCGCTGATCCGATTCGAGGAGACCTTAAATTCTCTATTATTAATAACAAGACAAGGAGCTGCAACTAAACAAACAGGTGGCGTAATACGGAAGGTCAATGTGCCAACCAATTTAGAGGACAATAAAAACACCTCTACACCTGTCACCCACCTACGCCTCCTGTAAAATATAGGCTCAAACCTCATAAATACAACGATCATAACCACACAGATCCCAGCGACTCAGAACCCGCAGGGGATTAGCATAATGCTAATTAATACAGAGCCCACCTGAGACTACAAGTGCCATGCCCTGCCCCTTTCTCCCAGGATACTACCCCCCCGCCCCCCCAGTTGTCTTTGACTGACAGGTTACTTATCAGCCAAAAAACACACACTCGCATGGTTTACACAAGCGCAAAGCAAACCCAGCTCCGAGATCACTCATAACACAATCTCTAATGAGTCATCCTGTACAATCCGGTGACCGTTTCAGGGAGAGAAAGGAGGGAGAGGGCAAGAGGAAGAGGCACAAAGGAAAGAGATAGAGACTGGGGAGGGGTGAGGAAAGGATGAGAGAAGGGGATGAGAGTGCGAGACAAGCTCGGCGAGAAAGAGAGTGAGGCTCGATGCCGGCGAACAGCCACAAGCCAGCGATACTGACCACGGCGCGCCAGAAACGTTCCGCCGGCCCAGACCCTGCACAAAAACCCAACGTCCCTGAGCACAATCTCAAGTCTCCCCTTTGTGAGCCTTTGTTTTTCTCTCTCTGCTATTTAAGCCATGTCTCGTTCTCCGCAGAAGAAAAGAAAGTACTCATAATAGAGCCGCTTTTTGAAAGCACTCATTACGCTTTGGCTGCTATTCAAGACGAGGTGCGTATCGCTCAGGAAGGGGTATCGCGCCCGCTGCCTTTTGTTGTGTTATACAGAATCTCAGATCTATTTTTATTTTTACACCTCCTACGCTCCAATTAGCAAAGAAACTCTCTGAGGTGGATGTACGACGTCTGGGGCGGCCTCTCTAGCCATTTCTGCGGAATTCGACACTTGCCAGGCAGGTCTGCCAGGCAAAAACATTTTACACCTGGGAGAAAAGACTCAGAACATAAGAAATAGCCATCTTATCAAAGGCACTGGGGTACCTGTCATAACATTAGCGTTACACTCTGTCCTTGCACTGGATGTCACCCACGTAGCCTGAACAACCTTCTGCAGGCTTTCCAACCAATCCACCCCCCCAACCCCACCACCACCAGGCTGACGCCACCTAAGCACTCTCTAAATATTATGGACTTAGAGTCGCAAATAAAACACTCCCAGTCCTGACAGGTAAACTTGTATTTTCTCATTCCACTTGTTTCATCAAAAAGAGCCTTACCAGAGGACTCTCTTAAAACTAACTCAGGAACTTCAAAGATAATGTCTCAGATTTTAAAGATAAACTTTTAGATTTGAGATAAAGCTGAAAAACGAGGTTAATTTAACCCCCTAACCACCAACTCTGAGCAGAGCACAAGAAGCTGTGAAACACCCAAGTGTGTGTGCGTGTGTTTGTGCGCCCCGGCTTTCCCATGTTAGACCACAGAGACACAGGCCAGCTGCCTAGCTGAAGCAGATGTTCCAGCGACAGGGTTATCCTGACAATACTAGCACAAAGGGTGCGATGGAAGGGGCCCTGAATTCATAGCTGTAAAGAGTTCACAGTATCAACCAAAATGAATTAGTATTGCAGTGTGTTCAATAGACATAGGGTACACTGAAGATCAGCAACCAAAAACGCTGATGCGAATGCCCAAGAGGGAAAACGATCACGATCAGCAGGATTCATGGACAGTCAAAGCTAACGAACACTGTACCGGGCAAACAGTGTACAAACTGAGGGCTCGGAGGAAAATGGGAGGAACAGGAAGGAGCGGCTCTCCATCAAGAGAACAGCAGCCTTGGTTTATCACACGCCATCTAATATCTTCAGCGTAATCATCTGCTGCCGTAGCACGTTATTTTTCTTTTTGGATTCATGGGCATGCAACAGCTTTCTTTTAATGATAAAATAAACAGCAGACTCAAGATAATTATCGAGAGCGAAAAAAGTCCCCGTAGTATCTTCCGTGAAATCTACAGTGAGTAATATGTGGAATTACTTTTAATTAAATTAATTGACTACAATGGTCGTTAGGAGAAAATACGGGCAAAACTGCGGAGGGGGGGAGGCATGCATTCACACCTATCATCTAATTATACAACAACATTAATCACATTAAGCATGGAGCTCACTGGCAAGGCTCTAGCGCACAACTCCCATGTGCTGCTTTGTTATTGCACCAAAGTCCCTCTCCTGCCTGCTCGCCTCAGATAAGAACTCTTATCGGACTTGGCGATCTCTATCTGTGCAGAGATCGGCCCGACGGCTTATCTAAAGTTCACATCGAGCTAAAAGCAGAACAAAGAAGGAAAAACACACAGGCAAAAGCCACCATGGCGCTCCAGCTCTCTCTGCGACTATCTGTACGCGAGCAGTCGCCTTTCCTCGTTTCTCTCTTAAATGTGCACATCTGACGACGAAAAACAGTGTGATATGTAACTATCACACGGTCAAAGGTCGATAGTGGTATTTCGCAGCGTATTTTTTTGAGGGGGGATGCGTATATAACTGTAACTGAAACTGCAATCGTTAAAAAGTTCCAATCTTGTCTGCGATTATGGGATATCTCGGAATTCTTGAAAAAGTATGACATCACTTTGGACGTTTACCCCTTACTCCGCATATTGACATCGCTTATCAGTGTTTCAGTCGCAGACGTCAGGAGGCAAAGCCGCCGGTATCTTTCCAGATCGGCCAAACGGCTTATCATTTCAGCAGATCTCACAGAGAAAGATGCTTTAATACGCATATATCGCTTTTTAAATTCTGTGCTCTTTCTACCCTTGTTCTTATCAGTTTAATCATGCTATTTTGATGCAACCAGCTAGTTTCAAACACAAAAAGACAAGAGCACCAGCTGGGTATAATTAACATTCGCATTCCGTTGAAATCGGGCTGATCTGCTTCACGTTATCGCGCAAAGATCTCCACCCTCCCTATCCTGTCTAACATCTCAACTGCCAGAACTAAAAACTGGGAACAGGAAGCGCCGGCCGTATATATGAAAGGAATTATTATATCAGGGAGGGGCTGTTGATCTGTTGGCAAGATCTGGCTATCGGCACTAAGCAGAGCCTCCAACACGTAGAAACGCCAGTGGTCATTATTGTCCCACAGCCATAAGCTATGGACCTTGACACGTGTTTCTGGGTCGCACCACCCCGCAATGCGTGGAGGACTGCGATTACAAGTCTTCCTCGGTGAAGAAGAAAAAAAGGAGGAAAAAACAGATCGAATAGAAACGCATCTACAAAGTCGCAGAGAATCATGTGACAATGTAACTGCCATCAGACAAGTAACACAACTGAGGAAATAAGACATAACACATGATAAAAAGTTGATGCCGATGACATCAGACTGAAATCCACAAATTTTTAGGCTTATATTATAATTACAAATACGTTTATTTCGTAAACGTATTCCCAAGTCGTATTATTTCCTTAGTTTTGACCAGCAGTCACTGCTTTCATTAAAAAGTTTATAAGAAACGAAAGGAAAACCGCCTTTCTTCAATTTAATAAATTCGGCTAAACGGCAAAAAGTCCAGCATTAGCCTAAAACAAGTAATCAGAACTTGGAGCTCCAGAGAGGACCAGGGTGCCACCTTCCTCCAGGGGCCCCAACAAACTTCGATACCACAGCGTATGCTAATGCAATCTTATCAGGAGGCTTCTGGTTTTCTTTCTAAGAGTCGCTTTCTCCTTTTCCTCCCATTAATATATATTTTCTTTCTTTTTGAAAAGCCCTTTCAAACTCAACCTCCAAGTTATTGCTACTGTGTTTATCGCACCGAAGCATCTCTCCTGGAAGCAGAACTGAAACAGTGCCTGGCACCGGAGCAAAACGACTTTTCAGCTTTGGCGCTCCTTTTAACTCGGGGAAAGGCATTTAATAACACATATAATTTGTATCAAATTTGAGATCGCACACTAGAGATAAATATTTGCATGTTTTAAAAACAGGAAGGATTTGTTAAACATCGAGGGCGAGTTAGCCAAGTGCAAAAAAAAAAAGAGTCACAAGGCGGGGGGAGAGAGTGGCGACCGTGCATTACAGAGTTAATAGGACAGACGAAAAAAGATCCAATTGTAATCCCTATCAGCGAGTGAAATCAGCACAGCGCGGCATCTGAGGGCCCCATCTCTGGAAACAGAACAGAAAAGCCAGTCTCGGAGCAGCCACAGACAGAAAACAAATAAAAAGATCCAATTTTAATCTTTATCTCGACTGAGATCAGATCGCTGCTTATCTGGGCTCCCATCGCCTTTCTCAGAGAGCAGTGCGTTTCCAAAACAGAATTAAACAGGAAACCATGGCAACGGTCTGCTGCATGTGGACACTACTTGTATTTAAAAAAGGAAATGTATTTTTAAAAGCAACAGGCCATTTGAAGAAATTAATAATCCGCGATGCACCCAATGAAACGATTCAAACTTTATTACAGCCGTCATCATGACAACTGCTGGCATCGCCTATATTATTTTTGACACTTAATCTTGTCATTTGCCAGCAGGTATGCACATGCACAAACATCTCCGCTGATTATATTTTCGAGAACACTCTATGGAAAAGGGATTTCTTATTTACAGTACCGATTACAGACTGATTAATGTTGATCCGAAGTGTATTCGACCCAGTTAACTTTAAGGAAAAAAGTAGGTGCAAACGCTCGCTCAACAGAAATACACATTTCCAACACTTATTCCATATTGAGCATGTCTCAAAAGAAAGGCTTTTAAAAAATCAACAGTGCGAATCAACAAATTATGCAACAAAGCAATTGCTTTGCAAAATAATGCACCCAGAAATATGTTATTCAAATTATAATCATGGGAAATAAATATTAGGCAAGGTCTTCATGTTAACTTTCTAGGTATCTACTCACGTTTAATCTGCCTGGGCTTGCTCTGTTTTCTTCTGGACATGATTGTTCCCTTTCCAATAGCGACGAAGCGCTCCCTCCACGGAGATCTAGCAGAAAACCACAGCCGTGTCCCAGACCGGAGATATCCACATGTCCTGCACTTTTTAATAACTACGCTAGCTAGTCCGCTGACTACCTGTGGACACGCGAGCGCTGCCTACTTTCAGCTGCTGTAAGACGTGCGCCTTCCCTTCCTTCTCCGCTCCCCTTTAATTCTCGGGATTGCTGAGAGTGAGGCAGGTAAGCTCCCGCGGCTTGCCGCTGCGTCTGTTTTCACTGTTTCTTCTGATGCTTCGCGGCTGCTGTCGCGGTCTTCAATCGTTTTCATTTGTGTTACAAAACCCCCGGTAATTCAAGCGTGTGGATCTGAATGGGAGCCTTGACACTCACACCCTGGCTATGGCGATCCGGGAGAAAGCCACGCCTCCCGTAACGCCCCTGGTATGTGACGGGCCGCCGTCTCCCGGATGTGACGACACACGCCACGCCCACAGAAAGAGCATTAAATCTGTAGGCTTTGGAGCGCAAGTAGCGCACATACATTTTCAATTGTATAAGTTTAATACAAGAGACCCTGAAACAGCAGTTACTGTATTTTTTCTCATACGGATTACTTTTGACGATGGTTATAAGGATTATTGTTCAAGGATAGAATTCTTTTTTTTTACTTTAATAAACAAGGAAGAAGCACGAAAGGTCGAAAGAGCACGAAATGAAAATCTTGCTTTAACAATTTCCCATTTTTTAATTTAACTGGGTTGCCTAATAACCTCATTTGTAACATTTAGATAATAGACGCCATGATTATCAAGTAGCATTGCAAAGTAACGTGTTTATTTAATTTTAAACATTTCGCGTTTAAATAGGCGGGCAAAACTGTAAAGTAACTATCCATTTAAATTACAGCCATATTCATCCCGGATATTCGCCTTAGGATTGCACCTCAAGAAACAACTCAAGGCTGATCAGTTTTTAACCCGACGACGTTAAATTTGAGGGATTCATTTTTGTTTCTAATATCAGCATGTCTTCCACACAGACAACTGGCTGTTAACGTTATCACTAATATGTTCCAAAAACAACCCACTGAAAATAAACCGAATACATTAAAATATTTATCTGTCCAGCTGTCACACTCGTTACCAGCAAATACTCCCTAGATGTAATGATAGTATATTAAACACAAAAAGGGCACTTCAGTTGCGTGGAGTCTGCAATGCACACTGCCACCTAGGGGCTACCAATCGGAACGCAAGGAATTTATCTCCTCTTGCCGCTCATGAGAGGCAGAGCGCAGCCTGGACAGGATGCCTGCCCATCACAAGCTGTTTATACACACGCGACACTTTTAGAGAAACGAGCTCACCTACATCGTAAGCTCTCGTTTCGTGTGTTTCGCATGTCTCGTTTGAAGAAAGCATCGCACCCGGAAAAAACTCATACAGAGCGGGGGCCTGAAGCAAATTTCAAAGGTGCAAAATCACTGGCATTAAATCCATTATTATTGTAAATGTATGCATACTCCGTGCATGTTATGTCCCTTTCCTGAATTTCAGATATCAGGCACTGAGAATAAACACTTACTTTTGATACAGATGTTCTAAATAACCTGCAGATATCCAAAGCAATAATAAACATTAAGAAGGTTATTTAGAGAAATTGACAAACTTGACAATATTGGCCGCGGCTTTATGCATTAAAAGACCCACAACACTATCTGTACTTCTTTTGTTGTTTTATTGTTAAAGTTTGTTTGAATACAGCCCATATACCTCAAACAAAACAAAGAGCGGAAAAACTATAAGCTGTATTCAAACTCTTTGGTGTTGGTGTATATAAAAAATAATCATAAAATGTCACACAATTAGTTGAGCAGCCTTGACTAAGAGGATTGCAGTGTTTGTCATGATTTTGAGGTAATAAATTTAACTGTAAATTTTTGGTGAGTTTGCCAAGCCCTGAACAAAAACCATTGTTATGAAGATCTAACATCATCATAGCATCAGTTGACATTGATTACATCTACATCTAAATATCGAAATTAATGTGTGACAGTCTAATCCACAGCTAAAACAGATTACTCCATGTCGTAATTGATACTTTATTGATCCCCATGGGATTAGCATTTTTAGCCTTTTCTTGTAAATGCAGAATCATTATACTGTACCTAACTGCAAAAAGCTGATCTTTACATTAATGTACATGTATTTTAATGCATTAGTATGTATGGGTGCTTAGTATGGCAGCCCAACTGAGTCACCTTTGACAATATCCATGATTATCCACTGATTTGATCATGTGTGTTAAATGTGTTAGCTTCTGATTTCAGCTGTTAGCTTTTGATTTCAGCTGTTAGCTTCTGATTTCAGCTGTTAGCTGGGCATCACACACTGAAGGGGGTGCCTTCCTCAGCAGATCTGATACCTCTGTGCCAGTCAGCACCCTCAGATGCCCCCCCCCCCAACCTTCTACCACTTCACACCTTCCTCACTTCCTCCACCTCCCTGTCACTCTCACACTGCTTCTGATGCCACAGAGAACACAGACCC
>JAODLD010000021.1:18876498-18907586 GCA_026781065.1 Mormyrops boulengeri
TAGTTAGGTTCTCCCCAAACGAGCTTGATGGGCCGAATGGCCTCCTCTCGTTTGTAAATTTCTTATGTTCTTATAGGGTAGTGCTGAGTTTTCAGTGTAATACAGAAAACCTCAAGGCTGAGCAGAGTGGATCATGGGAGTTTTACTTACAAAAAAAAAAGTTATGAGGGTAGAACGAAAATTGATTGGATCAGAAAATTAACCAATCGGATTGTAGGGGAGGTGGATCCAAGCAACTAGTGGATGCAGGCCCAACCAGTCAGATGTCTTGGTCCCACCTCTTCTATACCCGATAGGTTATGTTCTGAACCAATCATTTTTGGTTCTGCCCTCATAACATATTTGCGTAAGTATAACTCCCACGAGCAGCACAGTGCATACACCCCTGGCTGCTTAAACAGAAATGAATCAAGCCAGAAACAGGACAAGTGCACCGTAGAGTAATTAAGCACAGGGGTGCATCCTCGTCACCAAAGCAAACACTTATACAGGCAAGTATCAAGATCACTGACATGGAGAACAGCGCATGCCACACTTTCAGATGATTTATATGTTTTAAGGGAGAATTATCTGAATTAAAAGTTGAATGCAGATGTGAGGTTTTAAGGTTACAGACAGCAGAAAGTGAGCAAATTCATGACTCCACTCTTTAGGTAATGGTGTGGATCCACGGGGGCGGTCTGGACTTCGGCAGTGCTGCCCAGGTTGACGGCTCAGCACTAGCAGCCTACCAGCATGTGGTCGTGGTTGTGATCCAGTATCGGCTTGGAATCCTTGGGTTCTTGAGGTACATAAATAAAATAAGTGCAGGAGACATCTAAGGATGCACAAGTACCAAACTGGCATATATCAGTTGTTATTTGCTATGATTTTGTAAGATCTTTTCACTAATAGTCCACATAGTCCCGTTTGGGGATTGTTTTTAACAGTTACTAATATTTAAAGATGTCTCTAGTTCATGCGCACCCTTATCACCAAAGAGTTTCCCCCTGAGTTTAATAAATTTTATCTTATCAGATTTTTCATATCTTATCTTTTCTTATCTGGTTTTTGAACGCAAAGTCCTGCTGGAAAATCATGGAATTTTATCACCAGCTTTTTAGAAGAATACATAGTGTATATTTGCATATATATATATATTTATTTAATTATGGCAGCACTGGTGATGAACATGCCAGAGGCAACTGGGGCTTCCTGGACCAAATTGCTGCACTTCAGTGGGTCCAGGCGAACATCGAGAGTTTTGGGGGAGATCCAAAGTCCGTCACTATATTTGGAGAATCTGCCGGGGGGATCAGCGCATCATTTCTTGTGAGTTTCTGGGGGGTAAAACGACAAATTAGTCATAGATCTACTTAATCTAGCGTAGAATTATTTGAGGATATTGCCCATTTTTCAGTCATCCAGGCACAACCGATAAACCAGTACAGAGCACAACTGAATAGTATATTTTCACAACTCATTTAGTACAGACATTTTTGAGAAACTTTCTGTGGAATTAATGTATTTTGGAAATTTAATTAAAGTTTTTTGTCAGATTATATGGGGACTGAGTGAGTTTTGCGAATTAGCTCTTTAGTTATGGGAGTAGATGAGGTCAAGAGTGTCACAGGATAAGCTGCTAGTGATTTGTTTTTTCCTAGATCCTTTCACCATTGTCTTCCGGCCTTTTCCACAAAGCGATCTGCCAGAGTGGAGTGGCAACAATGCATCCCTTTTCCACCAACATCCCACTGTTCCACGCAAAGGTTCACTGTCAGCCAAAGTCTGATCCAATAACTTTGGCAGCTTACCAATGACCTCATGCTAATGATGTTTCAGTAGATCATCAGGTTCACACTCGATCCTGTGTGACGTTCTCGGCACTCCCTACAGGCGGTGGCCAACTTGACTGCATGTGACAGTGATTCTACAGAACACCTTGTTCAGTGCATGAGGCAAAAGACCAAGGAGGACATCATACAAGCTACCATAGCCGTGAGATTTTAAGATAAAATGAAGGCGTACTCACACTTGTCCCAGTTACCTTGTACTGTCCCTGAGCACGATTGTCACCCCTCCCCAACATCCCTGCTGATCTATACTCACATTACGCTTAATGTTCTGGACCCAAGCACGCTTTCGTCATCACTGTGCAACTGTTTCTGTTGAAGAAACAGGCACCAGAGCATCCATGGCCGGCCCTGAGTGGCATCTTGGTATATCGTATCCTTAACAACACACAAAGATGCAGGTCATGCGTAGTTAATTGCAAAATTCATGTGTACATTCATAATTTCTGGACACTGTATGGCTTCACCTGTCTGGACATGATGATAATGTGTTTCAGAAAAAAAACATTCTGGGGTCGACGGTGGATGGATATTTTCTGGAAAAACCCGTAGAAGATGTTTTCAAAAGCCAGGAATTCCTTAAGGTCCCAATTCTTCTAGGCGTGACTAACCATGAGTTTGGCTGGATGCTCACTAAGGCAAGTCGCATTTGTTGCGCTCTAACACACATAGTAATGCACCTGCAGCAAGTGCATTCTTCTTTATGATGCTTTCTCCTGGTAGTTTGGCCTTTGGTTTGCATTACCATAAAGCCAGCTGACTGACACTGTAGGCAGGTTTCCATCCAAGAGATTTTATGTGCAAAAAAGCTAAAATTTTCCAACTGTCAGCACAAACTTTTTACCATTTAGTTGTAGTGGTTAAAGTCTTTGTCGACACTTGACATTTAGTGAAAAACTACGGTGGAAAGATTTTTTATGATAAAGAACGGCATTTACACACAAGTCTATGATCACACATGCAGTGCACTCTGCCATTCATGCCAATCACTGCCTATTGCACAAATCTGATTGGATGTGCCTGTGAATTTTAAATTAAGCATCTGTGGTTTGGCTTTTTGCATTTGTTGAGTGCTCACTAGTTTTGTGCAAAGCATTTGCAGACCCAAGACCTGTTCATATAGGTAAATTCTACGATTGGGCTTAGAAATCTGATCGTGGATCAGCATAGGAGCTTGCTGGTTTTTAAAATGCCTACATTTCCAACTTTCAGACCCTTTCAGAACTTGCCACGACCCAAATTTGGTTCACGATCCATGGGTTGAGAATCACTGCACTATTCTTTACTCGTCGCAGGGTACCAGTTTTTACAGAGCAATTGCGATGCGCTTTTGGGTTGAAACTGGTGGTGGCCCAATAAAAGGTCCTATGTGCCGGCATTCCAAATGTAGAACAGGACATACTAAAATGTCTGCTACTACATCCTCCTAACATGTAATTATATTGTGTCAGTGGCATCTTCCTTGAACAATAAGCACGTACGGTTTTGACTAAGTGAGCTAATAAAATAATTTAAAAATGCCCAATGCACATTAATTCCCTGCACAGGCAGTCTCCAGGTTACGAACAAGGTCCGTTTCCTAAGTCTGTCTTTATGTTGAATTTGCAGGTAAATTGGAAAAATAATACAGTGCATAATAATAATTATACCGTAATAACAATAGTAACTGCATTCAGTACTGTACTTTGAACCGACGAACCGCTGAAGCTGCACAATGTTTTCACGAGTGTCACAAAGCATTGTGTGCATTCGTTATTGCAAACTGTTGTATTTAACCTGAATTTTTAATGTAATAGGGTTTATGGCAATTCATGCGTATGTACGAGTTGTATGTAAGTCGGACGTTCTTAACCCCGGGGACTGCCTGTATATCCTTTCCATTTTGTTCTGTCACCCAAATTATTTGAATATGGAAATAAGAGAAGTCAAATGTACACATTTTATCGATACATGTGCAGTTCTGGATGGAAATGTGCCTGAAAGAGTTTTTCTTTGGCAATGAGGCAAAACTTATGCGAGATAGATTTTCCCCGGATATTACGTCATTACGCGTGCCTCTTTTTCTCGATAAAAGTCAGTTTTATGGAAACGTGATGATCACAAGAAATTTCGCTAAAGTTTTTGACACGCATTTTTGTTTTGTCGCTAAGAGTATGCGTATCTAGTGGATGAAAACATAGTTTGTGATACTGTCTCTTTTTGTTCATGAGAGATTTCACCCGATATTATTATGTACATGAAATAGACTTGAAACGCAATGCTCGACCTTCTCAGGTGATTGATACCATCAATCCATAGACATTGCAATTCAGTCAAAACAATGGTCCAAACTCAATGGTTTACATCCCTTTTATCAGTTCCACCACAGGCATAGTGATAAAGGTCTAGTGCAGAAACGTTTATGTCAAACAAATAGTGAAGCTCTAGTAAAAAGAAAGTAAGCCATTAGAGTTCAGACCGAGCCTTCATTACCTGATATTATTATCACACATGATTTTATTCAAATTGTTTTTTGGTTTTGTCTCAGCTATTTCCTTCTGCTGACTGGGAAAAGGGTATGGACAAGCAGGAAGTCGTGTCTATATTAAATCACATTTTTCGGGGATGGGTGAGTTGTTTCTTCCCTAAACACATTTTTCTTCCCCATATAATACAGATTTTTACATTACGTTCCATTTTCCAGCACCGAGTGCTTCAAGACACAGCAGAGCAAACAGATTAATCTGTTAGGTCCCGTAACCCACAAGAATTTCAAATCTAAAATGCATGACTGTTGGTCAGATTAATCACTCAAATGAAAATGCCTGTAATGTGTATATGATTGACAATATTCATTTAAAAAAAAATCTCAGATGTGCAGAGATCTGGATTTCTGTGTTTTGTGATAAAGAGTGAATCGTCGGCATAATATCTGAAAACAGGATGTTTGTTGACATGTATATATTACATGAATAATATTGATTTATGTTTACTAACTTTTACAAAGTCAGGTGTGTAACCCAAGGTGTAGATCTTTGCAACTTTTGTCAGGTTAACTGGGTTTATCAGATAGACAGACCCCAACCAATGAAGTCTCCGCTCCAGTCTCGGGCCTGAGGACAGACCTCTTTCTGTAGGAGACAGCAGAAAACCTCTGCATTGTCTGGGTGCACAGGAGGTCTGTGCAGCCTCACGCTGAATCCCTCTTTCAGCCTGCAGGTATGGGTGAGCTAATTGCCGCAGAATACCTCAGAGATGCTGACACACGGGAGAAAGTGCGAGACGCGTTCACTGAAATGCTGGGCGACTTATTCATGGTCCTTCCCACCATCAAAGTGGCTAATTACCACAGAAGTAAGTCTGGGAGAGCTCAGGGCCAGTGTTGTGGGCATAAAGCTGTGTTTCTTCCCAAGCGGCGAATCATGGGCTGACCTTCACAACACCGTTCGCAGTACCTCATTGCCTCCACCTCTCTTGCGCAGATGCAGGGGGGGCTGTATATTTGTACGAGTTCCAGCACCCCCCGGCCATATTCAAACACGTCAGGCCCAGCTTTGTCAAGGCCGACCATGCTGATGATATCTACTTCGTCTTCGGAGCTCCGTTCTGGAATGGGCAAACTACGGATACAGGTAATGCAGTAGAAACCAGCGCATACCCAATCACAGGGGCAACAGTCAATGAACATGTCCATTTGTCTTAGTCTAGGTCATTGAGGGGTGTTGGAGCCTATTCCAGGCAACACAGGGGACAAGGCTGGTTTATGTAAGGGGTGGTTATGGATAGAAAATACATGACCACCCCTGTTGCCTATAACAATAAATTTGGCCAATTTATCTGCGGGTACCGATTCCCATCGGTCAGTAAGGGAGTACTCACACTAGGCCTGGTTGTCTTGTACCCGAACACAATTCTCCCCTCTCCCCAGTCTCTCTCCAGCCCATGCTCACATTGTGTTTAACGTTCCATGCCCGAGCACGCTTTTGTCACCATGGTGCGAAATTTGAGTTGAAGAGAACACAAGAGAAGCACTACTGCACAGCCCAATGGAGTTTGTTATTAATGTCCTTATTTTGTGACATATTTGGAGTTGTTTTGGGCACGATGACACATGGCCCTCATAGATTTATCAAGTATGCAACACAGTGATTTTCATTTAATCGTGCTGCACGTATAAATATCCCAGAGTTTGTATGTGTTGCATCCAGTTGTTCCTGGATACTCTTGTCAGCCCAGGTTTCCAGCAAACACTGCACCTCTGCTGTGAACCAAAATGATCCCTTTGCCACCATGTTTGTTAAATGTTTGTCGCAGTTACGCAGCCTACCTGATCCAATCCTTCCGGGTCGGGTTCACATGTGCACATGCGTGTGCCAGTCACATTATTGACATCATCTCTATGTTCCATGCTCAGGCACGGTTAACGATCACACTATGCATAACATACTCGAGTCCAACTGAACCGTGCCCCAGGCATGGTCCAGAGCAATCGTGGTAGTCAGATGAACTGGACATTGGGGATCAAACTTGCTTGGACATGGTACAGATCGGCTATTGTGACTACACCCTAAGTTTGTACCCTTGGCCACCCACACCCATAAATATTATTGGCCCCTGAAGGGCACCCCAGTGAAAATTTTTGCAGGCGTTACTGGTGCCAGTCCTTCACTGGGCATATACATGCACATACACGCAGGCATATGGTGGTTTAGAGATGCCAGCTAGCCTGACTGCATCTCTTTGGACCATGGGAGGAAACCTACAAGACACAAGGAGAACATGCAAACTGCACATAGTCAGGACAGAGATGGAATTCAAACCACCCAGCCTGAAGGTGTTGGTGTTCTGCATTAGCCTTGAGCAAATATAAAAATATATGGAAAATATATGGCTGGAAAGATGTACAAAATGCATAAGGCGTTTGGGATAAAATGGTTGTCTGAATCATATATATATGCATATAAAAATCCCCACTCACTAACACAGCAAGCTTGTTTGGAAATGTGAAAAAATGCCTTTGCACAGAGGGAAAGTTTACCATGATGCACTGTGTTGGTGTAAGTTAAATGATTGTGTATTATTGTGATAGGCCAAGAGATGTAAAAATAAATATATAAGATGTGAATCTAAGGCACAAAGATGTCTTAGTGGGTCATACACTTCTACAGTGGTGGGTTTGACTCTCACATTTTTCTGTCTTCATGGAGTTTGCCTCTTTTCCAGTCTTTGTGGTATGTAATTTGGGCTCTCTGGTGCCCTCCTGAAGTCCAAAAACACAGTTTTGATGACCTGGAGACTCTACTTTCCCCATTTTGTGTGACTGTGAGCATATGTGTGCCCTGTGAAGGAATGACATCCTGTCCAGGGCGTCCTCTGCCTCATGCCTTGTTCCTCCTGGATTATGGTCAAGGCTTTCCACACCCCTACATTGAAATAAGCGATTATGCAAGATGGATAACATACGCTTTCTTTTTAGGCTTAAAATGTCCTGTTTGAGGTTTCTCTTTCATAAAGCCATCATCACCAAAGGATTAAACCTCCCTTAAGTTACGTAACTGTTTTTCATGTATTCCTCCATATTTAATATCCATGAACATAAATGACACAGAAATCGGACACGTCACCGAAGAGGAAAAGGAGCTGTCAAAGAAGATGATGGCGTACTGGGCCAACTTTGCCCGCAGCGGGTAGAGATAACTTCTCATTTCATCGCAATGTGTTAATCTTGTGAAAAGTTTAATGGGAGAATGACTAACTGGTATTACCTATTAACATCAGTATAAGCAGAAACTGCATTGTAATTAATGTATTCTATATCTGGACTAAGACATATTTCTTATGAGGAGAGGCAGTGCTGAATCAGACCTTGTTGTTGGTTTTGTCTAACACAGTTCACCCAATGGGCCAGGGCTTGTGGAGTGGCCAGCCTATGGGGAATCTGAAGTGTACCTTAACCTAGGCTTAGAACAAACAGCAGGCAGGAAGCTGAAGCAGGAACAGATGCACTTTTTGACTGTCACGCTTCCCCAGAAATTAGCAGCGAGCCACGCTGCAAACATGAAACCTTGACCTGGAAACTGCCTACACAGTGCATAATAACATCAACTGGATGCAGTCCACAATTCTCCATGCATGACGTGTAGTGCAATATGCTTCAGCTGACATTAAAGTGTATTGTACTCACCAGTGTTGTGACCTGGTTCATGTATGTTTTGGTTAATCATTCAGTTCCTTTGCGTTTTCTCGAATTTATCCTTGTGGCGCTATCACGCTGTACATCGTGCTGCTGAGACGTCGTGAGTCGTGCGTCCAATCAGGCGCGAAGATAGGAGACAGGCCACTCCCGCACAAAACGAAACCGTGTACCGACGTCACGTGGTTTTCAGGACGTGCGGCGTCGGCGCGCATGCGCCTGCAGAACCTGCGAAATCCAGCAGCGTATGCAACTGAATTTAATTGCCTTCTCTCAGTTTTGGGAAGAGATCATCGGTAAGCAGAGTTCACGTATTATTAAACTAAAAAGAAACCGCTGCTTAGTTCAGTATACATTATGCTTACTTTTATAGTAATGCGTTTTGTGTTGACGTTTTGCTTCTTTGATATTTCGCGCATTTAAATGCCAAGTACCAAACAGCCGTTCCAGCAGCTGTATGATGCCGCTCAGTGAGCTAAGTAAACGGTGACATTTCTTGACAATGTACTTCCGATTGCATGTTTAGATTGTAACAGACCATGTAACAAACATGTTTGAAAATAGCCAGCCGGTTAACCGTATTGTTTTAAGTGCGTCTGTTTTGACAGCGCAGTCAATGCAGTCAAAGTAGAACTCAAGCGTTCACGTTTTAAAATCCTCACTAACATCTATATCCAGGTATAAGGTGGCGGTTGTATATTTACAGATTTCCAACTTGTACATTGTGACTGATGCTGCTTGTCCCGACCGAAGCTAAAACAGCTGTTAATAAGCATCTGTTTAAATGCACGGAGGGACTTCAGGTGACGCCCGGACAGCGCATGCGCCAATATGAAGGGTTCTGTAGAGCTGAGTCTTGTATTACCAACTGACAACAGTAATAGTAATGCCATTAATAGTACCTCTTGTTGTTGCTCTTTTAGTCAATATAGTAATACTTCTGCATTCATTTATTTATTTTTTTTTTTTTTTTACAAAAGGCTAGGTCAATAAACAACGTTCTGACGTGGACTTCTAATAATATGGATTATTTAACTCGTTTTTAACAGTTACATGCAAAGTACGGAAAACGTGTCTCTTAATCACCGAATGTATTGATTTTATGAATGACTTTAAGTGTAATGCATAAAACGAGCGTGCACGAGCCTGCGCATTACCGCAGAATTTTAACACACTTTTCGGTTAGCTTTGGACCGTAAACTTTGGGATAACACTGGTCAGAAGAGTCGGCCACAACATCCAAATCTTTTAGCATGACAGTAGAGGGGATATGACGTTGAAATCATTTATAGTATTACGCGTGTAGCTTGTCGTGCCCTTGTTTTGCACAGTCCTGTGGACGTCATCAGTATGGGTGAGCGAGTGGGTGTATTCTTTGTGAGATTGCTTTGGAGACGTGCCATATATGATGTAGTACCTTTGAATGACTTTCCTGTTTAGTTTTAACCGGCCACTTGTGCCTAGTTTGCCTTCATTTCTCCTCCTCCTTTATTCCCCGGCCGGTGACATGCCTGGCCGGGGTGAGCATGGGGCTTATCTCACAGAGTGGCATGTCTCTCAAGTGACAGGGTGTGATCTGTGGTTAGTGGGTGACAGAGAGAAGAGGGGCCACCCACTCAAGGTGGGGGGGGAGCAGTTCCGGGGGTACAAAAGCTATTTCTGTACCCATTTATCAATGCTTGACCTTTACCGCTAGGTTTAATTTATCTTATTTTTGACTCTGTGTAACTTGCTATGTATTGACCCAGAAGAGGGGTAGATTGATCCTTGAGAGGCTGAATTGGATCAGGGAACTCGGCAAATTACTGAGGCTGTAAGATGCGTCCGTGTCAGTGATGCGGCTCACGGGCCTTCGGAAATCCAGCCAGCTCTCCTCAGTAACCTGTCTGACGGATATGCCGTTTTGCAAGTCACGCTTTTGCATCGCTGCTGTGACGTGTGCAGTTAGCTGGTGAGAAATTGTAGGTATTTCTGTGTCAGACTGTGTGCCGGCCTCTCGCTTCTCCTTTGCGGTATTGCCCACGTTCGGTGAGGGTTGCAAATTACATAACGATTAATTCATGTGGAGTGCTCCTGTGAATGAAACGAAGGGCATGTTCACCACTTAGTTGTGGCTTTTATCTTTGTGTAGATGCTATCATCATACAATCTAATAGTAAAGCTGATGTCATGAGGTTAAGAAGCAGGACTGTGCCTTTGTCTGGATTAGTCAAACGGTTCCCAGGTACTATGGCCGGGTGCCGGGATTTAAACCCCTCTCCGTGTTTGAGTGCTGCTCACGCTCTACGCCGTATTAGCGCCGTTTATGACGTTAGCGCTTATTAAGAGGGAGGGGCCGTGCTCATTGGTTACAGGCACATGCAGGATGAGGCGTTTATCTGCAGTGAGGGAGGCCCTTCCTAAAAGCATGCTGCCCCCAGCCCCCAACCCTGCTGCTGGCCCAGTGGCCCAGTGCGCAGGTCTGCAGTGAGAGTATCTGGCCCAGTGCGCAGGTCTGCAGTGAGAGTATCTGGCCCAGTGCGCAGGTCTGCAGTGAGAGTATCTGGCCCAGCATCATAAAGCTGATTCAGAGCATGGTGCGGTATTGGCAGGGTGGGGGGGGTGTCTGCTCACAGAGGTGGAAACATTGCTCCTTACACAGTCCACCGAGCACAGCCCCCGTTGGAGGGCACAGCGTCCCCCCCACATCGCTTTTCCGAGAGCATCAGAGGGAGTCTCCTCTCATGGAAGCTCTACAGGGGCATCCAGACACCTACAGAAACGTCATCTTTCCTCTGGCAGCTTACTGGTGACCTGTTCAAATGGTTTAGAATCCATCACATAATATTTGTGAATAACCTAATAAAAAGGTAGCTGGGGGGGTTGGTTAAATAGAATCTTCTATGTCTATGGCATGGCTACCTCAATCTGCTCGGCACATGTGCCGTAAATCTAAGTGCGGGTGGCACCTTCTTCAGGGTAACGAGCGGCGCAGCTTAACGGTGTGTGTCAGTACTCCCGCTGGTGCTTCCTCCGCAGTGTCATTCCCGGCCACAGTTTTCCCGTGTTGGGTCATGCGCTTACAGTCCCCGGTTGCATAACCGGTCCCAATCCATCGGGGGGGGGGGGGGGACCTTGGATGGCCGGGAGAGAGCCGAGTGCTGCCACCATGTGGTGGTACACGATATGAGATGAAAAGCGGGATCGTGACAGCCCCCCCACCCCTCCCGCCCACACATGCCGGAGAAGAGCCACTTTCATCCTGGGGACGGTGGGGGTTTAATTCCGTTGGGAGGTGCGATGGCGATGCACATATACAGAGAGGACACTTCGTAGCAGGAAGCACTGAATTCTGGGATCCATGTGTTGCATCTAGGGCTAACTGCTTGAGAGAGGTGTGGTGTTTCCCTCTGAACTGTGGAATTAAAAACAAAAAAAATTTGTAGAGCCGCTGCTGTTGTACCCTTGATCAAAGCACTTAACCTAATTGGTTTCTGTGAAATATGTAGCTGTAAATCTGTGACACTATGAGTCACTTTGGAAAAACACAGCAGGTAAGCAACACGATGACTGTGTCTTTATGGATGGCATAAGGAGCTTATATCTCTCCTGTTGCAACCGTCCTGTTTGTGTAATGTAGGGCTTAGAGATCATTTTGTGGCATTTATGTGTTTCTGTTTGTGCCGGTGTGTCATATGCTGTTATTTGAGTGTCTAGCTATACAAGTGTACAGTCCTGTTTTCTGTTCAGTGTATCTTTTAATAAACACATTTCAAATAGAAATACTACATCAAGTAGACTTTTGACGTTTTTCCACTGCCACCAAGAACGGAGCTGTACCTCAAACTGACAGTTTGCATTGTAAATTCTCTGAGCCGTACCCAAGCCTTACCCACCCTGACATGGCTCTGCTTACCAGCAGGGGCAAAAGCCTGGCCAAACCAAGCTGGTTGCATCACCACCATCTGATTGGCCAAAATGCAGGGCGTACTGGGATACTGGTGTTCTGTGTCAATATGCATGGATTATCTGAAGGAAAAATGGCATATTCTTTTTTTCAATATTATTTCCGATAATTCTGAACTTAAATATTTACAACCTCCTACTTAAAAACATACTATAGAACATTTTCACAGATCTGTTAGTGGAAATTGGCACATAGTAAATCATGGTGTACATCGTGTGAACAGTAAATAAGCATCTCTTCAGTTTTACGTCGCTGTTGCTCTCCAAACCGGTAATGCTTTTCCCAAGCCGACCCTTTTGCAGTGGAAAACCGAAGCGAACTGGAATCGCACTGTAACTAGTCTCTTTTTCATGGCCCAGCTCAGGTACAGCTCGGGTCCTGTATGCCAGTGGAATAGTACGATTTTATTAGTTCCATCAGCCTGAGGGGGAGGATGTCTGAATTGTAACATCAGCATCTGCCCTCCCCCCAAAGGGGGTTCATTAAGGGTACATTAGCAGGTGTGTGATTGGGGGCCATGGGAGTCTGTAAGTTAGGACTCTGCTCATGATTGGTTCAATTTCTGTGGCTGGCAGAGTGATGTCACCTTTAGGCCCCTGATCAAGGCCCTTAAGCCCAATTGCTACAGGGCTACCGTCTTACCCTGCTTTCAGACCCTCAGTTGTCTGTTGCTTTGGACAAAATAAATTAACCATGTTAATGATATGTAAATGGTAGATGATGGCTCTTATAAAAAATGTGCTCCCTCTGGGTTGTCTCTACAGCGATCTCCTGTGGTTGTAGCGAGCAATAACTTGCGTGGTAGGCTTGTGGCTCGAAAGGACTGCCTCGCCACTCCTCTCTCCCCCTGGCTCCAGCATGGAGAGGGACGGGGTTGCCGTAGGCAACCTGATTGACTTTGACGCACCGCCCTCTGCTGAGGAGATGCCCCCCACCGCCCCCCAGGGCGGACCTGGTTATGCCGCCGACCTTCTGGCTATGCAGTGCGGACCCCTCGAACCCACAGCATTCGGTTTGTCCGGGGCCCAGCCGGGCACTGCACCTTCTGGGGCTGGATCCAGTGACGGGGAAGAAGGCAATGGCAGTGAGGCCACAGAGTCTGCGGACAGCGAGAACGAGGGGGCAGAGTCGCCCACCTGCACCCGAGGTTTCTCGCGGCGCTCATCCTCATCGTCCAATCACAGTGCGGAGGAGGCGGGGTCTGAGGCAGCCGCGTGCAGGGAGTTTATGAAGAACTACGTGGAGAAGGTGTTCCACAGCAGGTGAGACGACAATTTGGAAAGCTGCCGTACTTTGGAGTGTAGAATCAAAGATCTGCAGATCTGAGATGGAGAGACTAGCATTATGACTGGCTAGCATTTGGCTAGCACTCAGAATCAAAGGGGTTAGGTCAGTTTACCTTTAGCTAGTGTATAGCACAGATTTCAGTACAAAACAGGTGTCGTCCTGGATAACTGGACGTTCTGATCCCTGCCTCCCCACAGGGAGGACTTTGACCAGGAGGAGAAGGCGCGCTTTGGGGAGCTGTGCAGCGGAGAAAACAGCAAGGGCAGGGAGTGGTTTGCCAAGTATGTCAGTGCACAGGTATGGCAGCTGAAGTGTTTACTCTTATGGCGGTCTTCCTGTATGGAGGCATATCCAGCCAATGGAAAACAGTCGAGTAACCAATGGGAAGGGAATTATATTAGCCAGTAACTGACAGTGAATGTTTGTCCCGCTCATTTATGAGTTTACAAGACCTCTTTTGTCCAGTCATTAGCAAAAAAATTTGAGGTGAAATCCCATGAGGGCATGTGTTTTATTTACCAAGCAAAATCACACAGGATAAGTGGACAGTGTCCAGATGGCAGGGACACTGAAGTGGACTCATTTGACTCTGCAGTAATTAAAGAGAGATGATGTCTTCACAGCGTTGCAATTCCAAGTGTGTGTCGGAGCAGACCTTCTACAGGCTGGTCCAGGCCTTCGCCGTCGTCCTGTTTGAGTGAGTAGAAAGACTTAAAGGACCACTTCCTGTAGGGGCGGGGCCTCAGAGGGCACTGGCCCAAGCTGAGAGCTGATTGGCCCCCAGTGTGTCCCCTCCCTCATCACTGACCAGTTCAAAGCATATCATTGGCTGGCCCCTCTATATGAATTTTGGCCCCTCTTATGCCCCCCCCCAAAACTAATCTTAGATTCTCTCTTTTTTTTTTTAATCTTAGATTCTCTAAGTGCGGCCTGGTCCTAGCAACAGAAACCCGGCCCCTTTAGGAAACCAGTGGTGATTCTAAGATTCCTAATGTCTGGGGGCGAGTTTCTGTTGCTAGGACTAGGCCGCACTTACACAATGCTGGAGCAGTATTTCTTAAAGGCTTGCACAATCTTGCACAAACATCTCACAGCTGTCGTCTGCAAACAGTAGACAAGCGGTGCTGTTTGCTGGCAGACGGACGTCGCCGTGACGACGGCACCGGAATGATGCTGGCTTTGTGTAATTGGCAGATGCTACCAGATGGATGATTACGGTCCGGCCAAGAACCTCATGACAATGTGCTTCACTTATTACCACATGGGTAAGCAGCGATGCGGTGTTTGTCCTGTCCTGTCCTCTGCACGTGACTGCGTGCACACGCTCAGCATGCCCCCATGCTACAAGATGCTGAAAATCAACCTGCATTCCCTTTCGATTATGCTTCAGCCCAGATCATAAATCACAGACTCGTGTTAGCTAGGCAGAATTCCTCAACTCAGCACATCTTGCTGGTTAATGCCCCTGCTGCTCTGAATTACCCTTTCATGTTCCCGGTGTACCTATGGGTGCTGAGAAGGCCATTTTGTGTGTTTTGCACACTTTTGTGAGAGTAGGATTTACTGTAGTTTTCCAGAATTCATCCTTGGCAAGTCTGGTTCTTTCTCTTCTTTCTTTCTGATCCATCAATCGATTGGCCCGAGTCACTCCTACTTTCCCCACTGTTGTCAGCATCACCTGTGACCTTTCCAGGGAAGTCACAACTGTCCCCCACGGAGCTCCTGGAACGTCCGTCTGGGGGCATCGACTCCTACCTGCGCAGTGCCAACACCTGGCTGTCGGGGAAGAAGGACATGGCGGAGAGGCTGCTAAAGAACACCTCAGCCAGGGGCGACGTCAAGGGCTTCTTCGGGGGTCTGGAGAGCAAGCTGAGGGGGCCATCTGCCAGCAGGAGCGAGTGAGGACCGCGTCTCTCTGCGTTTAGAGACGATGCTGTGCGGCTGACCACAAAACGGACACCTTTTCGTATATCATTAATCTTTTTCCTTGTGGATTGTTACTTTTTAAAACTTGTTCATGAAAAGGCTCAGTTTCAGATGCTCAAAAGTAGTTAGCTTTTAGGAAATGTATGATAATATATAGGTATGTTTACTCTTTAACAGTCTTACATTTCTTTAATGAAGCTTTTCTGCATGTGACTGACATGGTTCTAGGTTTTTCTTTATAGGACTAGCTGAGTCAGATGCTTAGTGGATGCTTTTACTCTTGTAGTCTGATGAGCTTGTGCGCCTCACAGTGGCCGCTCTCCGCATGCACACGACTTAGGCGGGTCCCCAGGGATGCTGATGCTGCCATTGGCAGAGAGAGCCGATCGCTCGCTTTTTCCCCACACGCACTGGTTCTGAAATATGCCCTCATTGTTTCTCTACTCAGGGAGGCCAGCAGCCCGGCGGAGGGGAAACCCCAAACGCCCGGTATGTCACCGCGGGGTTTCTTTGTGACGGGTGGTGGGCAGCACCCGCGCTCAAGCTGTCATGGGATGCTCGTGGATTTCACCCCCCCATCCTCCGTCCCCCAGTGGGAAAAATTACAAAAACCCTTCTCTTTGAAAATACACCATTCCTCTAAATTGGATAATATCGTAATAACGTAAAGGTAAATCTACTGATTTATAAATCAGGGTTGCTCAACTGGAGGATTGAAACCAGACTGAAATTTAATCCAGACCATGTGATCGCCCCCCACCTCATTGTAAATTGTATTGTTGAGGACCCCAAGCAGTCCCACCACCCCCTTGAAATATATGCCCAACTCAACCACTGGGTGGCACATTGCCATCACAGCCCCAGGGATGTGGGTTCGACTCCTGCCCCGGTTCTGTGTGAGCAGTTTGTGTCCCTCCCTGTGTGTGCTCCGGTTCCCGTTACCTCCTGTGGGTTTCAGAGATGGATATTTCAGATCCAGATAGTAAAAATCCAGACCAAGATTTTATTCCAACCAACCACTGGTGTATGAAGAGTCACAATCAGAGAGTACTCAACTGGTAGGTTGAAGCAAAAGCTTGGTCTGGATTTTTACTTTCTGCACCTGAAATGGCCATCTTTGACGGGTTTCTTCCCACAGTCCAAAAACAGGTACTCCGGTGAATTAGCATCCCTAAATGGTGCGATTGTGAGTGTGCCCTGGGATAGACTGACATCCCATCCACGGTGTCCTATGTTTCAGTTTTGTGCTTTGGAGTGTGCCTGTGTTTGGCCACCCTTCAGTTCTCCTCTTGTTCTCCTTCTGTTCCCCGTCTTCCCCGTTGTGGGCAGCTGTCATTCCGCAGGCCATTTATCACAGAGCTTAGCCTTGTTCCTCCAGTGCAGACTACGCCTTCTCTGAAGGAGGCCACTGTGTGACTCAGCAGGTTAGGGCGCTGTGACTAAGATCGGATGGTTACCAGTTCAAATCCCAGCGTTGGCGGTTTGGTTTCATCATTGGGCTCTTTAGCAAGGCCCTTAATCCCCCGTCGCTCCAGGGACTGTTTGTCCCTGCTTTCCCAATTGTACATCGCTTTGGATAAAAGTGTCTGGTAGAGGAAAAAAAAGAAAAAAGACTTAAGGATTAAGTGACTCATCTGCTCACCGACTCTCCCTGTTACCATCTCCAGAGTCACCTGACGAAAAGAAAGGAGAAAAGATCTATCTCTATACACACCTTAAGCAGCAGCCCATCTGGTAAGACTGGCCCTCCCGTCAACCTCATGTAGGGATGTAGGTCACGCTTGGCTTGTAAGGGAGCTGTACTGACAGCACTCCTTACAAAGGAGACGTGTTGACCACTGCTGCCCTCTTAAGGTGGTGAAGAAAAGCTCCACACCACTCAGGTCAAATTCATATTGTAATGCTACGGTGCTTCCTTAAACTCTGTCTTTACCATCCAAAGGCACACTTTGAGGTTTTGGAATGCCGCGTTCTTTGACGCTGTCCACTGCGAAAGGAAAAAGAGGTCTCCCACGACCAGGTGAGTCTGGCGAGGCACAAGGACCGGTCCTAATGGACCAAGAGGTTTCCTAATAGGATTGTTGAGCGGATATCGGGTTGTTCTGATTTAAGCTCAAGTCCAACTGTAAGTCTCTGCTTAGACTCTGTGATCGTGATTTGCTTGTATTGATGCTCCAGAGGGTGTAGTGAGGTGAGGGGTATGAGTGATGACATGTAAAAAGCCTGTCATGTGAGGTTCTGTGTAGCTCAGAGGTGTCCAGCCATACCACCGAAGACCCCGGGGTCTGCAACCTCCCTGCCATTCTCTGGAAATATGTGCCACTCAATGAAAATGTTTCCTTCTTCCCAAAAATCAACTTCATCAGCTATTGGTTGTTATTAATCAGCTCAGCTATTGGCTGTCTTCTCTATTGGCCGACTCTGTGGCCTTCTGTGTGATTGGACGCCCCCGGTATGCTCTGTATTAATTGTGGGTATTAAAGTGTAGGAATGTCAGTGTTGGTGTGTCTAGTAGAGGTTCGCTATTCGTCAGACTGTCATTTCGCCAGACGGCAGGATGTGCCCCCCCGCTGGCGATCTGTTGTCATTGCCGACGTCTTGTCGCACTCTCTCTGTTCCTTTTCTCTCCTCCACACTCCGCATGCATCTTTAATCCTCTGTTTCCCTGTGCCCTGCTGCCGCGGCAGGCGGACGGCCGAGGACGACACAAGCGAGAGGTCTGTCCTTCACTCTGTCTGCTCCCCTGGACCCCCAGTAGAGGGAGATGGGGAGTAGGGCCAGTAAAGTCAGAGGCGGGGCGGGCGATCAGACCTTGGGATGCTCTTTTATTAGTGCGAGTCCTACTGTGCTATGGTGTTCAGACTTTATTCTACCTGAGCAGTAATTGCTTACTGGGCTGGTGCCCCTATTGAAGGCACCCCCTCCCTGAATTAAAGTCTGTACCTGGAAAACGTGGACCCCCTCCCCCCTATGGAGAGCCTCCATCATCAGGATGCAGACCAGTGGTCCCCAGTCCTGGTGCTGGCGTGCTGTTAAATGTTCAGGTTGTCCACGTCCCTTTAACTTCAGCGCTGGGCACACGTGAGTGTGAGAGCATGCTCAGTGCACCGCTATGGAGAATGCTTCACGCCGCTGTGTCATGTGATCCTCTGCGCCCAGCCTCCATGTGACTCCTCCTTCACCCTGTGCAGACATCCCAGGTCCGCTTCCTCAAGTCTACTCCTGGGCTCTGATGCCAGGCCTAACATGCATACTAGAGGAGTAGCTGATTGGTGGAGATACATGCAGTTTAATTAGCACTCTGTCACCTTTTAGAGCGTTGGCTGTAATTAATGTTAAATGTAAGCTAGTCAGGCTAAGTTATTGAATTGTCACATTTGAGCAGGACCCTGAGCAAAATTTGAACTGGAGCCAATTCTGGCAGGCTGATCAAATGGGGGCGCCCCCTGGTGGCCATTGAGCCCTTAGCAGCTGTTTAGTTTGCTTATGCCTTGGGCTGGCCCTGCATTCGAGCATCCCTCTGTCTTGCGTAACAGTGTGATCTTGTGTCCACAGCACATGTCAAAAAGCCAACCGCAGTGTATCCGCTTGTCGTTTATCATATATGCATTATGCTTTGTGGTTTTGTGGAAGCCATGTTGGAAGATAAAACGGACCTGAAGAGGCCCAGACAGGAAGCCTGTGTGGGATTGTTGTGACGCGGAAATAACAAGCTGTATGGAACGTTCTGCTGCATGCTGGCCGTTCTTTCATTTTTGGAACCATTGCATGATGGTTATTTTGGCTATAGCCCAGTGCATGATGGGTAACGGTTCAGTCTCTAGCATGTTTACTGTTCCCATTAATGAACCCATCCAAATGGGAATTTCCTGTTTGGAGTCTGACTGTCATCTTTGCTTAAAGGACATTCTGTTATTGGTATTTTGTGTGTTAACATCTGCCCATCATTTGGGAGAGTATGTCATAACATTTAGTTAAGTGCTGGGTAAAACTCAACCACTGGTCTTAAAAATCGAACATTTTGGCTCTGGTGAAAGGGAGCAGTTTTGTGCATTTACATTTCACTTACACTAGGGGGCAATGTGAGGCAGAACCGGAATAATGTTCATGGATGAAGTAGTGGTGTGAGTTTTAAGTTATAAACCCAGATTGTCTGTATATGATAGAAGACTAGTAGATCGCAGTGTTAATCTAAGCATGTGATTTTGTCCCTTGGTCCATGGTGCAGGTGTATACATATTTGTTTTAGTTCAGTGTATGTGTCTGAATAAGGACCTTGTTAAATGGGATACGAGAGGACATTCACTGAGGTGTCAGTCATGCTCTTGTAGTCGTCGTCACAGCAAGCAAAGCCTTCATGCAAACTATAAGCGCTGCTTCCTCCTGACGCATGTCATAGATATTCCCTCCAATGAGAAGGAAGGATTTTATAATGTGGCTGTCTGTTCCCCTGGGTCCTAGCTCACCACAGTTGGTCAGGCTGTTGGTGCCTTACAGGTTTAGATGGGCATGATAGGGGAGGCAGGGACCTGTGGTAAGGTTGTTATAAATATTTTGACCTCCACCCCCTGACATCTATATTTATTAGTGATTGTACTTCTGTCTTACGCTCTGTTAAACTGCAGGTCCACCTCCTTAAATGGAAAGAAACGTCCCTTTGATTTACAGCCCCGCCCCCATGACTAGTTATAGACTATAGATAGTATGGAAGGTGCTATGACAGACGACTCCCAGCCCCAGTGCCCCGTTGTGCCCTGCCGCTGCCAGTACAATTATCTCTCTGCAGTCAAGTTCACTAATCTGATTAAGACACTCAGTCCATGCTGGGAACCAGCAGATTTTCCTTAGACCAATAGGTGTTTTTTTTTTGTAGTGTTGTCACTTTGTAGTGTTAGTGAATGTCTTGTCGTCGGTAGAAAGCGAAGTGTGATGTGGGTAAGCTGTTCGGCTGAAAGCAGCGCTTCTGACTGAGCCGCTGAAAACTGACATGTTTTACTTCTCAGTGAGCCTGGAAATCATGAAAAGATACATTTTAAATCCTGCTCTATTTAGAAGTTGATGATATTGTCCATGAATAAGCTTGTGGATTTTATTCCCACTTTGTACTCTGAACTATTGCATAGTCACTAGAGATATTTCAGTGTCCGTCTAGATGGATAGCCGATTTTGGACGGGTCAGTGTGACCATTAATACAGCTGGATATCTGAAATCTCTTTGAATTTTTTTGGAAATCTGATTTCTTTGGGAAATTGGGGTACGAACTGGACTGTGGACTGGATGACCTGACACCCAAATGCCGGAACACACGGGCTTTCATACGACTTAGGAATGGGTTTGTTTTTCACATTGTAAATATCATTTTCCAGGCTGTGCTGTGCTTACCCTGCTCTCCATGATAGCCAGGGAACCCGGACACATTTAGAGTGTTCAGAGTTTGTTTGTTTGTTTGTTTGTTTCTCCCTCATACATCCCTTAACCCCATGAACCTGAATGAGTAGCAGATTACATGTGTTTATGCATCCTGTACAAATGCTTTTCTGTTACTGCATATTTGCTTACATTTTAGTTCTAGCGGCCGATGGCAGTACCATCATCAACTGCTGCTTTATGGCTTTTGCTAAGAAAATCGGGAGAAGCCTCTTTGCCAGTCGTAGCTCAGCTTCAGCGGCACGTCTAGCAGTAGTCCACATCTGGTACATGCTGACTCTCTCCGTCCTAGGGAGAAGTGGTGTCACATGACCCAAGAGGAGCGAGACGACAGCTCCAGGTTCAATGAGAACATCACCTTCGGGCAGCTCGGGTGAGTGACCCAATCATAAGCTTCGCCTGCCCTGGGCCTCCAGGTTTCAGCAAATAGGCATCTAGCAGGTTCTCATACTCTTTATTACCCTTTAAGCTTTTTACATGAACTCAAATAGATTTTCCTGAATTTGAGTTGCTGTCAAGCTATCAAATCTCCCCAGCCCCATCAGATAACCCTGTGGCCCAGCCAACATTTCAGAGCTGGGTCCGGGTCTGGTGAAAGACAAGTGGTAGTCTTTGTTGCATGAGAATAACTATGACACAGACCTAACCAGGTGGGTGAGATATTTTAAGACCCACAACTTATTGTTCTGAAAGAAGATGCTTAGTGCAAAGTGTAGATCTCAGGTTCTCACATCACTGGTGTCACGTTGACCATTTGTCTGACTTTGAAGCCAAAATTTTGGGCCCATTAGTGTAACTCTAATTAGTGCACTGGAGAGTTAGGATCTACCTTCCAGGCATCGTCTGTTCGGTCTTCATCACTCAGCTGATGTTATGTCTGCCTGTGCCCAGCGTGTAGCTTCCACCCCGTTTCTGGAATCCTTTTTCGATCTTCATAAAACATCGTTTCCGTTCTCAGGACATTCACCCATAACATGCTGGCCTTCGGACTCAGTAAGAAGCTCTGTAATGATTTCCTGAAGAAGCAGGCAGTCATCGGTAACTTAAATGAAGGTATTCCGGCACTTATTTGTCAGCCCGCCTTCACACTTTCATTTGAACTTGCCTCTACTGTAACTGCATAAATAACATTTTTACGCACCCAAACCAACTGAATCCTGCTTCAGCTGTGCTAACTCACGAATCAAACATGCTCGTTAAATAAAGCGCAATCACTCGATTTCTCTATTACCCTACAACACTGAAAATGATTCTGAATGGATTTGTAGCCGCCTTATTTACAATTTATTGAAATCTGTAACTGGTCAGAAATTTGTAAGTAGGCTTTGGTTTTTTTTGTTCTGTCTACCAGAGCAGTACAAGCTTCTGAGTGACCACATAGAGCAGATGGCAGCGGAGTGAGCAGCTCAGCTTGGAGTACAGAGAACCAAACCTGTGGATGATCCTACACCTTTGCTTCCATTAAACCCTGAAATTTCCCCCGATGCACCTTCAGCTAACCTCTGATTCTTCTTTAGTCGAGCCTGCAGGCTTTCCTCTGACCCCGTGTTAGTTGACCCTGATCTTCTAACTTTGCCTCACTTAACCCAGCCGATTCTTCTCTGATCCAGCTTTGCTTAAATCTTCAGCACTCACTGGTGTTCATCACCAGATAGACCAGCCTACTAGGTTATTTCTCCAGAACGTCCCGTATCTTCCATCCTAATGGGCTCCAGTTGTGCGCTCTCCCTGCGGTGCATCCCCTGCATGCCCCCCGGTAGGGTCATCCAAAGACACTGCATGCCTCTGTGTACCGTGATATACCACTAACACACCCCAGAAGCATATCTTCAGCCGTGTTCTGTGATTCTCCCTACGTCCTACACAGTCACACTCCTGCAAAGCAGTAGGGGGTTTATAGCTGACCAACGCAAAGTCTAATATTAGCAGTTAGTCCCGTGTATCCTACTGAGATTGACAGTGATTGGTTTCCCCCCAGTCAGATGCTTTATTGGGAGGCCAATGAGAGGGTCAGATAAGCAGATCCCTCACACTAAAACCGTTTGAGTGTCCTGGGTGAGAATACACAGCATCAGATGGTAAATGATTTCATTTTTTGCTTTGATTCTGAGCTTTCAGAGTTTTCAGGCGCTCTGGCGACAACCGCATGTGGTTAAAAGTGCCTTTAGCCGTCATGATGGTGTGGCAGACCCATGTTTGAGACTGTAATTAGGGGAGTAGCTACATTGTATGGTGATTGTCGGCTCCCAATGATGCCATTGTGCATTGCCCGTCAATAATTTACGCAATACGGATGTATACGAAGTGTGCATCGTTTTGACATTTTCATCTTCATGAGTTTAGAAAAACTCTAAAACACCGTGGATACTGTCACATGATTTCCTGACAATGGGAGAGAGGGAGCACGAGCTGACGTAGTGTAGGGTGCAACTGTGTGTCTGCAGCAGGGCGCCGTAAAGAGAGGGAAAGATTCCCGGAGCCTCTGAGTGACAGGGGCCCTAAAAAATCTGGAAGATAATTGGATCAGTCTGGGTTGGGGGCCCAGTGTGATAGGCTTTCATGGAGTCCACAATCTGTAGCAGCAACCCTGATCTGCAGAGACTTTGTCACTGATTGGAGGAGCAGTGCTGCATTGCAACTTGATCGAACCATGACACGGGGTAACTTAAATGTTCTTACCTATGCAGTCCACCAGGGGGCAGTCATTGCACATTGGAGGTCCAGTTTACAAATTGCTCATTTCAATAACCAGAATTTTAACTTGAGACATCTCTAAAACGTTTGTCAGACAAATTCTGTATTTGCCCACATGTGGGAATTTAAGGCACTGAGATGATTTGTACATGGAGGTTAGTTTTAAAGGCTGAATTATCAAATTATACATTTTAGCCTGACGATTCCCCATCCCAATACCTTTGTGACAGACAAGGGGGATGCATTTTTGTTATGGGTTCATTGTCAAACTTGTGTATATATGTCCTGATTCCAAACAGCTAATGCATTGCAAAAGCCATTTTTTGCTGTGAAACTACTTGTTTCCCAAATACTGTTTTGTCAGTGTGACTGTAGGAAGTGTCCATTGTGAAACAACAGATTGACGGCTACTGCTGACCTGCAGGTCCCTTCAGAAGGCCAGAAGGACATGCCAGACTATCACATCATCTACGACAAAATGACAATGCAAGGGGGCAACTGTGAGCATTAATAAGTGTGAGCAATAAGCCTTCCTTTCTGTGAAGGCTGGCATAGTGGGCTCAGGGCCAAGAAGGGACCGTGTGAAATTTAAATGCAAAACAAAGGAACCTAAAAATATATATTTTCTGCCTAAAATACTGTATAGCAAAGTGTTGAATGTATATCACAGTTAGCGGTATTTTAACTTGTAGTTAGTTGCAGTGTTTGTGGATTGTCCGGTTTCCCGTGTTTTTGTTTGTGTCCCATCGTTGTATGACTCCGTCAGTCCTGCCTGCACCCTCACCTCCCTCTCTTGTGCACCCGCATGGTGTCTCATTCTGTGGTCTGTGCACGGGATTGTGGGAAGGTCAGGTTGTTGAGAAGCTCCAAACAGCTGAGGCCGCAGCACCGTTCTCATTGTGGTACCGACCGGCCCGTTTGGTTGTAGCGGGAAGTGAAGCTGCACGTTTCGGGCTTGGCCGCCGTTTTCACTCTGGTGACTGGAGAAGCCTTTTATGTCATGAAGTAATGACCTGCATGGATGAGTCAAACCAAGTATTCTCATTGTGTCAATGAAGATGTAATACATGTCGTCTTTAAAGTGAGTATTACAAACCTTGAAATTAAAGTATTTTGTGATGTAAAGTTGCTGTCTGTTTTTGTTTTATAGGGTAAACCCCTTCACCCTGTGATCAGTTGAGTAAACTTCTAAAGCAGGGTGGGGAACCTGATTCATGGAGAGCCAGTATGGGTGCAGGTTTTTGGGATGACCTCACAATCAGGGACCCACTTGTATCGGCTGATTGAGAGTCATCCCAAAAACCCGCACCGGCTCTCCATGGATCAGGTTCCCCACCCCCCTTCTAATGTGTCACCTAATTCTTTGCCGGAGCTGCTGCTCTTTCTGATGGTGCCTTTGTGCTGTTAGAGCTGCAGTTGTCCACCATGCTTGTTTCCATGGAAGATCCTTTCTTGCGCATAGTGTAGTAAAGCAGGAAAATTCAGCAGTGCACCCTATAAGACAAACTGATTTTTTTTCCTCAACTGTATCTCCTTGAAAATCTTCTTAAGAAGAAATGTTTATCCTCATCATTCATTTACTTTTGCTTTTGATGGTTAAAAATAGTCAATAGTGTAAAATGAGAGTCAGCGAGAAGTCCACACAAATATAATTATACCTATGCTCTGTATGTACCTGCGGTCGCGCACAGCTTACATGGAACACAAAGACCTGTTTTTAACTCCATACAGGAAACCCCGAACCTGATATACTGAATCTCCTCCTGCCTCCTCACATACTTAAGCAGGTGGGCCATGATTTTAATGCGAGACGGCATCGGGCTGACAGGTGTGCGGTGATCAGACAAGGCTATGGTCTGTGGGTGAGTGTGGGAGCTGAGAGATCACAGAGGGTTAGGAGGTGTGAGTCTGTGATCCTTTGTGCCTCGCTTTTCCCACGAACTTGCACAGACCTGACCTATTTACTGCCCTATGACTTTACACACACGGGACGCCCACACACACGCAAAGGCCTGGGCGCTCAGATGTTCATCAGGCCGCCTCGCCTCCAGCTTCAGCATAGGCTTTGAGCGTTCTTTACTTGATGACTAGCATGTATGTTTATCATGACTAAAATCCTGCTGTTTATACTGTGTATAGACAGAGGACAGGAAACATGCCCCCCTCCCCACACTTGCCCCGTTTCGCTGACTCGCCCCGTTACCGTTGGCTTTTGATTGAAGCGGTATGTTGTTCCGTTTTTGTCACGGAAAGGGCAGTCAAAGGTAGCAATGGCCAGTGTCAGTAGTGGCATTTTTTTTTTTTTTTTTTGTTTTTTTTCCTCCTCTGGTCCATTCCCACGGAAACGACCAAGTGCGCACACGTGATTGGTTAGGCCGGAGCAACTCTTTGGGCCTGCAGCCTATCCTGTTTTTACAGGGGAGGCTCCACCCACTGACAGGGCTGTAAATTATTCTCATACGGCCACCCAACACAAGAGCAGCCTGCGCCCACTTCTCTCACGCCCACCCAACGTCCTCCTCGTCCCTTCCCTCAGGGATCGACACTCGCCGGCATGTGATAAGCTTATACCCCCAAACGGACCTATTGAGGGGCGGACGTGATCCGCAGCAGTGCAATATGGTAGTGTTTAAGGATCCCAGCGTGACCTGCCAAATCGCTGCCATCCAGCTGCTTGGATGTAAATAAACAATCCTCACACCCACCGCGTACTGATTGATCACGCAGGAATTAGCCGGGAAACATGAGGCCGCCGTGTTGCGCCATGGAGATCCACGTGCCCCGCTAATTAACCCCAGAAGTGCCAGAGAGAGTGACATTAAGCAAGAGCGGTGGCCCTTTTCCAACTAGCTGGGTCTTCAAGCGAACGTCTTGGAGACATACAGGAAAGGTCGGCTCTAATCACACTGTTTAAGCACACAGGTGAGACATCAACATAGTCACATGTCCGTTGGGCCCTTGAGCGAGGCCCTTAACCCCCCAAAATGCTCCAGGGGCCCGAATAAATGGCCTGACTAGTGCCCTGACCCGAAACTTCACTCTGAACAGTATATATGTGTGTGTATCACTTACAAAGGAGAGCATGAAGGGATATGCAATAAGAAGTATTCCGGAGTACTTATACTGTGCAAATGGCAAATGAAGCGGAGCTAAGCTGCTACGAAGCAGGCAGTACAGATGCGTGTGATGTCGGACAGCCGCGAAGGCAGTACATGTCTGATGGTCCATCTGGCCCTTTAAGAAGCAACCACAAACGGTGATTGAAAAACCCAGTACTGAATTTAAACAAAAATCCACTTCTGGAAACTAACAAACGCCAGTTTGGCGTCAGTAACATCGTCTGCATTTTGCAGTTGGAAATTCAACTGTGTCCTGAGTCTGCTGACCCAGTATCTGGGTTGTAAGTGCTCTGTAACAGACTCATCTCCTCATTTGCTGGGCCTTTGGAGGTGTTTGATATCTGAATTTAGATATGTAGGAGATCTCCTTGCCTAGCTGAACCTTTGAAAGACCCAGCACATTGCCTGCCTTTCATGCCAAGCCTACGAGTTTCCTAAGAGAATATGTATGTGGGGTTTCTCATGGCCAAGAGAACGCTGAGTGCTGAGACTCTGCCCAGGATGGACATGAAGTTTTCATTCACTTCTCCAAAGCAGTGTTTCCCAGTCCGGTCCTCGGATGCGCACTGTGTGGACGTTCTGGCAGGGAGCTTGGAGAGAGAAAAATCATGGAGCGACTGTGGGTCCCCGAGGAGCAGATTGAGAAACACTGCTCTACCGTATTAACGTTGCTCTCTGAACGTGCAGTGCTCGTCTGTTACATGAATTTCCTTTGTGTTCATTTCCTATTTTCTGTGTTACACTGGTTCTTGAGGAGCACCAGTCGAAGTCAACGCAGGGTCATCGGTGGCCGAGACAAAGTGAAAACGGTTTGCTAAGTCGGCACCCCTCAGAAGATGGTGCCCTAGGCAGCCGCCTATGTCGCCTAATGGGTCAACCAGTGCTGTTCTCAAGTTTAAGTCTGAAATGTAATGTTTTCTAATCCACATGTCAATTTTCCACAAATTCACAGTCTCATGCCCGAACACAGAACATTCGGACTTGAACGCTTCTGAAAACATTCAGTAGGCTTGAAACTGACTTGGCACTTTGTCTAAGCTCAGGTTTGTTGAAATGCATGATTAAAACATCGATCCATCCAACTTCCAAATACTTACCCAGTGGGGGGGGTTCGAAAGGAGTGCTGGAAGCAATCCCAGGCAGCACAGGACAAAGTTAAAGCAGGAGGAAAAAGCCTACATCACACCAAGGGCATGGGTTTGGGTCCAACATTGATGGGGACTAAATCAGCCCTGAACTTCCCCTAAACACACATGTCCCAAACTTATACCCTTGCATGACACACAAAGCAATATGTGACTCTTTGTGTCATTGAGACCTTTACTGACTCACCAAAAAATAAATAAAATAAAGGGATTTTGATTGATGATACAGATTCATTTACCAGATGCTTTTATCAAAAGCAATGCACAGTTGAGAGAAAGGGCCAGTCTCTGGAGCAATTGGGGTTAAGGGCCTTGTCCAGTGGCCTAACAGTGAAGTGACTCTGGCGAGCCTGGGATTTGAACCAACAACCTTCCAATCGCAGGCATGGCGTTCTGACCGGCTGAGCCTCACACAGGCCAGCTTGTGCCTGTGCAGCTTCCTATGTGTAAATCTCTCCAGCTGTTAGCTCGCTGGCTGTCGCACAGACGCGGACCCCAAAACTAAGCGCCCCCCCGCCCCTGCCATTCCTCTCACCTTACTTATACTGAGACCCCAGCTCCCTGACTCCGGGGCCAGACAGCGTGTGTGTCCAACTCCGCCAGCCTACTACAGCTACAGCTCGCCACACACGGGAGAGACAAACAGAAACACAAGGACACATAAACATGCTGGGGGCCACAGCTGTTCCCCTCGAACACACGCGCGCGCTGATGATATGAGATCAATTACAGCCCTTTTGAGCTATTTTTAACATTGAGCCTAATATCCTGGTTTACCGGCTTAGCATGAGAGTTAACATTTGCAGCAACAGCGAAGCGGAACAGTAAATGAGCTCAGTAAACAGGATTACTTGGAAATAGATTTAATTTCAGGTGACATTTAACAATCTTACACTAAGTTCTTAACATCTGCTTGACAGGTTTTCGTTAATGTAAAGTAGCAGACCAATACTGCTAAAAAAAATAGTATGTGAGTGGTGATCATACGTATGTGTATGTCTCTTCCATGTTTGATGTGACACTCTACTGAAATTTCAAGAATAAATGGTAACACTTTACGTTAACTGCACCTTCAAAATGCTTTTATATTGCATTCATAAAACATTCAGTGCACCTTCATAATGTATTCATTAAGTATTCATAAAACATTCATAAACATCATCTATGTATACCATAACATCTTAATATCCCTTAATAGCTGTAATATACATTAATAATAAACATTATAATTGTATAATCATGTAATGTTTGTTATTAATGTATATTAAAGCTGATAAGGGATGTTAGGATGTTAAGGTGTACTTGCATGCTTCTTATGAATGTTCTATGAATGCATTATGAAGGTGCACTGAATGTTCTATGAATGCATAATGAATTCATTATGAAGGTGCACTGAATGTTCTATGAATGCATAATGAATTCATTATGAAGGTGCACTTAATGTAAAGCATTACCGAATAAATATCAGGATTCCTTAAGAAGAAGGACATTATGATAAGGTCAGAGTGTAACATTTTGCATAAAGAAAGCAGGAAAAGCCTCATCACCCAGGTCCAGCAGAACCAGGCTTCAGAACTGCTGTCCAAACATATTGTGGCTTCCTGTTCTTTTTAAGATCTGTTTGTTGAAGATTTTCCAACACAGTTACATCAACCAAAGAAAGAAAATTCCAAATGGCACATATCACTTCTGCACAGAAACAGGAGGATGAGACATACACCGCCCAGAAAAAAATTATAAAAACATAAAAATAATTAAGTGAATAAATAATTACACAACAAAGACAACATACGGATTGTTGCTTAATCAATATATGGTTAAAACGAATACCAACAGCTTGTTAGATAGAAAGACTCAACAGCTAACCAATATGCCCCTTGTCATGGATTACAGCTATTCAAAGGGAGTGAGAATTTCCTCCTAAATAAATTCCAGCGTCTAGCTAGACATAGCTAGCTGTGACATAGATGCAATAAGGTCTGCTTTACGAGCGGAGAGCGGAATCATACCAAACAGAGGTATCGTAGGCTGGGCCCCTGTATGTGTCCTGGTAGTATTTGAGAGTAATCTAAAAATTTGGGTTTTCTGCTTCAGTGCAATAATGCTCTGTGAAGGATCAGTGTATGAGTCACAGTGAACCAGCGCCTACATTTCTCTCCATGAAGGGCCATAAAGCTTCACGAATCAGAACAATGAGTATCTATGGCAACTCTCACGTGCCGTTGGTCGAAACATCATCAGGGTTTCACCAATTCAGTTGGTTGATAGGCAGTCCCGGTAAACTGGTAACCTCATTTAGTGTGTATGCCCTGTGATTGGCTGGTGATCCTTCACAGGACAGAATTTGGGGGGGCAAACCACCCGGGCCCCTTGCTGGTCTCAACTTTTTTTTTTGTAACAAAATACGTAGGTCAAATGACATCTCAAGACCATTTATATAACAGTTTGGGTTAAAATATTATAATCTATAATAATACAGGCCTCATATATTTTACATTTGATGTCAATCTGATCAGTCTGCCCGCACAATACTCGACTCCCTGATAGGCTAATTCTACCGACAGTGTTCCTGCCCCCATCCTGATTGGTGAGTTTTACTGCTGGCATCCAAACCCATTTTACTGCTGAAGCCCACCACATGTCCCCATCTTAAGGCAGTTACAGACAAATTCAACCCTGTCATTCTGGTTGGTTCTGACATGGTTAATGTTGACAATACAAATATAGACCAAAGCTTTATTGTAGCGGAAACTCCCACCAAAATTAAACAAAACTCATTGCATAGTGCATGAGGTTGACATGGATGGGAGATACACTTTTGTTTAACTTATTTTCTTTATAATGTGATTAAAGGGAACATTATATAAATAAAGAATGCTGGAGACACCGATGATGAATATCAGATCAACACCACGCCGCTTAGGTCTGTATTAAGTACACTCGCTCATCCACGCATGTGGGCGGAAGAGGCATGTGCGTTTGCACATGTGTGTTTTACATGTGTTGACTCATGCGTCTGGCTGGATGATTTTGGAAAGATCCTCACAGCCTGTGGCCTGTTTAAAATCGCGTTCCAGGAGAAGGGGGCCTGATTAGGCCCTAATGCTCTCCTCGGCGTAGCCGTCAATCTTCATTGTCGACTCGTCATGCCTCCCCGGTGCTGAGAGCCTGTTTGCACAACCCAGGTTCATTTACCGAGCGAGTGAAAACACATAATAAACATGCAGATTAAAACTATTTGAAGTCCCAGGTTTAAATGACACTGTCTTGTGCCATGTGAAGATATGACTGTAAATGGAGTGAGAAAGATGAAACGCTTCTCATTCGTTTGACCAAACAGAATGTTTCACATACTTCCAAATGTTTGTTTTAAACCTTGATTCATATTTGAAAATTATTTATTAAAGCAAATTCTTCCATGCAAGCTATCTTACAAAACGTTACACTTTTATGCCAATTTAGACGGCTTTTCAATACAATCGGTGCTAAACACGGTGCTTCTGGAGGCTCACAGTGGAAACATTGCAATTAATGGCCGT
>JAODLD010000021.1:18907686-18920265 GCA_026781065.1 Mormyrops boulengeri
AGCACAGAAGGAAACGGGAAAGCGACAATGTAGCTCGCTGACCATTTGGGTTAGAAACAAAGGAGGAAGGGGGGGGAATAAATAAATAAATACACACTCCTGAATCAACTACCCTTTGTACTGAAACTATTACTATCTATTACCATTACTAACTAAATACTATACATCCATTTATCAATTCATCCATCCATCTGCCCATTCTATGGAGGGTGTTTGTAAAAATTTTCAATGAATAAATGTTATTTAACTGATTATTTAAATTGCAGTTTAAATTATCTTTTAAATGATTATTTAAATTATAATTTAAATTGTTGTTTAATTATTTATAAATATGACATTTAAATGGCTATTTATATTATAATTTAAATTGTAATTTAAACAGTTATTTAAATAATCGTTTTAATTGTTATCTAAATGATTATTTAAATTAGACCAGCAACCATTAATATTATCTGTCAGAATCACCCATCAAATTCAGTGGGCGGGCTCTAAACAAAACCTAACATCTTATTGGTTGCATTGCAAACTAAGTCACAACAGATTGATCTCGCCTTCTCAGATGGAATCTTATTTCTGTCCTGGGGCTGTATTACAGGGCTCCTGACAGAGGGAGGGGGAACCAGGTCAGATGTCCCCAGACCCTGGGTCAAGGGGGGCCCAAAAGGGCCCTCTAATCTTTAAATACTCTGCTGGAATAAATTGTCAAGGATACATATTTGTAAGAACTTTATATTGTATTTTTGTATCACATAAAAGCTTGGTATTTTAATCTTACTAAATTTCCTTGACATAGTGGTTAAAATTTTTATCTTTCCTCCCTACAATGCAAAAAAAACGGTTCGGTCTGCTGTTTTAGTGCCGTGTTCTGAGTAATGTTTTTTGTATGCGGATTACCAAGTAATCTGGATTTAATTGTTGACGATTTGACAAGATTGCGGATTTCTCAGTTATTTGGAACTCTTCTTGAATTGGCTGTCACAGCAACCAATCTGTAAGCCCTACCCTGCCTGGAGATATAAACAGGGGGTGGACAATGAAACTGAAGCAGGTGGTTTTAGATCACAATTATTTATTAGTATGGTGTAGGGCCTGCTTTTGTGGCCAGTACAGCATCCGTTTATCTTGGGAATGACAGATGCCCTACGCAGTGGCCAGATGGATTTTGAGCCATTCCTCTTGCAGAACAGTGGCCAGGTCACTATGTGATGCTGGTGGAGGAAAACGTTTTCCAAAACACTCCAAAATGTTCAAAATATGCAGATCTGGTGACTATGCAGGCCACGGGAGATGTTCAGCTTCACTTTCATGTTCATCAAACCACTCTGTCACCAGTCTTGTTGTGTATATTTGTGCATCATCATCCTAATACACAGCACCACCTTCAGTCTACACTGTGTGAACATGGTCCTCCAGAATGGTTTGGTAGTCTTTGGCAGTGACACACCCATCTAGAACAAGTAGTGGGCCTAGAGAATGGCATGATATTGCAGTCTAACCGATCACTGATCCTCCCCCGTGCTGCACTCCAGGTACGCAACTGTGCAGGTGGTAGGTCTCTCTGGGGCTTCTCCACACCATAACTCTCCCAGATGTGGGAAAGACAGTGAAGACGGATTCATCAGAGAACAATATATGTTTCACACTGTCCACAGCCCAAGATTTGTGCTACTGGCACCATTGAAATTGACATTTGGCTTTGGCACGAGTGACCAAAGGTTTGGCTATAGCATCCCAATCATGAATATTGACCCTGAGGAGCTCCAGCCAATCAGTTCTGGTGGAAACAGCAGAGTTGAGGTGAGCATTTATGTGTTTTTGGATAAAACCTGGGTTCGTACCCTGACATCCCTTTTAAACAGCTTCCTCTTGCTCCCACAGTTATAGAGTTATGCCAAACTATATTTAGTTTATTTAGCTACTTAAATACTACGCAGCTCCACTCATGACATAACGATAAAAATGATACATATTGGAGCCACGTTTTACTAATCCGTTCTCTCATTTTAGCTAAATTGTGGGCATGTTTTATTGATTTGTTCCCATGATATATTGAAATGCGGCCATGATATACATTATACAGATACTCCTCACTTAATGACTGAGTTCGAGTCCTACAACTAGGTCGAATTGATCGATAAGCGAGGAGCCGCCCCTTACCCATATTTCAAGCATGTACTGCTAGTGGGTTTGTGTTAACCATCTTTAGGTATTGTTTTAATGTCAGTTTATTTAAGATTTTGGGAAGTTCCCAGGATGGAGCAGACGATGCAGTTATAAATGAGAATTCAATCGACAAGGCGAGACTTATCTGTTGTGACTTTGCAATGTAACCAATCAGATGTTTTGTTTAGAGCCCGCCCACTAAGTTTGATGGGCGACCTTTAAGGATAGTTGTAATGGTTGCTGGTGTAATTTAAACTATAAATAAAACTGTAATTAAAAAAATAATTTAAATGATTACAAAAAAGACCCTCTATACCATCAGTTCAATCCATTTTGCAACCAATTAGCCAGACACAGTTGGTGGGGTGGATGTAGTACTATACAGACTATACAGACTATACAGACTGCCAGCAGTGTGTGGTTCAGTGGGCTAAGCCTCTGTGCCTTTAATCAGAAAGTCACCAGTTCAAACCCAACCTCAGCACATCTGTGGGTCCTTGAGCAAGGCCCTTAACTCCTAGGTCCCTGGGTGCCCCTTTGCAGACAGCTTCCCCTACAGAAAGCAAGTTGAGGGAGGCATGAAGACAATTCCCCCTTGAGGATCAATAGGGTATCAATTATTATTATTATTACACAAGAGTGTAGCTGCAAATTCTGGGCCTCCTGTCAAAATGTCACCTTGGACACCTTCGCCCAACAGAATTTATAATCCTAAGTATACAAGGGTCCCTGTAAAGTGCTAGGGTCCCTGTATAGTACTGGACCCCCTGAATCTCCCAGGGTGTCCATACCATTAATGTACGGTACATGTATCAAAATGTCCTCTTTGTCTTTCCAAACTCGTTAATTCACCCACTCTCATTAAAAGTAACTAAACTAGCGGCCCGGAAGGTGGCATCCTCCCTGCTTTCAGAATCTTTGTCAGAACTTTGCCTGCATTTCAGCTGCCCAGTTATTTAATGGGCTCTTTGATGGACAGGATGGTGTGGACAGGATGGTGTGGATAGGACGGTGTGGACAGGGCGGTGTGGACAGGACGGTGTGGACAGGACGGTGTGGCCAGGACGGTGTGGACAGGACGGTGTGGACAGGACGTGTGGCCAGGACGGTGTGGATAGGACGGTGTGGATAGGATGGTGTGGACAAAATGGCCCATCAAGGACCTTTTTTCTCCCATCAGCGCAAACAGAGACAGATCTGTTCCTGCAGGCGGTCGGTCCAGCTGGCCTAAGCTACTATTACTAAACCAACAGCGGCCCGGCTCACCACCTCCCCCTGGTCCGAAGGGGGACCTGTGACTGTGGCTACATGAACAAAATTCATATACACTCATTTGTTGCTTTTGGAGTTCCTTCCCACAGGTTTAAAACTTCATTTTCAGTCGTTTATTTGATTAAGAGGATAATTGGCTTAAAACCCCAGGGATGACCTGCAACTCGGCCTGGGTGTTTTGCTCATGGTGGGGGTGGTAGGCAGGTTCCCCCAACCAAACCCAACGACCTTCCTAAAATAATGATTTCTGTGTGTACGTGTGGTAGTAGCCTTGAGCCTGTAAATAGTGTTACTGTAAACTATGTCTGCCCTGTGTGCATTAGCAGGTCTGTGCTGCTCTACCCTCAGGACTTTCAGGGGAACCTAAATATAGAGGACTATATTGTGTCTCTGAACAAACAAATGACCGCACAGATTTAAGTAACAAGCAACAGACCAGTGCTGTTGCACATTAACACCATTGTGCAAATGTATATACAATTAATTACAGTATTAGTCGCCAAGATATCGCCCAGGGAAATGCGTCTCCGCCTCATAACTGTGCAGGAATCTCTTTGGTCCTGACAGGGTAATAGTCAAGATTAAGAGGTGTCTGACATTTACAGGAGAACAGCTTCTGGTTGTTTAACGCACAGCAGACTTTAAATCATATGGGGTTCTTACCGGTTTTATTGGGTCTTGTGTGTGAGTGTGACAGAAAGAGTTGACATTAGTAAAACCGGAAATAAAATATGACGTTTGATGTTTTCTACGCATTTAATTATGAACATGAAAAATTTAAATCATGACTGCTTTTTCTGCTATTAACGATTACTATATAGGCTATCTATTCAAGATTATACTTGAGGGACTGCAAAGGTGATTAACTGATTGATTTTAGATTTTTAAGTTACATTTTAAGTTTAATTGAAAAGATATTTCTGTTTTCTTTGTGTTAGGCATGCTCCATTTGCTGGGCTGTGGAGTACCTGGTTAGACAGTTGTAACGTCGGTGTTAGAGGAATTTGATTATACGGGAAGGTCGCCAATTCGTCACGAGACTGCGTTATTAGATCGTGGACATGTAAATAGATTTCAGTTCCAATTATGTCAACCAGCATCTCTATAGTTAGATGTTTACAATACAACACAATACAATAGAATACAATAGAATAGAATACAATACAATACAGTACAATACAATGTATTGTTTCCATGATTTACATCTCGGCATTGATACAGTTGTATCGGCTTCTGGTTCTATAAAAAATACCCCACACTGTAGCAAAAGCAAATGTCTCATCCATTCTTTCTAACTAGTTGTCCGCTTTTACTCTTCCAGGGAATCCGTGATTATACAGTCCCGATTTTCTTCAGCTTTCCTGCGCTGTAATCGCACCATACGCTGTTTGCTAGCATTGTTCCGGAACACCCACGTGGAGGAGATGCTATCTGCGATTCCCATCTCAGTGGGTCTTATACAAGAGCAGCAACGGGTGGCACTCATATCGCAGGAGGGACTAATACACAGAGGTGCTGTTAAATAAACCAGAAAATCATGCATAATTCAAATATATGGGGTGCCCTCAACAACCAAGACCAGACAGCAGTAGTAAAAGGACTTTTCCTGTCCAAACCGCATAGCGCACAAAGTAAAAGGCGGAAGGTTATAATATAAGCCTTTTATTAATTGTGAAAATAAAATATTCAATGACAGAAAACGACTCATATAGCAACTACGCGTTTACTTTCCACAAGATACGTTTGCTAACGATATTCACATAATCGTTTGTATTATAGCTTTATACATCTATATCTTTTTTTAACAGACAAAAATCAAACTCAGAACACTGAAGAAATATATAGGCCTATATATTTAAAAATTCCAAGTTTAACTTCTTATTTGTGGGTGACGTCTTATTTACAGGTTCCGCCAAAATAATCACATATACACAGGAAATGCTGGGAGCCATCAGTTCCTCCGCGCGAACGCAGGAAGGTTTATTTATCTCCACGCGCATTCCTGATTCGCAGCATGAGCTTCAGCGGAGTGGAACCTCGGGCTATATTTAGAGACCCGGAGTTTGGGCAAGCAGAGGAGAGTAGTGCTCTGTTCAAGAAGGGCAAGTTTTAAGCACAGAAATATTACTGCAGCATCTGTCTGATGACTATGCAGGTGTCATTCCGTGTTTTGCTCGTATATGATTTAACAGCTATTCAAGCCTGCATGGAGTCCCGTCATTACACCAGTTTCTACTCATTTATATTATAAGGGACCGGTTATGAAATAAAATGGCATTGTTATCGGAATGCATGGACCAAGCATGACGTTCTTATTTGTAAAAAAATATAAGACCGTTGTCTATGGAGTCAGTTTCACAAAGGAGAAACTCAGATAATTTTGTTTTAAAATGCCAGTCGGCTAAGGGTTCCTTCTTTGGTGTCGGATAACACTTGTGGAAACATCACGCGCTATTTAAAACACTTTGTACGTACTGTACGTGCCCATGTGCTGGTTCTACGTGTGTATATTTCTGCACGTGCATCTGCGTATATGCATGGTCACTGAGACGACGCCAGACAAGCCGACTATGTGCGCCTCACTTAGGCAGCCAATAGGCTACTTTGACAAGATCAGTGAAGATTTGTCTTTGGCTATTAAACTGGGTTTTTTTAAAAAACTAATACATAAAGCAACACATTGTAGCAAATGTTTTTAAGCACTCGCGCGTGTAGCGTATACAGTGAAATTAATCATAAAAAACCTGTCTGCTTATGTTCCATTTCTTCGTGTTTCAATCACGTGATTTTTGTGTACCTACATCGTTTTGTGTGTAAGTAATAGTTCTAATATACGAACAACAATGAAAAATTAAAATAAATACACATTTCAAATTATTGTAATCAAATATTTATTTTAGGACTGTAAAAACACACAGTTGACTCACAATTTGAGTTTACATATAACTATCTAATATGTTTAAATCAAGCCACAAATGTGCATATAAAAATAGAAATTTTATTAACGTTTACGAAACGTTAACTCCGATGCACAGTACCAACCCATCAAAAGGCAAATCTAGATTTTCCACGGCGGTGCCCTCGGCCATAGCAAGAGCGGTGGGCTGCAGTCCGCATCCGCTTTGCGAGCGTGAAATTGAAACAGACATCACAATTACAAAGGGAGCCGCACGCCGCAAGGGTTAAAGATAATGTGATCTGTAATGTATCACGGCGAAGTGCTGCTCGCGGTTACAGTGATCACATATAGTGCAGGACATGCACCCGCCTCGGATAGTCATCATTCATTGTAGGTTTTACATGGGTATATGAGTTTCGCTGTACACCCAATTGCATACTTCACGAAATACATCGGCCTCGCGCTTTTGCAACGCAAACCGTTTTATTATAATTTTTACTGCTGTAAATGTTAAGCACAACAAAACAGTTTCGTGTCAGAGTTTTTAAAAACAGTTGGTACATTTCTCAGCTACACCTCAACAAAGACAAACATCCGATAGAAAGCGATAAAATCGGGTCAGCCGAACTAGCTGCCATGGCACCCTTAGGACTGGAAAAAAGGTTTGATTTAGTTCATTTCGTCTCCAAGTTCCTTACTTGAAAGACGCAATAACTGGCCTCTAATGAATTAAACAGGATATATGCAGAAACGCTCATTGTCACAATCTGAAACAACAATTAGTACAATACGACAAAACACGTATTCACTCCTACCAAAAGTGTGTATATTTGCATATTTTGGACCGGTAACACAGGACCTTTGAGGGTATATTAAAGGAGTCTATAGTATTATTCTAAATCTCTTCGTTAGAAATGGAATATTTTATCTGGGTATGTGAGCGACAGATAGGGGCAAATGGGGAATCCGATCTGATACAGCTGTGGGGCGCGGGTTCCAATCATCACCGACGCGTTGAGCGCATAGCTCTCCTCCGGGAAGCTTTGGTTTTGATTCCCCTTTTTTGCCAGAATGCTGTCTATGCTGAAACCTTTCGACTTTGGCGCAGTTCGGGTGCCGCTAACTTGATCCACTCCTTTCGGTCTGGACGCACGGGTGGACAAATGAGCTACTTCGAGGGGAGATCTCGCCTGGGCCGCCTCTTCGGGCGCCGACCTGTTTTCCGACTCATTGCCTTGGATAGGGGTGGCTCCTCTATGATGCTGCATATCTACCCATGAAACGCTGCCACCCTTCTCTACCGAGTCAAAGCTTAATCCACTGTCCCCCTCCGACGCCTTGTACCAGTCCTGAGCGGAAACTGGGGTTGAGGGATTTGTGGGCATTGCATGCTTTCCATCGGAATCATCCTGATCATTCTCCTGCTTCAGCTGCCGTTGCTTCCCAGCGCCTTCTACCCCCGATTCGATGGTTTCCTTCTCTACCATTTCTACCTGGACGCTTGCGGGGGGTCTGGAACAAGGAGGAGGGACAAGCGAACCGTTCCTTTTGTGCAACGATTTAGTTTCGGGGGACTCCTGGTTCTTGGTCTTTCTCTTCCTGCGCCTGTAGTTCCCGTTTTCGAACATGTCCAGACACTTGGCATCAAGTGTCCAGTAACTACCTTTACCGGGTCTGCCCTTTTCCCGCGGTACTTTTATAAAGCAGTCGTTTAGCGACAGATTGTGCCGAATGGAGTTCTGCCAGCCCTGCTTGTTGTCATGGTAGAAAGGGAAGCGCTCCATGATGAACTGATAAATCCCGCTCAACGTGGCGCGCTGCTCCGGAGCACTTTTAATGGCCATGGCGATGAGGGCAATGTAGCTGTAGGGCGGCTTCTGCGGGGGCTCCTGCCGAGTTGAAGCGAACCCCAAAGCCGGCACAATGCCGCTACTGTCACCGCTGTAGACGTATATAAGAGAAGAACCGGAAAGGTTCAAAGCCGAGGGCGGCATCCCGAGCGATTGGAGTCGATTGCTGTAAAGGCTCATACTTGAGGAATCCTCTTTTTCTCTTCAGATCTAACTACCAAAGTTGCGTTGAATCCGCAGCAAAACAGTACCCGACCGCGACTCCCCGTCTGCTCTCTGCGGCGTCTCACGGGTTCTCACCGCGTATCTGCCTCATGAGCCTAAAAATGTTAAATAATTGTTGTAAGTTTGCTATTTTATGTTGACTTTTGCGCTGGAAAATAAATTGTCTATGATAAACACTCGTTGTGCTCTCAGCCCACCCACATTAATTAAATTTTCATTGCAGAAACCCACTGCTCTCCCTCCGCGTGTCTCTTTCCTACCAGCCAATGGAGTGCTTGGTTATTCCTTCATTTGTTTATAGAATTAGTCTGTTGATAAGTCTGCCCACCCAAGTTGAATCAAGCTGTGTTTATTTGGAAAAATTTCCGGGCACCCAATACATAAACTCACTGATCTGATGTTTGAAATATCACGTCCACCCTCGACGATGAAAGTTGCTCACACAGAGAGAACAAGCAAACGCGACAAAGCGTCTTCTGGGAATGCCTATTACTTTCTCTAAGACTGAGATGTACTAATGTGATTCAACAACTCTTCCTTCATTCGGATTGTGATCATTTGTCATAAAATATATGAGAAAATGTTTAACCGTTATATTTTGGCATTGTATTTGCCCGTAAGCATTTTTATTATAGGGGGAAGAAAACAGAAACGTAAAGATTTCTGAACTGTGCGATTTTGTTTCCGTGGTGTTTAATGATTCCTTATCAATACGTTAAAGCCTGAAGAACGCTACCCGAGGAACGTTAGCGCACGCGGTGTTTTACGCTTTTACTCTGTTTACCGTATACGGGAACAGACAGTTACTACCATAAAAGGGAAATCTGGCAGGACCTGGAGGTAAATTGTATTATTTGCGAATGCGTTCCTGTTGCTTTATATTATGTATTTTCCTGTTTATAAAACGTAGAGGGATTATAACAACTTTACAAGTGCACACAGATGGTTTGTGCTTACATTACGAGTTTGGATGTTTCAGCGGATAAACTCGGGACCTTCCTTCATTTGTCTTTTTTTCCTTTTACAGGCGGTGATTCATTGAGAAACAAGACTAAGAATCAACAGTCTCCCTCGCTCTGTATAGTGGGAACGCGTGCATTCGTTATTCAGACCGCCCTATTTCACGATCTCGTTGGTTTTCTGCTTTTTAGCATCATTTATTGAACCAGCAAACATCTGCAGGGATTTGTATACTAACTAGTCAGCAACCCAATCAACTGCTTTCGGGCTAAATGAAAGCCTTGAAGCTAACTATCACATCTGGGTCGTTGAAATCTTGAACTACAAAATAATCAAACAAAATATTTTTAGTTCTGATAACGTTGCAGGCTGTGTTGCGTTTATCGTGTGGTCATGCACACGTTTCTGTTCGTTATGCCCTGGCCATTTAAAAAAGATTGTAGGGCCTATAATATTCAGAATATATAGGCCTATTCAGTCATTAATTAATCATTCCTTAGCCCGAACCTAACTTTGATGAAATTTAGCCTAATTTGCACCTAACATTTAGAAGGTTACACATATGGCATACAAGACTAATTGACAACAGCTAAAGATTGCAAAGATTTTTCAAATCTCATTGGCATTTCAAGCAGCAGCATAAATTAATAACGCGCTGGCGCGTGGTGGTAACAAACATTGCCATTAAAATACAGACATATAGTAATATCAGTAAATTGCTGTCGTGCACCTCAGTTCATGCACGATTACCTCGTGTTGCACACTTGGTGAGTGTTTGCCCGAAACCACAGAATGCAGTAACCATTCACAGAACCTATAATGTCGAAAAATCGCACTGCTATATCACCATCGCGAACTTCATAACATTCATAGTTGATATCGGTCACTATAGCCGTATAGCGCGCGGTAGGCTACACAACGAAAACCTTATTTGCGTAATTGGATGCTAAGAGGTAACTGTGGCCCGAATATTTGTTTTCAGGTCCCAAATAATCAGTTTGAAGTTTATTAATTGAAACATATAAGCTCCGCTTTTAAAACGAATAACTCCCCGTATAAATATTCCGTCATAGTCAAGCTTCCAGGAATTTCATTTTCCGCCGGCAAAAGTGACTCGATCAATACAAATAATAAATAATCAAGTTATAGAAATGTGACAGTATATAAGCTTCGAATTGGAGGCGGAAATTGAGCCTGTTTCACATGATTTACGACTTTCGTTTATAAAATTAACTAGCCTACATAGGAAGATCTATTTATCTAAATTATGTGTAGGTCACAATAGCCTTCATCACACGATAACGATTTCTTTTATATTTTAAAGTTTGTAAATGATATAAACAATGGTCATGCGACAAATCTGATTTGGATTCCGGTAGCATTACATGTTTATAATACAATAAATTACCGCCCTGACACTGCTGTAAGAAAGTTAATAAATCAATAAACTATACCTACACCGCGGCTTTTGTTCAAACATTCTTGCAACAGAAAATTATGCAATATTCAATTTAAATGAATGATCTGTTAAGCCCTTTAAATTATGGAGGATGCTTTGTAACAATATTCAATAAATATGTTATTTAAATGATTATTTAAATTACAGTTTAAATTATACCAGCAACAATTAAAATCATCTGTCAAAGTCACCTATCAAAGCAGGCCGGCCCATACAGAACATCTCATAGGTTACATTGCCGCGTCACCACAGATCGATCTTACGTAGATTATTGAATTCTCATTTATAAACTAATTTTGTGTGTGCCGTCCCGGACCCGTATTACATCCTAACTTTCCAAATTCTTATGTAAACTCTCCTAACTTTAGGATGACAGTTAAGCTGCCCTAACTTTCACTGGCCACGAAATAGGGTTAGCTATAGCTACAAACGTAGGCCTATTTAATCCGCATGGTTGTTCTTTTATTGCTTTTACACAACCAACTAAAGGTACGAAACCCTGCTATGAATATACTTAAAGAGTATATTGATCGTGGCCACGTTTCAATATATCGTGGGAATGAATTATAGTAGTCCCTAGTATCCGCGGTTTTCTATATATATACACACACGATCTGCAGGTTAGGAAGTTCTCTAACTTAGGCTGGAACAGACAAAACACGGTTATACATGAGAATTCAATCGACAAGGCGAGATTGATCTTTTATGACTTTGCAATGTAACCAATTAGATGTTAGGTTTTGTTTAGAGCCCGCCCACTAAGTTTGATGGGTGACCTTAACAGATAATTCTAATGGTTGCTGGTATAATTATGGATCCAAGCACGTCGTGTTGGATGAAAAATGATTTAAACAACAATGATTTTAAAAAAAAAAAATGATTTAAGTACCAATTATTTAAACGCCAATGTCAATTTAAATAATAATTTAAACATTCATTTAGGTAACACGTTTGTTTATTTATTGCATATCGTTACAAAACAAGTCCACATTAAATGCAATTTAAGCCTTTAATTGCAATTTATTTTTTAACGTACTAATGCTAATATAGTAGAAAACGCGAAAATGACGGCAGTGTTTTTTTTTCCTAATAAGACAGTTTACTAATTTATATTTTACGTCCATTTTAGAACGGCAGGTTTTTAAAAATCTGATATTTGAGGCATATTTTCCATTGCAGTAAATACATTTTAATTTGTTATGTCACACAGAAAACCTCTTTACAGTAGATAAACAAATATGATACTACATTTTGAAAATAAATTTCAAGGCTAAACAATGATGATTTACATTTAATCCAATAAATTTTTCGTTTGTAATCTCATAATCTCACTGCCCTTAAAACACATCACTCGCGGAAGTATTTAATCCGTAAAATCTGAATATGCACTTGAGCTTTTAAAAATCCTTAAAAGAAAGAAAATAGAGAACATGTCTAAACGCCTTAAACATCGTATTATAAATATTCTATAAATGTACACAACTCCCTGTTAGTTCAAAAAAGTATGACGTACGTTGGGAACCTATTGGGAAAATATTTACTTGAGGGGGTATCAATAACCGAGTTACTACTAATGTACAAATTATGAACAAATTAAGATGAAAGATGGATCATGATTCATTAATGATGAACAAACATGACATCAGTATTTTACATGTGTTATTCATTATTTGATCCTACACTCTCAGAAAAAAGGGTACAAATTTGTACCTTTGCTTGTCACTGGGGCTGTACCCTCAAGGGTCTGCCAA
>JAODLD010000021.1:18960039-18970765 GCA_026781065.1 Mormyrops boulengeri
CTGTCAGAGAACAAGCTGGGGCCCTGCATGCTGCTGGCCCTGCGGGGGAACCAGACCATGGTGGAGGTTAGTCTGAGAGCCTGTCTCTTTCTGTCCGTCTTTGTCTCTGTGTCTTTCTGTCTGACTTTCTGTCTGTCTTTGTCTCTGTTTCTGTGTCTTTCTGTCTATCTTTGTCTGTCTTTCTGTCTGTCTCTGTCTTATTGTCTGTCTTTGTCTGTGTTTTTCTGTCTGTCTCTCTGTCTTTCTGTCTGTCTCTGTCTTTGTGTCTTCCTGTCTGTCTTTCTGTCTGTCTTTGTCTTTGTGTCTTTCTGTCTCTGTGTCTTTCTGTCTGACTTTCTGTCTCTTTCTGTCCGTCTGTGTCTGTCTGTCTGTCTTTGTCTCTGTGTCTTTCTGTCTGACTTTCTGTCTCTTTCTGTCTGTCTGTGTCTTTCTGCCTGTTTTTCTGTCTGTTTCTCTCTGTCTGTCTCTGTGTCTCTGTGTTTGTTTGTGTGTGTTTCAGTCTATGTGGTGTATGTGAGTGCACAGCTGACACTGTGTTTTTTCATTTTAATCTCTGCTTTAGTTTATGCAGTTTGGGGTTAGAGACTGATTATAAATAATCATAATCACAGATATAGCTACATATGTAAGAGTGTTTGTGTTTACAACTGACTGTGTGTGTCTCAGATCCTGTGCCTCATGCTGGAGTACAACATCATAGAGAACAAGGACACCCAGCTGCAGATCATCTCCACCCTGGAGAGCACGCACGTTGGCCTGCGAATGTATGAGCAGCTGTGTGACCGGCAGCGGGAGCTGAAGGAGCTGGTAAGAGGTCTCAGGCCCCTGCTGCCACATAAAAATCATCTGCAGTCAGGCCAGGGACCCGGGGGGGGGGCGGCGTTCGCCTACCGCCACAACAGCGTGCCCAATTCCCAGCAAAAGTCGCCTGTGCAGTTCTCATGGTAGAAGTGTGGTGCCCAAAGAGGCAGCTCACTGCTGGCACCTGCTGGTATGTAGTGGAAGCTTGCGATTGGCCTCCATCCATACAGGAAGTCTCATTCAGATGAAGGGCGCTTCATCACCATGAGCACCAAGCACTTATTTCAAAGCAATTAGCAAAATTAACAATGACAGTGTGATGACAATACGGAACAAGGGAGGCGGTTTGTGTGAAATTAGTTCTCAGACTCAACCCAAGAACGATTTCTGTTCTGTCTCTTATTGTTCTCAATTTTTAATAATTGACTAATTGGGAGGGGAGATTTTTCCCTCGCTCGTCGGGAAACTGCAGAGGCAGGAACCTGAAGGGCGTTTCTCTTTACCGCTATCTGTCTTCTGCCTCCTCAGCAAAGGAAAGGGGGGCCCACACGGCTGACACTGCCCTCCAAGTCTACGGTGAGTGCCCCTCTCAGTCTGCCTCAGTACTCAGACCATCTCCAGGGCCCTGTGCTTACTGGTGTGTTCCACTGTGTCTGCAGGATGCTGATTTGGCACGGCTGCTAAGCTCTGGTTCCTTCGGGAACCTGGAGAACCTCAGCCTGGCCTTCACCAACGTCACCAGCGCCTGCGCCGAGCAGCTCATCAAGCTGCCGTCCCTCAAGCAGCTCAACCTGTGGTCCACCCAGGTCTGTCTCCTTCACCTGACACTCGAACCCTGACACCTGACCTTTGGCCAGCCCTGTGTCTTAACATCTCCTATGTGCTAATGCAGGGGTGTCAAACTGCATTCCTGGAGGGCCGGAGCCCTGTGTAGCTTAGTCCTTTCCCTGTTCCACCACAAATGATTCAGCTCAACAGCTATGTGGTAATTAGCACAAGAAGTTGATTCAGGTGTGTTAAACGAGGGGAAACCCAAAAATGTTCAGGGCTCTGGCCCCCCAGGACTGGAGTCTGACACCTGTGTGCTAATGGACAGGCTGCAGCATTGAGTCACACACCCCTCGCCTTTAATGCACTGGATATGCGTGAGGCTGGCGGCACTGCAGTCCTGTGTTATCTGTAATCAGCGGACTCGCTTTGGCTGACAGTATTCGCTTGGGTCATCTGTATATCTAGGCCAAAGTACAATGTGATTTTCCCCCACATCAGAATGTGAACTCGTGAGCCCCTCCCTCCCCCCCCCCCGCTCGATTATACCCTGGTCAGGTGACCAGCTCATAGGGTGGAGCTTGTGGCGCAGGAGATTGGGTAGAGGGGATGACACTCTCCTCCACTCCGTTGCTCCTCTGTAACATCACTATTTGCTGCTCCTCCTCCCTGTGTGTGTCTCTCAGTTTGGCGATGCGGGCCTGCGCCTCCTCTCGGAGCACCTGGCCTCCCTGCAGGTGCTGAACCTGTGTGAGACGCCCGTGACGGACGCTGGGCTGCTGGCCCTCAGCTGTAAGAGCACCGGGGGGATGGGGGAGGGTGGCCTTTCTGTCTATCTGTCCTTGAGTAAGGGGGGGGTGGGACCCCCACCCCTGCAAGCGGTGGGGTGGGGGGGCAGCGAGCCGCAAGGGAGAGTGGATGCAGGGCTTCTGTGGTAAACCTGCCACGACAGCGGTGTAGCACCGACACACTGCATGCGCGTCTCACGGGTCACGCGTATCTCCAACAGCCATGAAGAGCCTCTGCAGCCTGAACATGAACAGCACAAAGCTGTCTGCCGACACCTACGAGGACCTCAAGGTGGGCGTCTGCTGCAGATGCCCGTCGGGGCCGATGCTCTTTTATTTCACATTTGTTTTTTGGAAACTGTGCTGCTCTTTTCTTTTCAAGTCAAGCTGACGGCACTGTTGTTCCACACGCAGGCTAAGCTGCCCAATCTGAAGGAGGTGGATGTTCGTTACACCGAGGCCTGGTGAACGGGGCCATCGTCACGGAAACACCCCACCCCCCACACCCCCCCAACACCGTTGCTGGGACCCCCTTTCTAGATAAATCCTTGAAGTGCAAGAAGTCCGTCAGCGTTCCGACGCAGGAAGTGACTTTATTGTACGTCACACAAAGCGAAAGACCCCGTTTCTACGCCCGACTCATGTCCGCCTCTTCGGATGAGGCCATCTTGGCCTCCCAAACCCCCGCGCCTCTCCCCGAGGACTCTATGGGGCAGCCAATAGACATTTTCTTCCACGTGCTTTCTGTGGCCCACACAAGGGGAAGAAAAAAAATGTAGATTTTACATTTTCTTTATTTCTAAAGAACTTTGTGTTCAAAGCACACATCCCTGTCCATACCCCATGGCCCACCCCCCGCCACCAGAGATTTCTGTCACCGTATGCAGTGCGTCGAACGTGACCCCGTCCCAGTCCTGTACAAACGTCGCTTTTCGTTTTAAGGTGGTAGGATCCGAAAACATGCCAAAAAAAGAGAACGCTTCGAGTAGCTTTGTGTCCCTCCTGCTGAGGGAGGAAGCCTCAGGGTCTGCGTGCATGTGACGAGGTCAGAGGTCACAGCGATGGCACAAGGAACTTGGGCGAGCGAGAGCGCCACCCACCTCTCCCCCCACGCCATTTTTATCGACTTGAATGAACGTATTTTTCCATCTCTGCCTTCATGTACTGTTTATATAAAGAATATATATTCTCTTTACGACATTTTTTTTTTTTCTTTTGTTTTCTTCCACAGGGAGTGAGGCATGTCCTGCACCCAGACATACTTTTGGAGAAAAATAGCATCGGTTTTCATTTAGTTTTTTTCGTATGTATATGGGTCTGGTTGTTTAGGTGGTGTTCAAGGACCGAGATACACTCTGTCTGCAGGGTGACACCATGTGCTCCTCTCTGCTTCCCTTGCCTGTCTCTCCCTGCCTCCTTTCTCCTTCTGCATAGGGGAACAGCGCCCCCCACAGGCGGGGGCAGATTGTACTCCACCCAGCCCTCTGCTCTTCTGAGCAGTACAGATGCAGAAAAACAAGGAGGAGCTTCTCCCCCCCGGAATTCCTCGCATCTGTCCCTGTCTTATTTTGTACACTTTATATATGTATTATATGTATATACATTTCCCCGATTTAATTGCTATTTACTTTCATAAGAGGCAGGTGATGCCTTCATCTCTGGGTCACGTGTGCATACGTGCGTGCGTGTGTATGTATGCGTGCGTGTGTATGTATGCGTGCGTGTGTGTATAAATGTGCACTGTAATTATCATTTAATTGTCGGTAGTGTTCTTAATTTTCATTGCTCTGATTTTCAGTGGTTTTAAAGTGTCTCCTGCATGTACATTGGCTTTCATGTTTTTTTCTTTCTTTTTAAACCTCCAGAAACTATTTTATTTTATGGGCTATTATAAGACAAGGGTCAGATCACTAGTTCACACTTGAACTGAAGCAGTTTTCATGGACTGATTTGGGAGAGACTGTAAAGTATGTACACGATGCATACACCAGGAGGCAGGCGGTGCGCTGTGACGTGTTGCCAGATCATCAGCAGCTGCACCGCGTGTTACATGTATGATATGTACATGTTATATCCACCATACAATATGTGGAAACTCGGTCATGCCATGAAATACTACTTGGGATTTTGTTTATTGTTTTGATCTGTTTTGTTTTGTTTTTGGTACAATGGATGTTGATGGAACAGCAAACAGAAGCCTGATAATCTCTGAACGATCGCTGGGCGGTTCTGGGGTGTCCTGGCCGTCTGCATATAAGAGGAATATGAAATCGGCATTTTCGGAACTATTTTCCATGTGTGTCAACCTGTGTCGGAAGGTTTTAATTTATACTCGCTGTCCCTTTCCTCCTGTATATAAATACCTGTATACATATTTTTTTGAAATGTTAGAAAATGCATTTTGCAATATGCATAATTATATTACATATGCAAGTTGCAACAATTTGACATTAGAAAGTGATATTCCATTTTTATATATTATATGTGTGTGTGTGTGTGTGCGTGCGCGTGAGTGTGTGTGTGTGTGTCGACTTGCTTTTTCACAATGCAATGCTGTGTGGTTGTCTTGGAAGTATTTCTTTTTTTATAGGATCGGGCGGGGGGGGGGGTATTGTTAGGACCAGGGAAACGATTATTATTATCATTTATTATTATTATTATTATTATTATTATTATTATTATTATTTTATAGGTCAGATGGAGGGGTTGACGGATGACAGCTGGACAGAGAGGTGACACTCCCATTGAACCCCCCCCCCGATCTCCCAGCGGTCCTTCCTTTCTCTGTACCTGAGAATGACTTCCAGCGCTCCGGCTTAGCAGTGACCGCTCTCTCTTTTCCCTCCCTGTTTCTCACGCATTTAATCATTACCAACCAGACTCCAGTCTTAAGGGGGGGAGGTGGGGGGGACAGCAGTGGCCATGCCCAAGCCGTCCCAATACCGACTCCGAGCCCGCGGGCCTGCTCCGGCAGCCCTGTCACCGTTGCTCGTCTCAAGCTGTTGTGCTCAGATGCAGAATGAGACCTTTGACAAAAAAATTATAACGTGAAATTCCAAGCAAAATAAACGGTCTGTGAATAAGTGTGTGTTTTTAGTGCCATTATTTATTTCTCCATCCCTCCTGTGGCAGAAGTTTATACAGGTTAAACTTTTTCCCCCCTCCCTAACTTCTCCATCGTGTTCAGTCGCTTTCCCTGGAGAGATCAGGGGTGATGTCCAGCTTTACCTGCAGTGTCTTTTATGTGTTGCACATTTTCATACATTTTCTGTTCTGCTACTAATTAATAGAATCAATGTCAAAGCTCCACCCATTTAGTCAGCAATGAGCCCCCCAGGCTTTAACCACAGGAATTTTGAGGGATTCTGTTTTTTTTTTTTTTAATAATTATTATTATTTTTAAATGTTTCTGTAGCGGTAAGGTAATCATATGGAAAAGGGTGAAGATGCTGGAATCCTGTTGTTACAGGGATCTATAATGTCTGTAATGTTGATCTTCATTTCCCCCAAAGGCAAAGTTACCACCTGTGTACTTAAGGACCTACAGCCATTAGGAAAAAAAAAAAAACTTGATTATTGTACTGATGGGAATCATTCTTGTTCAGGTTACTGAAGTTAAATGGCATAGGGAAAGTGAAAAACCAATGTAGCTAAGCTGTATCAAATACTACTTAACTGAATTTTCCAGAATGACCACAAGATGGCACTCTAGCAAGCAAATGAAATTTTAAACTGCTTATGTATCTCTATCCTAAATGGTGGAAATTGTATATGATTAGTCCATGTCCACCATCTAGATCAGCCTGATGGTGGCACTATAGTGCTTGAATTCCATTAAATGCTCCTTGCAGCTTTTAATTTCTGTTTTTGTTCTCTGTATATTATTTGTATATGCATTTGACATGAAATGTATGGATTTGTATTTTGTGTTCTGTTGTTGTGAGTAGGAGCTCAAAATAAAATGAATATCAGCATTTCTGAATTCAAGACATCATTATTTACGAACAAATATTTTCAATGCATAACTTCAGCCAAAATGCACAGTTCGATATTTAATCCCTGACAACTACCAAAGATTTCTTTAGCATGCATCAAATAGTTCTGACAACTTAAGAGTGTTAAAATTGCATTTATTCATTAATAGCTGATTTTACACTTGGAATGCTGAAAACAATGTTTCAAAGCCATCAGTCACTGCAAAATAAGCTTTATCGAGCTTTGCTCTGTTCTTCAAACTTTGCTGTGTACTTATCCTGGTGGGGTCACTTCCATCCGCATAAATATAAAACGTTAGTCACAGAAATAACCAAAGTCAAGGTCCAAGCAAACACTTTGAGTCGCCTTTCTCCACCTTTCCATTCCTCATGAATAGAACTTGCTGTTGCAGACTTTTTTCTCCTTGGTCCTGGTGAAAATATTTAAATGCAAATAACAGTAAGCTTTCCAGCACCATGTGTTTTCTTCCAGTTCTCATATGTAACAATACAAGATTCATGAGCCAACTGTAATCAATAAATCCAGTTATACTTTTGGTACTTTATACAACTGTTGAAACATAAATCCCCTCCAAATTCTGTCATTGCACAATAACAAAAGTATTATTATTATTTAAAATATTTCACAATAATAAAAATTACTAGAAGGCCTAAACCTTGATGGAAACTGTTCAGTAAGACTGAATAAACATCACTATACAGTACAATCCATGTTTTGAGTTCAGTGAAGCTGTTTGGATATTCAGCTAAAATGTTGTATTTTTTTTCCTCGTTACTCATATTTATTTCACCCCGCTGCAGTGAAACATTGAATAATTGCACCATGTGTACCTAGTGTTCCTCACACACGTGTTTTCTTCCCAGGAACAGTAATCTTTCCACTCGCTATATCATCGCACAGTTTGCAGTTGAGGATCAGTGCTGCTAAGTTTGGCTTATAAATGGCTGCAGGTTTATTTAAACTGAAAATTGACTTTGGGGAGGGGCTGCGGTTTTTAGTTTAATAAAACAATAATGGCAAATTGTCAACTAGGCTACTTTAACAGGGTGTCTATTGTGCAATTTATTCACTTAGCAGCTTACGGTTAATTAATAAAAACCTGTGTATAATGTGGGATGATCGTACCAGGGGCTCAAAGATATGTTCGAGCTTGATTAAACCAAACAAATGTAATCCGAGATTAATGGTATTTCAACACTATCACAATCTATGTCAAGCCATGTTTTCTAACTGAAACCAAGGCTTCATCCCATGGGCCTCATTTAAGGGCAAACACACAGAGATACTACACACTTTGGTGACATACATTGACATGACCCAAAGCGTGCAAGAGTATGTGAAGGGCTCAAGTGTGCAGGGATTTCTTGAAAACAATGGAACACACTTCACATCTGTAGGGCTAAACAAGAAACACACTACAATGATGTAGCAACTATGCATTGGTTGTGTTTGGGGTTGTCCTTCACTGTAGCTTAGGCCATGTAAACGTTCATTATATACTTTGCACACTTAAATTGAAATGTCTTCGGAGGCATGTTGGACTCTGAATAGCTGGCAAACTTGCTCATCTTCAATGTCAAAATTAGTCATCACTAATGCAGTGCATTGTAGTCTGTCCACTTAACCATAGACCACTTCCATGCAGTACTTGCCAAAGTGTTAATAAAGTGCATGTCAAGCGCACTGAACTTTGCTTATCTGAAAGATAGGACACCCTTAAATATTTGCGGTAGCCTCGTGAGACAGGCACGCCAGGTGTGGTAGTGTGTGGTGTGACGAAGCCTAAGATTATGTCTGGACTCCACCAAGAACTGTTTGAGATTCGTGATTCTGAAACATAACCTGCTCCGAATCAGGTTTGGCATGTAGCACGAGTTACTGTGGTAATGCATCCCGCTAAGAAGAGAACCAGCATCGTAATATGGAAAAGCCAGAGTTACCGCTACTTATGCTCAAAATTATCTGTCTAAGTGAGGAATCTGGCTTTGTGATACAGGTCCCAGGCCTGATGTTTCTTGTACTGCTGTTGTTACTGCTCTCATTATTAGACTGCCCACCTCTCTTTGGGGTCTTTGGTCTTGGACTGCTGCCTATCAGCCGCGCCCTGCTCCTGGGAGAGGTCGTCACGATGACACGAGGGGACGGAGCGGTGCAGGTTGCTGTGGGTGTCATATAGGAACGGCTCGCTACTATGCTCCGCCTGCCTCTTTCGCAGTTGGCTTGAAGATGAATAGAGATCCTCCTCCACTTTCTGCAAGCAGAGACCGGCGAAGCGTTACACAGAGAAGACCCACGATATACCGTGAGCAAATCACTGAGGCAGCAGCTTAAACAGGTGCCAGGCATAACATTCTCCTAAGGTTAGAAAAACATTTTCATTTGCAGACTGCAAAGTTCCACAGCTCGAAAAGATTTCTGTGGACTTCGTGAGTTTTGGAAATTTAACAAAAGGTCTTTGTGGCTTTACCCAAGGACTGAGTGCGTGTTGGTTCCCAGTACTGTAACATGATAAAAAAGCCTGACTTTAGGTCATTGGCGGACTCGTCTCAAAAACGGCAAAAAAATGGGCATTGGGATCAAACTACTATGTGTATTGCTCCGTGAGGTGGCCTCACCCCGACCGGATTTATGGTGATGTCAACCAGCAGTGACGCCAGCTCAATGTCCTCGCTGTAGCCGTTTCTCAGAGGCACGGAGCGATATCCTTAGGCAACAGAAAAGGCATCATGTGACTGATGAAAAACTTGTGTATGCGACGTGAGCAACTCCACGCGGGCGTCCCCTCCTCTACCTGAACGGAGGCCCTTGACAGGGAAGGTTCCCTGTGCAAGGAAGTTGGGGTCTGAGAACATATCCTCCTCATTGACCACGAAGCGCAGGAAGGTGAGGTCCGGCTCGTACACGGTGAACTCGACCGGTGCCGGAGGAGCTGGCCACACTGGATTCAGCCCATTGTCCTCTGAAAAACGCACAAGCATTCGCCATTCTCACCTGCACACACCCAACGGAATGTCAGGCACAACATTTCCATGGCCTATTTTGGTTTGTTCCAGCAGGTTCTGACAGCTGAATGTGACGGATTTTGAATCGTTTCTGCGTCAAGCCAACAGGGATGACAGATATACAAGAAAATATCTAAACTGAAAATTCAGCTGTTAGATACACAGAATACAAGATGACTCTATGCCCCCAACCCAAATAACTCATTCTTACGGCAAACAGTGGTCTTGAACTTGCTCTCCTCGGTGTAAAGGCCGAAAAGCTCGACCTCCACAAAGGGGCTGGTGAGGCTACGACCTGGCTTGGGCAGGTGCCTTGCTGCTATGACCTGTAGGGGGCAGCAGAGGGACTATCAGCTGGCAAAACAGAATCGCTTTTAACATAATGCCAGATGTATGTTGGTTCAAGTTCTCTATCTTTAGTTTCCGGTTCCCATATTGGTATCAGGCAGAGCTTGTAGTGGGTGCCAGCAGTCTCCTAGGTATTCCATACCAGCTGACTGTGATAGGTACCCATACGCATAAAATACTGCTGGTATTCTGGAGAGCTGTGCTAAAGTTGTGCCAGTACTGCTTACTGGTGAATACTGACCCACTTAAAGCCCTGATATCAGGTTATGTGTGAATGAGAAAGCATTGCGAAACAGGTTCTTGCAAATAGTGGGTCTGGTCTTCTTTCACCAGGCATCAAGTGATACATGCTGGGATTTGCAGTGATAATTATAGAGGGCACTGATAATCAGAGAGAGAACAGGAAGGCCTTACTCTGACAATAATGGTGTATTTGCCTCTCTTGTCTTGCTGAAGCTTTGGGTTAAAGCTATCCGACCGCAAAATCTCTGGCTGCAGCACATAGCCAGTGTTTCCGTTCAGACTGAAGAGGGCGCTGTTCAGTTGCATGTACTTGTCTTGAGGAAAAACACATTTAAAGTTATTGATAAATTGTTTATCAATTACCAGGCCTGATGAAGGCAGCATAGGGCAAAAGGCAGGGGTACACCCTGGACGGGATGCCAGTCAAATGCAGGGTGGGCACACACACACACACACACACATACACACAAAGACCTGTACTCATATCTTTGTCGGGACATAATTTCTATGAGCAAAACCCGCTGATTTGGCAACTGTGGTCTCAGTGTAGTTTATAAATTAAACTTTATCATAGGTTCCATGTAAGTGCATGGAAAACAAGTAATTTATACTGTTTATTACTACATAAGAACATAAGAAATTTACAAACGAGAGGAGGCCATTCGGCCCTTCAAGCTCGTTTGTGAAGAACTTAACTAATAGATCAGAGTTGTTAAAATCTTATCTAGCTCAGATTTAAAGGAACCCAGGGTTTTAGCTTGCGCTACACTAGCAGGAAGA
>JAODLD010000021.1:18980578-19014947 GCA_026781065.1 Mormyrops boulengeri
CCCCCCGCGGCGCGGGGGGGGGGGGGGGGGGGTCCCGGCCACTCACACCCCCCCCCCCCCCCCACCACCCCCCCCGGGGGTCCCCCACCGCCCCCAAACTGGTGGCCTTCCCCCCCCCCCAACCCCCGCCCCCCCCCCCCACCCCGGCGCCCCCCCGGCGCCTCTTCCCCCCCCCCCCCCCGCGCCGCCCCCCCCGCGGCGCGCCCCCCGCGCGCCCCCCCCCCCCGAAGGAGTCTGCCCTCAAACCTCCCCCTCACCCAGGAGACCATCTTACCCTCTCAGATTCTTGCTCGTACTCCTCAGCGTAATACAGCTTGTCTCCATAGATCATGCAGTAGTGCTGGTTCCATTGCTGAAAACAGGGGCAAGCAGCTCAGCAGGGTGAAGGTAGAGACAGCTTGAAGATGCGTCATGCACCTATGTAGCTGCCTCCTAAAAGGAGGATCGCCTACAGCACAGACGTTTTCAGCATCATACAACATGGACATGGGTGCTGCAATAAGCCCATGTGGGCCCAAGGCAAGCCTCGTTGATGGTCCAACACCATCTCCGTCGCGTAGCTGTCCTGTGTTGGCACCAGAGAAGCTGTGATGCTGCACACAGCAACTGAGACAAAGTGAGACTGGCTTTTCTAAGTTCTCAGAAGATGGCACCCTAGGTGGCAGCTTCCGTCAGTCAATGGGGATGACGGCACTGACATGGGACAGGAGCGACGTGGCAGGACGACGCCCTCGGGGCAAGATGCCAAACCATACCTCATCCACCGGATCCCAGATGTAGAGATTCCCCTGCTTGTCGCCCTTCTGCTGACTGCCTCTATCATCTAGTCGCACTGGCTCATCTGTCGAGCTCAGCTTCTTGTGCTGCCGGGACAGTACAGATGGCGTGAGTGCGGATCTCGCTGGCTGGCTGGTGTAAAAACACCCAGGCGTGGGCACCGGGCACACAGAGACTATACAAATGCAAAACAGCTCACAAATGTGGTCATATCATACCAAGAAATCCTACAGTCATCATCAAATACACAGTGTAGTTAAGGTTAATCAAAACCATGTAGAGAGACTGTAGGGTTAGGGTTAGGGTTAGGGTTAACCCTAATCCTAACCGTAACCCTCCCCCATTGCTGTTCAGATGGTGTTGGCTGGTCACATGACCATTCTCTTCCTGTCTCAGTCATTACACCCACTTCCTGCCTCCTGTCCAGTGCTCAGTCCCTCACCTTCAGTATGATCTTGCCCTTGAGTTGCGCGGGGGACGGCAGCTGGTCGGCCATGGGCTCCACAGGAATGGTAAGTAGCTTGTCTTTGAACACCTTGGTGAAGATGTCGGCCATTTTGTCCTGTTGCTCTGTGCAACAGTGTTCCTCGATGGACAGCACCACGGGATACCTAATGGAGGGCGAAAAATCCTACTTCTAAAAGCTATGATCGCAAAGTAGCATCCATACTGTATATTTAATCTTAGGGATTGCAACAACAAGTCCTTTAGCTAAACATGGTTGCAGAATTATGTAAATCTCGAATATGATGGGTTTCAGTTCCAGGTAGAACAGACACTATTTTCAAATACAATCAGTATTAATAAATAAAAAGTAGAACAGGATCACTGAATGCTGTGTACTTGTCCAGTAGCATTTTTTATTGTACAATAAATGCTTTTTAACTGTGTTTCTCATGTATCTTTGGCACACGGATGTTTCAGTTCAAAGTCACCTTAATCTCTGCATGGTGCACATGAATCCAGGATCTGGTTTGTTATTTTTGAGGTCCCAATAAAAAAAAAATCAACCCCTCACCCCTCCCCAGTGCAGTGAGTGTTTGTGGCCAACAAGGGAGATTCTAGGACTTTTAACGTGGGGGCATAAAAGGGGTCATAATTCAGACATTATCCAATAATATCTTTTGAATCAGTGAGTGACGGGGGAAGAAGCACTCTGGGGACCAATCATCTTTCAGATGGGCTGCCTCTGTAGCCACACCCTTTGTATGCCCCTGGCACCCAAAGCCTGGGGGCCCCACACAAATGCATGGCTTGGGTGGTGCTAAACAGTACTGCCACATGGACCTTCTCCACAGTGCAAGCACTCACTCAGACGCTACGAAGGCGTGGTCGTTGATGGCCTTCACCACATCCTCGAACTTGATCTTTGTTGTCATGGTCTTGCCGTGGTAGATGATGGGCTCGTTGTTTGATCCGTCCCAGCAGTCCACTGTGTAAATGCAAAGGGAGATGCCCCCTCCATCAAATACAAGTGACACAGCTCTGACACAGCTTTGCGTTCTAGTCCAGAAATAATGCAGTCATGGGTTAAATATAGAAGCTGCAGTCACATTCACAGTGTGTACTGTAGATAAAATGACTTAATATTTATCAGACACTTGACTTTGGATTAGTCAATCCCACAATTAGGGGTAATTGGCTTTGCTCTAAGACTCAACAGTAACATCACTCTGCTAGAACTGAGATTTGAACCAATAACCTTCCCATCACAAGCAGGGGCCAGTATAGGTTATTCATGGGGGGGGGGGGGGGTGGTGCTCACATTCGACGCAGCGGCAGCCCATGCGCAGGCATCGTATATACGCCTCTGGGGACGACTCGCTCCGGAGCTGGTCACCCGTCAGATACCTAAAAACAAAGAGTGATTACTTTTATGAAATTCAGCATTATGATGCATGAGAAATATCCAGTCAGCATGCAGAAACCCTGGCAGATGCATGCAAGGCAACAGACAAAGCAGAAACCAACCCAAGAGCCTACCCCTTGCCAACAAGAACCCCCCCCCGACAAGAGGTTGCACTGTAAAACTGGAACATCTTGTTTGACATTTCACCTAGGGGGGCACTTTCTCACTAACCTCACTAACCTCAGAGATTCACAAACCTGCAATGGCACTAACATTGATGACATTACTTCTTAAGATCCCGTGAATGTGTGTACCGGTCGCGTCACATACTGCAGGCAGTGAGACATCAGTGAAACAGCACTGATGTGGGCAGTAGTGGCTTAATGGTTAGGGAAATGCACTTGTAATTGAAAGATTGGTGGTTTGAATCCCTGAGCAGCAAGGCCACTAAGGTGGCGCTCCCCGGGCGCTGAGTTAGCTGCCCCCTGCTATGTCATGACATCACATATGGGTTAAATGCAGAGAACACATGTTCACTGTAATTTCACTGACGTGTTGTGTGAGGAGTTGACCCAGTAATGCGACAGTGGATTGTTCATGTCCAGGTTGTTCACTTCTGAGAACTTCTTGTCCCAGATGGAATTCTCCTTAGAGAACAAAAAGCTGAGGAACTGCCAAAAGACAAGAGACAAGGGTTAATCTGAAGGAAAACTACCATAACACACACACATATATATATATATATATATTTAAATTCAAGATATTCTCCACATTTTTCTTTAAAAAATCCCCCCTCCTGAACAATAGAACAAAGAACAAACACCGCCTCCCCCCTCTGAAAAAAGGGAAGTTCAAACACTCATAGAAAGTAAAATAAAGCAGCTGTTGTTTTTTCTCACTCACACATATAGAAGTGAGAGTGAAGGTCTGCTATTAATTTTTATGGGGGGTCAGTGCCACGTTGAACGGCAAACTGAGACATGGCTACCCTTCTGAGCACGGGATTTGAACCAGCGACCTTCCGATCGCTAACACAGAGGCCTAATTCACTGAACCACACACACACACACCACCCCACCCTCAACTCTGAAAAGAACGGCAAACTGGATGTTTTTGATATAATACAGCCCTTTGTTATGCTAAGATTAAAACACCAAAACACTCATAAAACCAGGGCTTCTTACCTCGCTGACTGTGAACTCGGGCTCGTTAGTCTTCCTCATCGTGTCGTCGATAAAGATGGTCATCAGCTCCCTCACTTGGTTCAAATCTTGGGCCCAAAACTCCTGAAAAAAATGAAGAGAAAAATACCAAAAATGATGAAAGAAGTACTGCCAGCTATCTGCTACGTTTCCAAAAGGTGCAGATGTTGCTGTGCATAAACCAACATCGGTTACGTTTTAGTGGTACTTCAACAAGCCGTTACCAAAATGCGTGCAAAATCGCAAAAGATTTGGAGTATTTTGGGTCTAAGACTGATTTCATAAGGTACAGGAGTTGAGACTCAGAGATGGAGAAACGTATGGGACAGCTACACCGGGTCCGAGCAGGTGGGACCTACTTCTTGCTGGTGTACAAGGAATCTCTGGAAGTCACACAGGGAGACGATGGAAGAGTCTGGCCGATCTGTGTTACTGAGGTAATCATTACATACACATGAGAATATAAACTGTTAAAGAGACACACCACTGCTAAACAACACAGAATAACACAGACCAATTACCTCAGCACTATACCAATTCACAGTACCGTGGAAAAGTCTTAGGCAGGGATAAGACATATTTAAAGCAATTTGACTGGATATTAAGTACATCTTTGCTCAGAACAAAACAAACAACTTACCATTAGAACGTAATTAAGAATAACACAACAAAAACTAGTAAGAATTTCTTCTGCTCTCCAAAAAGCAACTGATATCTAATTGGATGGCTAGATGAATGCTTCAGTTCCCAAACCTCTCCTCAGGGGCACCCCAGCCATTCCATGTGTTTATTAAATTTCACCACCAGCTCTCTTAATTAATTAGTTTAATTTAGTTTTTAAAAATTAATGAGATGTCGATTAGTTCTACAAGTTAGTTATTCTAGAGTTATGGTAGAGTTCAAAAATACATGGGTGCATTACAGTATATGGCTGCTGGAAATACTGGGGTGATTTTAGCAGAAGTTTTGAAATTGCTAAGCTGACACATTTGGACAGGCATAACATCATAGTTTCACTCCAACACGAAGATGTACTGTACAACCTTCAGAATGAAAACATACAGGGTGCTGAACTAAATCAATACATTTCTACCCAAGAAGTACACTGAAAAAACAGTTAAGAACCACAGCCAGGAACAGACAAAATGCATGAGATTCAGAACATAAAAGTAGAACAAAATACATATTACAATCTGCAGTTTCATTTTATGCTTAAGCAGTTCATAGATGAGCTACAAATATCACATAAATTGGACTTAAAAACTGGATTTAAAAAAACAGGAAAGCAAAAAGAGATGAAAATAGTCACCCCATGACAAAAGTGCAGGACTCCTTCAGCTTGTCGAGGACCTGGAGAAAACAGTAGAGATGTGAGTCGGCGAGACTATGTGTCAGTCTGCGAGACTCTGTGTCAGTCGGCCACTCGACAGGCTGATTAACATACTTACACTCTTCTGGCCTTCAAACATGATGATGTTATAGAACTTGTGAAACTGCTCGAAGTCCAGCACATCTTTCCTGGCTCCAATCTCCTAGAAATGGACAACAAGGGCCACAGTGTCACTGACTGCCACATAGCCCATCGGGGTTCCCATGGGGCTTCTGAGCAGGTATGAAGAAAACTACAGGATCAGAGTAACTCTACTTCAAATACTTGGGACCTAAATATCGACATGTGAGCAGATATACAAATACTTTGACACACTTCTAATTAGTGTGTATATACTGTATCTCAATATGTTTTGAAGGAGATACTGGGGATGGCTCTGAACAAATGCAGAGGGGGTTAGGTTCAGGTTACTTTATTAGTACCCGTAGATCAATTTGGTTTGTTGTACAACCCCATTTCCTAAAAGGATGGGAAGCTGTGTAAAATTTAAATAAAAACAGATTGCAGTGATTTGCAAATAATATAAATCCATATTTAACTGAAAATAGAACGAAGGCAACTTATGAAAAGTTGAACCAAGAAATTTTATTGTTTTGTGACAAATATATCCTGAATTTCAATTTGATGCCAGCAAAATGTTTTTAAAAAGTTGGGACGGGGCAGCAAAAGACTGCAGAAGTTACGTAATGCTAAAACGAAACCTGGTTGAATATCTCACAACCAATTAGGTTAATTGGCAACAGGTCAGTAAGATGCCTCCCTGAAAGACAGAGTCTCTGTCGTGTGAAGGTGGGGAGAGGTCCACCTCTCTGTGAAAGACTGAATGGGCAAATAGTATACAAATTTAAGATTAATGTTCATCAATGTAATATTGCAAAGAATTTGGGAATTTCATCATCTACTGTATGGCACATAAAATCATTAAAAGATTCAGAGAATCTGGAGACATCTCTGTAAGCAAGGGACAAGGCCACAAATCAAATATTGGATAGCGTGATCTTCAGGTCCTCAGGTAGAACTGCATTAAAGACAGACACAATTCTATAGTGAAAATCACTGCATGGGCTCAGGAACACTTATAACCACTGCCCGTGGACACAGTTTGTCAAACTGTCAAATGCAGGATGAAATTCTGCCATGCAAAGATGAAACCATAATTAAACAACATACAGAAATGCCTCCAAGTTCTCAGGGCCAAACTCCAGTACAATGGACTGAGGCAAAATGGAAAACTGTCCTGTGGTCTGACGAATCAAAATTTCAAATTCTTTTAGAGAATCATCCTCTGGGCTAAAGAGGAGAGTGACCATCCAGCTTATCATCATGAGACAGTTTCAAAGTCAGCATCTATGACGGTATGGGGGTGCATTAGTATCCATGACTAATGCTGAATGATATATTCAGGTTATGGAGCAACATATGCTGCCACCCAGACACCGTCTTTTTATCAGATGGCCTTGTGTATTTCAGCAACACAATGCTAAACCGCATTCTGCATGTATTACAACAGCATGGCTCCGTAGTAGAGGAGTCTGGGTACTAAACTGGCCTGCTTGCATCATGAAATGAAAAATAGACCAAAGACCCCGAACAGCTGAAATCCTATATCAGGAAATAATGGGACAACATTTCACTTTCAAAACTCCAGCAACTGGTCTCCTCAGTCCCAGACATTTACAGAGTGTTGTTAAAAGAAGAGGTGATGCAACTCATTTGTAAACATGCCTCTATCCAAACTTTTATAAAATATACTATATTGCCAAATGTTTTGGGACACCCCTCCAAATCATTGAATTCAGGTGTTCCAGTCACTTCCATAGCCACGGGTGTATAAAATCAAACATCTAGGCATGCAGACTGCTTCTGCAAAAATTTGCAAAAGAATGGGTCGCTCTCAGGAGCTCAGTGAATTTAAGCATGGTACCATGATGGGATACTACCTGTGCAATAAGTCTATTCGTAAAATTTCCTCGCTACTAAATATTCCACGGTCAACTGTTAGTGGTATTACAACAAAGTGGAAGCAATTTATGAACAACAGCAACTCAGCCACGAAGCGGTAGGTCATGTAAAATCCCAGAGCGGGGACACCGCATTCTCAGGTGCACAGCGTGAAAAAATGACACCAACTTTCTGCAGAGTCAATAGCTACAGTCCTCCAAACTTCGTGTGGCCTTCAGATTAGCTCAGGAACAGTGCTCAGAGAACTTCATTGAATGGGTTTCTATAGCTACGCAGCTGAATCCAAGCCTTACATCACCAAGTGCAATGCAAAGCGTCGGATGCAGTGGTGTGAAGCACACCGCCACTGGACCCTAGAGCAGTGGAGACGTGTTCTCTGGAGTGATCAATTATGCTTCTCTGTCTGGCAAACTGATGGACGACTCTGGGTTTGACAGTTGCCAGGAGAATGATACTTCACTGACCGCATTATGGCAAGGATAAAGCTTGCGGGTGTTGGTGGTCTAGTGGTTAGGATGCTTGCCTCTGGACCAAAAGGTCACAGGTTCAAGTCCCACCTCTGACACTACCATCGTTGGATCCCTGAGCAAGACCCTTAACCCCAACTTGCTCCAGGGGGACTGTACCTGAATTTGGAAAAAATAAAAAATGTAGGTTAAATGCTGTAAATGTTTGGTGGTGTGGGCTTGTTTTTCAGGGGTTGGGATTGGCCCCTTAGTTCCAGTGAAAGGAACTCCTAATGCTGCAGCTGTTACAGCTGCAAAGGGTGGGCCAGCTCCATATTAATGCCTATGCATTAAGAATGTGATGTCATTAAAGTTCATGTGTGTGTAAAGGTAGGTGTCCCAGTACTTTTGCCAATATAGTGTATGTTGCTGGCATCAAATTCAAATTGAGCATATATTTGTCATAAAGCAATAATATTTCTCAGTTTCAACATTTGATATGTTGTCTTTGTTCTGTCATAAATGAAATATGGGTTTATATGATTTGCAAACCATTCTATTGTGTTTTTATTTACATTTTACACAGCATCCCAACTGTTTTGGAAACGGGGTTATAGACGAGTCATCATCAGCCTTGACACACATTTTACAAACATCACAGATAACTGACACGCAAAACAACAGTTGCGGAGGTGACCAGTACCGCAAACTTGTCCTTCAGGTAGCGCGCATGAGGGATCCTGAAACTCATCTGAGGCAGCAAACTCTTCAGCTCCTTTATGGAGATGCTGGAAACATGGATACATCAGTATGATCTCTTTTGTCTATTATTTCTTGCTGTTCATGAGGCATATATACAGATGAAATAATGTTGCATGTCACAGTGCAGGGTCAGCAAGTGTGCAGTGCCGTGGGAGCTGGGGGTTAAGGGCCTTGCTCAGGGGCCCAATGGCAACATCAACCTGACAACATCAGGCTTTGAACCAATGACCCTCTGATCACAAGCACAGCCTGCTATCCTGCTGAGCTACACAGCATCCCCAGCTAGGCAGGAATAATGATGAATGAACACTGGAGAGGGAAGAGCAGGATGAATAAGTTCATGGTACCAGTTCTTCTTAGTCTGATCAATAGAGTACATCTGCTTCCTCAGCCAACTGAAAAAAGAAAGAGAGTCAAACTCAGAGTGACCCGTGTCACATGTACCTGTGTGTCTGCCTGTGTCTGTGAAGGTGCAGATGTGTGTGTGTGTGTATAAGCAATACCTTTCAATGATATCGGGTGTTGGGGCAGCTAAAGCTTCTTGCTGAAGCAGTTCCAGTCCTGTCAGCCATTTCTCTGCATCTTCCTGTGTCGGAGCTTTAAGGAAACATAGACGTTGATCATATGCTGAAAAGCAAGCCTCAAAAAGACAAATACCATGCAAGTTTGCAATGGGATTGAAACACCATTTACATACAGAATTGCGCATTCTCAAAAAAAAAAAATGCATGCAAGGGTATGCGCAGACTCACCGCTCAGGCTGAGCGTGTTGAGGACGAACTGGCTTCCATAAAAGATAGTGAAGCAGGTCTCCTCTGGAGGATTTTCTTTAAAACGTTCAAAATCTTTGCACTTCTTGCCTGGCCGGACTTCCCGGATCTCGTGTAGGTCCACTGAGGAACAGTGCACATGGTCAGCAGAACTCAAGTCAGGTCCCCGAGTCTCAGACTGCACCATAAGCAACCATGGAGCCAGTTCAAGGAGAATAACACAAACACATGTGCACACGTGCGTTCGCACGTTGGCACGCCTCACTAAAGGACACAAGAAATTCTGGCTGGGGGGAAAAGAATGAGAAAGAAAAAAATCTAAATCAAGAGAAAGTGAAGACACACAACGACAACTGCAAAAGTAAAGGTCTTCAGTGATTTTAATTGTTCGATGAACACATTCAAATGCTTAATTTAGCAGCGAATTTACCACAAGCATCAATCGGTTGATTTATTCTTCAGTTACAAGGAGGAATTAGCAAATGCTATAATATGTGTAAATGTATGGCATATATCCAGGGGATGGACAATGAAACTGAAACAGCTGGTTTTAGACCACAATAATTTATTAGTATGGTGTAGGGCCTCCTTTTGGGTACGGAACAGTCCAGGTGGTAAGCCTCTTTGGGGCTTCTCCAAATCGTAACTCCAAACCGGATGTGGGAAAGACAATTTCACATTGTCCACAGCTCAAGATTTGCTTACTCTTCATTGAAACTGACATCTCCCATTATGTTATGGGGATTGCAATTCTTTATGTACAGCTGTGCTATTGCTCTGCTAATTCAACCTTCACACTCTGCTCTTACTGATGGAATGTGCAGTCAGTGAGGGTTGGCCACCAGGCCGCACATATATAGGCATGAAACCTCAAACACTGGCCAGTGTTTCAGTTTCATAGTCCAACCCCTGTATGTGTGTGTATGTGTCATTTCTCAATTTATGATTGTGCATCTGTGAATAATATATTTTTTGCAATCTGCAGCTTCTTCCTTGCTTTATGGGACTCCAGTCCTGCTTCTAGGAGCCTGATATGAACTGTCCTAGCAGTGCACTTCACACCTGCATGTTTCCCATTCCATTTGAAGGTCACTTGATGTCATCCTACGATTCATGAGAAACTGTTGGATAAGTTACAGTAACAGTCATCTCTGACATTAGAAAGTTGCTTCCACCCTCTACCTGACTGGTTTTTGGTTGTTCCCAGTGTCTCCTGCTTCACCTTGTTCTTGTGTACTGTTGTCTTACAAATTTTGAGCCTGGAAGCAACCTGCTGCTCAGTGTAGCCTGCTGCCAGCAGGACCAGGATTAAACCAGGACTTAACAATGCAGTTTCTTAAAAATATGGAGTGGCCTCTTAATTTGTTCCTGAGCAGTATATATAAATATATACACACACACATATACACTCAAACACACACTCATATTTATACACACTCAGACACAGATACACACATCTTTACTTCTTTATCTTGTATACAACATGGGATATATATGCTTGTGAGAAGTTGTTTGTGAACCCTAGATCACAATTCAGATTTCTGCATGAAAAGCTCCTAAAATGTGTTCTAATCTTCACCTAAGCCATGGCATAATTAATTAATTAATGAGCAACAAACATAGCACTTTACAGATTGTTATGACTGGAGAAAGCAGAACACTGCATAGCAACATCAAAACCTCATGCTCTTTGTGACGCTTGGTAGAGCTTGGTATCATGGTGCAGTGCTGCTTCACTGCCTCAGGCTCTGGACGGCCTGCAATCATTGAAGGACCAACAAATTCCAAGGAAATCCTACAGCAGAATGTCAGGGTGTCTTTCTAATATATGCAACGCGAAGGAAGTTGGGTCTCACATGTGAAGGTGACCCAAACCCTGAGTGCTCCCCTGGGGCGCGACATCAGGTAAGACCAGTACTGGATGTACAAGCAGAAACATCCCAAAAATACACACAAAATGAAACAGGAATATAAAAACCTGCCCTAAGCCTTGTGCAGGTCTGATCAGCAGCTAGAGAAAGCGCTCAATTGAGGTCACTGCCAATAAAGGAGACTCCGGTAGTTAATAAATATGAGGGTTTCACATACTTTTTTCCCCATCAAGGTATTTGATTGTTTAAACTACCTGAGGGCCAAATTCCAATCGGCCACAAAGCCAAGGTCTACTGCATCCGAAAAATGCCAACAGGGTGGAGAGTAATTTGCCAAACAAGGGTCTTAGGGCCACAATCGTGCAGTCCAGATTCAACATTTGTTTAATGAACATATGACATTGTTACCAATCGAATAAGACTGTCTCGATGACTTATATGAATTATATTGCATATATATTCAAGTCAGCTGTTCTATACGGATGTACGCAGCCATTCAAATCACGCTAAAGCTTAGGACCTCTTATAGACAAAAATAAACAAAGTTACCCTTACAGAGGAGTCTAACTGCAATTTTAGTCACATTTCTCTGGCACAGAACCTTGTTTATGGGCTTATTTGAAAGTCAAAACATCAGCAATTTCCTTTTCATAAACTGTTTCCAAATTGTTATTGAATACAAACAATACATGGTATTCATACAAACATTATGGTATTTGCGCATTTGTTATTACAGGGTTATAGCGACTAATCAGGGAAGGAATGAAAACAATTTAACAGATATGCGATAGGTAAAAGGGATTTTAATCATGTGTTAATTTATGTTTTTGGCTTTGGGTATTTTATAAGAGCGCAAGTGAAACCAGAGCAAATATAGTCCCCAAGGACTGTATTGGGAAACACTGAGTTAGATAAACTGGCCTATCCTCCCTGAACAAGCTCAATTCCTGGTCAAACTGCAATCATTCATTTGTATGGCAGGCTAGTATATCCAAAACAACTGACATACCGTGATGCATTTTTACATCCCATCCAGGTGTACCTCATACTACCTAACATAGGCCCTAGGCCCTCCAGTGACCCTGACCAGGGTAAATGGGTCTAAGATGGATGGAAAATTCCGCTTTTGTTCCCACAGTCAGAAGGAATAAGAAGTGGCATTCTGGTGTGAGGATTGCACTTGTTCTTTTGCAAATGTTAATTGTCGTTTGAGAAATGCCCCAAAGCAATTGAAAAAAACTGCAAATGAGGCAGAGAATGTATTAGAATAAAGTTAATGTTAGTGCAAGTATTTATTGGTAAACCTGGCTAAAAAAATGTGTGGTATTAAGCAGGGACTGTCATCCTGTCTGAACACACTTTTGATTGAGTAAAAGAAAAACTATTTAAACTACATTCTTAAATACCGTGTCCATGGTAAAACTGTGATTTGATAAAAATTGACATCAGAATTCACCGTGGTATAGACCCTGTAATTATAGTTTATCTTGATTGCTTTGGAGCATTTCTCAAATGACAATTACCATTTCTCATCGCTTCATGCAAATTTCCAAATGTTTTAATACATATAAGCAAATTGTCATCATTTGACACAATTTTCAGTTGCTTTAGTCTTGTTGGTCAAAACAGATGATGTAGTTTCCCACTGTAATACACCCAAAACTATATATGTATGTGATCATCGTGTTAGCCACCTCATGCAAAACAGCTAACCAAACTATCAAAATAATATAAAGATACATTCTATAAACTGCAGTGATATGGCATTGTTGTGTTTTTGGTTCACACCGTACGTGCTTTTGTTATCATTTTGTTGTTCTTGTTTTGCCGTTTTGCTGTTTTTGTGTTATACAGTGCTGTGTGACTTTTTTGTTTGCTATTGTACGGTGTCTTGACATCTGAAGAAGTTACATGTGCATGCGAGTGCTTTCTCTTGCCAGTGAAGTTTACATGCTGTAATGCAGAGCCTTGCAATGTTGAAAATGGTGTCTTTGACATGAATAAGTATCAGTTTGCTAAAAAAAAAAAAAAGGATCGGTCAGTGAGAAAGTGAGAAAGTGGGAACTGACTATCATTCAGAATCAGGGAGCTCAGGAGCTTACTTACACTCACATACTTATACTGACATACTTACACTCACATACTGAAAATTTATCTAAACATTTTTGCTCTGATGGTTAAAATGATGCTAAATGTCTTTTTCATTTTGGTGGCACTAACTAATTAATTTGAGGAATTATTCGCTTTTGAGACACAAGTGAATTGTTTCTGGTAAGTGACAGGCGTTTGCAGCTAAACCATACTGTTGTGCTATATGCATGAACTGTTTTGATAAATGCCCTCATAGTCTTGAGAAAACTGTAAGCCACAAATCTACACAGTTTCAAGTCAATTCAACTCAAGTGGGGATTCATTGTCACACGCACCATATTCAGTTCACTGCATACCGTGACAGGAAATAACGTTATCCGAACTGCGGTGCTACAAATAGCCTGATAGATAAACTTCAAGGATGAACAGGACAGGCGTGTGCGCTTGTACAATAGGCTAAACAATGTACAATAAACAACGATGGAAGGTATATAATGAAATGGTAGAAACAGCAGACTGGTATGTACGAGTAATAATAAATAAATAAATATCAAAGATAAATAGTGAATGCTTGTAACAGTGTAGTAATGGTGCAAATGGCAACATACCAAAATTGGAAGATATCAGTAGTGACGAGTTACGTACGTGTTAAAGTTAATATACTGCCATTTGCAAGGATCGCTAATAAATCGTAATCGTGAGTAGAGGCAATTTAAAAAGGTTTATTCTAAAGGGAAAAAAATGACGACTCGTTTACAAAACCAAACAATTTACCCAAATATCACTAAAACAATCTTAAAACCTATAGCAGTCAACAAGAATTACGTCATGATATAAAGCATTTAGAACACCAAATGACGTAGCCTAATTATAAAACGAACGAATATATTATAAACAAATGAATGTGAATGAATGCATTATAATTGAGAAGGGCAGAACTTATATTTACAAGTAGATGTTCAACACAGAAAACATTATGCTAATTGTGTTTGTGAGTTGGTTATAGTTTATGCCGGTTACAGTCAGTCATAATCGGTGCTTTAGGGAACATTTACGGGTTCCGTATAAATTACACCAGCACTTAGAGTTTATAGTTGATAAAACGAAGTCTTTCAACTGTTATGCCGAACTCGAATATGTTACTGGAAACACATTCAACGTGCTAACTCATTTAAGAAGACATTATCCGAGTGTGTGTACGACCTGACCAAGGCAGAAACAGTCTCTGCGAGTTAGTCTCCCTGAATCATTTTAGGCACTTTGGTCAGTAAATTCAGACTCGGCAAAAAATATTTAGGCTTATATATGTATTAATCGCTTTAGATATGTGATCATACTTCATAACAGAGAACACATGATTTAGACAGGATTTAGGTAATTATTGATGTTATTTTACATTTTTCCATTTAAAAATGTATTATTTATTTTTTTACAATACGCCAATATGCGTAGGTTTTGTTATTCAGACACGTAGTCAGAGGCATCACCTTTGGTTTACAACTGCATGTTCTTAATTATGTTTTCAGTTTTAATAATAAATAATTTTAAAAATAAATTTTGTTTTCCCTGCTGTAACGGAATCGCACCAAACCATGAACCCAAAACCGAAGTATGCAACACTTTTACAGTTTATAGAAATCATTACACAAATCACTAAAAATAGTTTATCTCAGACTGTGGCCCCTGGGGATTTTACAGGTAACTTAATGGTAAACAAAATAAACTGAAGGGATGATTTAATCATTCTTATTTGGAATTATCTATCTTAAATTTCGTATTCCAAATGATATGGCCTTTCTACTACTCCGCGTCTTTCTAGTTACATTTATAAAATTGACTTCAAATCTATTTCTGTCTCCTGTAGTTTTGCACCTCTGTCTCCTTATTGTCACGCCCACACAATATCCCAGTATTCACTCCACTACTTAAGGCGGAAGTGACCCAGCTAGTATTGCGAAGTATTGTTGCCATGGTCTGGAACATTGCTGAGCGGTTTTCTGTCTCGTCTCTTCCCTGCCTCCGGTGTCCTGCCCTGTTGTCTCACTTCCCTGCCCTCCACCTGCCTCGATCTTCCTGCCTGCCTCCCCTGTCCTACACCCTCGACCCGGCTTCCTCGTTAGTCCCTCCCCCTCGTCTCTACGTCCTGTCTCTACTTCCCCGGCTGCCGAACCTTTGCTTGTGACCCGACTTCTCTTTTGGTTATCCCCTCGGGTTTTGTTCGCTCTCGGCTTGGCCAATAAACCTGTCATCTCCCGCATTACGGTGTCCGTCTCATCCCTTCACTCCGATCAACACACTTATATCTGTGCACATACACCTATTCACATTCTGTGGGAATAAATAAGCACTACTTTTTAAAGCGATTTACTTAAAATTGCCATCACAGCATGCTGTTATACCGCAGCTGTGTTTTTATAAAGTTATACCTAACTTTGTTTGCAAATGTTGATTATAAGCTTTACAAGCATTGAAGTAGACCTAGCATGCTTGTTGTCTATCAGATAGCTGTCTGCAGAGGTATTTTTTATTTTAATGAAGTACCATTAAATTGTGCTTAAAAACAAAGCCAGCTCTAAAATGTTCATTAGTACTGCACATGTGTTCATGGCCTTCTACAAAGACTTTCTATAGTGTAGTTTCACTGTATTTCGAAAACATTACAATACCTCATCAATCAATAATGGATTACTTTACTACGGATACACAACTATGCGATGTTCAGGCCTAAAGACATATTTCCCATAAAGATAAATCTTAGAAAGGCCAATTAATAAAATGCCTGCCAAATAATTTATGAAAAACCTGCAAAAAGAATCATGAAATCATGATGGCGTACACAAACTTGGTAAAAAATAATCTCAGGATCAGTCAACAACTTCTCACTAGGAACTTGTGCAACATGTATCCGACAGGGCAAATTAGATAAGAAACCTTCTCAGTTTCCCCAGAACCATAAGAACAAACTCTAAAACGAATGACAGTCGAACACATTTCCGCAGATACGAACAACTCCACCTTACACACCACCGACACCATGTGTTAAACATGTCACATGCTCAGGAACACTAAAGCAGGGCTGCACGCATGGGTGTCGCCGCCATTAAATCTGAGGGGGACGTGTCCCCCTCACATTTCATAATTATTCATTTGGACCCCCCCACATTTAACATAAAATATTAGTTCACCGCCAGTGTGCCCCCCACATTCAAAATGCTTCTGATGCCCCTGGCTGCACATGAATGACTGCATCAGGCTTTTTTTGAAAAACCTGACTCTGTGGGCTACAGAGAAAGAGGCCTATACAGGACTTTCGCTCTTGACAACTCAACACTGATAAGCAGCATTCTCTTCACAGAAAAAAATTTACGGCCTACACACATACTGATACACATCAACATGCACCAAACCGACCTCTTCCAAAACCATTACAAGAAACCCACAGAAAGAGATGTATAATGTAAACACAACTTCCTTCGCTTGATGAAATAAAAAAAATATGGATTAATAATGGTTATTTGGCTTGGTGGTTAATGGACGGCAGCTTTCGTTCAAGTCAGTGGCAGCTATGTAGACTACAGAACTGTGGAAAGGTCAGTAAGCATATAAGCCATCAGGCTTGAAGAGAAATGCAATGAAGATTTAGATCATACACTTATTGTAGCTACAAAGAAAGCAAGTATTTCAGAGAGTATTTCAGAGCTTTGTAAGACGACATAACTGTAAAGCAAATAACTGGTCTTGCACATTACCATAAGTCTTGTGTAAAGTGTGTGCATCTAACGTATATACACAGGTTTTAATATGATGACTTGTTGCATTTTTGGCAAGTTTTAAGCAAGACGTCAGATATTATAAAGCTAAGGGCGACCTTTTAGACTGCCAGTAGAGGCCAGGATTAGGCGGTGTACAGCACCCGGTTTCAGGTCATGGCACTTACAGACACCGTCGGTTTTGTCTGCAGTCCGAATCCAGGCCACCTGCCTGGTCTCCATGATGACCTGCACTGTCAGACGCTCCACCTTCTGGCGGAAAATCGTCATCACAATCCCCATCTCCAGGTCCCGCTTGATGAGGCTCTTCTTGTACTCGGTCAACTCCCCCATTTGGCCATACCCTGTCATCTCTACTCCTGAAAGTAATCAAATAAAACCTCTGAGTGAACCAGTCAGACACTGATCAGAAAGAACAACAAACTTACTAACAAATTAAACAGAACTGTACACTAGGACCCTGTAGGCCTATACACCCTGAGGGGACTGCCTGTTAGCACTACTGTTTAGTATTTGCACGTAAAGCACCAAATTTCCCTTACAGGAATAAAGCATGAGTGATTAGAGCACATGCGGCACTCACAGAAAGATCCGATTTGTCAGTGCATCTCGTCCCAGTCACCAGTTTGTCTCGAGCCCCATGCAAACCTTTATTTACATTGCAAATGAACAGGAGCAGGTGGCTTTTCTTCTGGTATTGAGTCCTTCGACACTAGTGAAGCATTAACTCAGAAATATTTCAATATTCTCACTGCTGGAACCTTTGGTCTGGACCCTGCTTTCACATGACAGTAATGTTTTAATCTGTTGCATTTCCCTACGGCAGGAAAAATGAAACCGAACCCGCACCGATATTGCCCACCTCACCCAATGATGACCACAATTTAGTCACATCATCAAATTATAACATATTATCGTGCTTTAACTCAAATTCGGTGGTAGAAAAATGCACCTTTCTCAAAATCTTTTTCTTTAACTACAGGTTAAATAACATGCTTTAACCTTTAAGACGAATAACAAATTAATGTTGGACTTGAGACCTAGGGTTGTACGTTAAAATTCATGTTAAAGTTTCAAGCTGTGTAGAGATAGAGGGTGAAACTGCAAACTCTGAGAAAAACAACTAATATAATAACTACACGCTTGGTACACCATACTATTACCCGTTTAATAACGGTTCTCATAACCGGAAAAATGGTAGGCTAGTTTCGTTCAGTGTTAGCACACATTTTTTTCCTGATCCGACATCAAGAAAGACATTACATAAACAAAAGCGCATTCCTTAATGGCAAAAAATATTTTAAAAGATAAATGAGAATTTAAAAGTGAGAACGGCACGCAACACCCCATCCCCGAAGTGCACACGCACATTTTGCAAAAATACACGCAGGCTTTGAAAGATTACGAAATAGAACAATATAACTTTAAAACTCACCTTAAATTTGAAAAAAACCTAGATATACAACTCATACAAATATTTCCCAAGTAAAAAACTTCATGTTTTAATTAAAAATGAAAAAAAAATTAGTTTATTAACGAACTTTGCCCTGCCACAGAATGGTCAGTTCCTCTATCCGTTTATAGAAGGAAGTTAACTTGCCCACTAGTAGGATAGGAATAGCTGTAATAAAGAAATACGGAAGTCTTCAATAGTTAACTATGCAAAGTCCTGAAACGTTACGGACACCTCTTCCCCATCCCATGCTACCCCATGCTGGTCTCATATGCCGAACGACTGCTCAAGAGATACAAGAAAAGTACTGTCACCGGGCTTTTCTACTCATAACGACCCCCTGCATGGTCTCAAGTGACACAGAAATTGAAAGCACCTGCGCAGCAAACGGAAGCGCAAGGCTATTCTTCGGAGGCTGCTTCAGAACAATGCGATACTCCGCGCGAAAATGAACCTCCCTCCCTTAACATTTCAGATGTAACAAAATTCCGCCCTGGTGGAGATATGACCCACAGCGATACAGTACGATAAAACGATAACACGTTTCTTACGGTATGTGCGTGCGTGGTCAAGTAAAACGTAGGAAATGTGTCGTTGGGGGGATTTTTTTTTTCTTTATCTTTCTTCATTTCATCTTAGCAATGCCACGGGCCATTTAAGAACTTATTATTAAAAAATATAGTCGATTCTGTAATGTGATTTTGCCGCCAAGCGAATTGTTACGGCAACCTAATTTTATGCCAGTCCATCCACGTTATGATAAATAAATAAACAAATAAATACGATAAAGCGCAATAGAAAACATATGTAATTCTACAAAACAGTTAACAGGGTTAAACTGAAACAAAGACGGAATAAGTTTTGGAGGTCAGATCCCATTAAAAGCCCCCTGCTAATATCTGCAGCTGGCTAATGGCGCTAGGGGAAGTCGAGTGTCATAAGCAGGGGCGGTTCTAGAGAATTTTAACTGGGGGGCCAGACTGAGGCCAGTTTTTCTGTTGGGTGGGGGGGTCATTCTGCCTCCCCTCCAGAACTGCCCCTGGTCATAAGGAGGGTTAGTTTTACCCTCACCCTCTCTTCTGCCACCACTTGCCGTGCATGTTTAGGGATAGCCCTACCACAGATTCAGTCTCAAATTATATTATAATGAGCTCATTCAGAGAGCACCCAGTCTCAGACCACTACAGCTTCGAAGATGGCAGAGCATAAAATACAGATAGAAGTCTGTTGAGGAGAGTAAATTCCTCCGGTTTATTGTTGTAGTACCGCCAAAGTATCTGTAGGCATTCACCATCGCCACAAATTCCCCTTATATAGTGATAGGGGATGGGGCCTCACCGGAACAATGGACGTCAACCACCACTGCAATAGTCTTCCTATCACAAAAAACATAATCCATTAAAAGCTTTCAAAAACAATGGTTTCAGTGTCCATAAAAAGTAAAGAAGCCATAAACACAAAAAGTTTCTTTTTTTAGTGGCTACCCATTTCATACAGAAAAAACAAGCACTATGTGGAGATCAAACCAACAATTTGCATATCTAACATCACCTTCCTGTCCATTTGCATGACATCAACGGGGGAGAAAGAGGCGCCTGTGTGGAAATGATGCGAATAGTTTTGTTGCCCATAGCAGCCCTTCAGAAAGGGCGCTTGGAAACTCAGCAAGCAGGTTGCAGTGATGCAGAAAACACAAAGGGCCACTGCAGAATTCTACATTAGTGACTGTATGTCTCCAAATCATTGTCTAATTGCAAAACGTTTATCTTGGGTAGCCTGTGAGGGAATGTATGGTGAGCTTGCCATAGTATCCATGCGATCAGTTACATGTAGCGATTTCATAGGCAGATCTCTTGTTGTTATGTATATGGTTGGTAGGCCAAAAAAGCCCACTTGGCCTGGTAAATTTAAATGGCCTAATTTAAGTGGTTTCACACTAAATGAGCCGATGCAGTTTGCATCAACATTTTGACAATGTTAAAGCCCAGTCCTGGAAACTTAGCTAGCAAAGATATGAGGCAAGGTGTCATGAGTCACCAGGAGTTGCCTACATCTCAATGTGGTTTGGCCTCAGCCGTGACTGTTTGTTACATCTTATAATGCTTGACCTAGTTTCACAGCAAGCCAGTGAAAGGACTGATCTTGCTTCCATCGCAGTCTTGAACCTGTGCTCGCATCCCTGACTTGCGAGCTTACCTGCCTGGTACTTGTTAACGGAGTGCCCTAATAAGGGTGCAGTAAAAGTACGGGGATGAAGGAATCACCGGCTGTATGTTTACCTGGTTACCGCTCGATAATTGGTACTGCAGGTCAATGCTTGTGCTCTTGTGTTAATAACCTCGCTACACCAAACCACAACAAACAGAGGTAAAACAGACACATGCAAGAACCTGCATGGTATGATCAACACTCTAGCGTGAGAAATGCGCAGGATCGCAACCAGACTGAGCCTGACGCGCACTGCGGTGTTCCCATAGTCACAGGGGCACAATCTTCATTCCTGCCAGTAACCTGAAATATTTTGAAACATAAAAGGGACTAATGATGGCTGAAGGCTTATTGGTGGGCTGGATCTATAAAGCCACACGAGCTGTGACAGATAAGTCCAGGTTGTCTTTGGAAAAACATAACATGACAATAAGGCATCAGCTCCCAAAGCAAAGTGTGCACTAATAGCATCATGCCAATAGAAACAATTGTAATTTAAAAAGTGAACAGTAATTTAAAAAGTAAACACATTTATAAATGTCAGTAACAATTCTTTCAACTTAAATATGAACACAGAAACTGTTCTCCTGTTGCTTTATGAAGATGGTTATTTTTAAATCTGAGACATTTTACCCATGAACATACAACATGTATCCCTCTGACATGGTCAGGGACCAATGGCCAGGCATTGTTATTACAACCAGCTGATTATGATGCTATTCTATCATCCTTATTGTTTGAGGCATGTTGAGGTGTTGTTGAAAGCGACACCTGGAACAGCCTCTGTGATGCATACTGTCTCCACACCCAACCCTGATTCAGCAAACCTTACAATCAAAATCTTAAATACTTTAAACACCAAAATCATTATGATAAACACCAACCTCTCCTGCCTACCATCCAATATGGTATCCAAGAGGTCTCATAGATCAGACCCTGGAGACAACACCTGGATGATCTGCTGTAGGCTCAACGCTACTCTGATCCCTACCCAAGCTCTGCATAGTGAAGGAGAATCATAATTAGACAAAATGTTCATAGGTGTGTGCCTTCAAGGAGGTGAAATGGGTTAACATTTGCGCATTAAACAAGCCGACTGTTTTCAGGGGGAAATCTAGTTCTTCATCATCCCCCTTTCCATCAACATATAGCTGACTGCTGTTTTTACATACTCATGCACCCCCCACGCCAGTCCAAACATCTCCCACGCCAGTGTCTTCCTCTTGCAAGAAGATAAAGACCAGTGAGCATAACTCTCCACGGTTTTCATAATTAGCAGTGAGGATAACACCAAGTTAGGTGAGGATTACCAGTAAACACCCTGCTGTTAGCAAGTTCACGGTTAGCGGTGAGTGGTTTACAGCTATCCACACATCAACCTCCATTTTAGCATTAAGGGTTAATGCAGAAATTTGGATAACAAAGTTGATCAGGGGCCATCTGAAATGTAAATATCATGCTAAAAGGAAACAGAAGCTCAACATGACTGACAGAGACCTGAACTACAGCGCGGAGCTGCAGAAACAATACTTATTACATAACACACGGTAACTATGGCTGCTGGTACTGCGGTACATGCCATTTTTTATCTACAATGCTCGTCCATTAAGGTGTCTATGCATGTTCTGAGCCCCCCATGCCCTCTACCTTCCTTCCCACACGTCCGGATGGTGCCTGGGGTGGGCATCATCTGTGCTGGAGTCCTGGTTCAGTCACAGGATGACTTATGAACTGCACCATCTTGTGTGAAGCCTTCAATCTGCCACCCTATACAGGCTGGTGTGGAGAATTGACTCATTGATGGAATTTGGCTTGACCTTGACCACAGTTTACATCTTGCTTTTAGCAAGCAAGCTCATTCTTTCTTTTCCAATAATGTTAGCATGCCCGGGGGAGGGGGGGTTGGGCGGCCAGTTGACCTTGGACCTCCAGTGGTTTTTCTTCTCCCTACTTGTGAGTTTTTGGTTCCTCTCCTCCGTTGTCATCTGACTTTCTTTCTTTTGTTGCTTACTCTTTCCTTATCCCTGTTTTTGTATTATTCTGTCTTAATGATGTTGTAATGAATCACACCACACCCATGTAAAGTACCTTGGGGTGATTCTGTTATGAAAGACACTATATAAAAATAAATACATTGAACTGAATCCTGTCCATCCATAATTATAAAAGAGAATAAGAAACAGGCAGGAGAAAATATGTACAAAGTAGCTCTCTGAGCGAGGAGGTATTCTAAGCTTTTAAATGACTTTCTTAAATGGCATAACTACTGCCACCAAGAGGTCACGGAGCAGAGCATTGGAAAGACTGAAGACAAGCAACACAAAGGCAAAACCAATAAAAGCATATTAGACTATAGAGCTGAGTGATATTTCGACTGATATCTTTAAGAATATTGACGAACAAATTGTTACAAATCCAGCCATGACCTCCACAAAAGGCACCAATAAATACCAGAGGCCACCTCTAGAGTCAGGCCAGGAGACTGGGCTCAGTTGGCAAGTGCGTGGCAGTTGGACCACCACCTTACTCCGCCAAGATCCGCCTAAACTTACAAATCCCAGCAAATCAGATCTTAAAAATGGACATTTATTTTGAGAATGAGGGACATTGCCCCACTGCTGGGAGAGGAGCCGGTGATGGCGGGGAAGAGAGAAAGGTATCAATTAGAGATGGTCAGCCTTACCTTCACACATGGAGTGGACACCTGAACCAAGCCTTTCCACAGAGGGTGGAGTCTCTCCAACTTTGGAGTTTCCAGGCTCAAGGCTGAGAGTGTCCCAGTTAACAGGGAACATTCCCAGAACTTTAGCCAACATTGTGTAAAGGTCTTCTGGTAGAGAATGTTCTTACTATAACGTTAATGGAAAGCTTTTTCCACCATGGGTGTGAATTACAGGGGGGGATGTAACCCCCCAATAATCAAAACCAGCTAATACAACTCCCCCAATCATGTCTCCCCCTAAATGGGTGGGCACAATGTTCAAACCAAAGTTATGCCCTCGATTTCCAAATTTTGCATTTTAGGAAAAGTTCTGTCAGTGTTAGCACAATAAAATTATAACCTGAACGTCCTTTTAACATAATTAAGTGCGTAGTAAAATTAGCTTATTCTATGGTAGCGCTAAATGTATACACTTCAAACATGTTACCCAGCCTCAAACCCATGACTTTACATGTGCAAAGCCACAGTGCTACCCACTGCCCTACCACGCTCGATATTTGTTCATATATCATTATTGTTAGTTGTAGTAGTAAATGTAGTAATGGGTCAATGTTCTGGGAACTTCAGGAAAACTGGACAATCTGAATCTTTCTGTGCTTAATTGTAACATTCTGGAAATATTCCTAGAATGAAAAAGTGTCACCTGGGTCATAGTTAGTGTTGCGTCTTTGTGGCTGTTGCTTGTTTTAGGAAGCTCTGAGCAAAAGCAACCAGCCTTCTCAGAGAAAGCGGATGAGGTGCCTGAAAGGGTAACTTCATTTTACTATAGTCGTGACAAACCACAAATTGAACGAGCTATGGAAATTGGGAGAATCTGGGGGTTTTGATGACGTGCTGATATAAATAAACAAATATACATAGGAGTCGTTTTACAATGCGAGTGCTATGACAGTATTTCCAAGAACACAGCAGTGGTAAAGTAGTAATGGGTAATATGAGACATCAATAATCAGAGACACCCAAGCAGTAAGATTCATTCACCTTCTGTTTGACTTCCTGCCATGGAGAGCAGAAGTTATCAGATCACATCATCGCTGATGCACAAACTTGTCTTGAGGATCAAGTTCTAAAACCTCCCCCCACAGACGGTCCAGCAAACATGTTTCACATCAACTGATCATCAGAAAGAGAAATGATTCTGATCATCATGTGGGACCATCTGAAGGGAGCCCCACTGCCTTTTTGTAGTGGCTACATACTGGTAATTACATTTCGCTCAGGGGCTAAGGCTTATCCTAAGAGATTATTTTGGGCTTTTCTTTCAGCCACCAGACCTCATTGTAATTCGATTTTTCTAACACAACCCAAGCAAGCAATTGGTTTCAGCTTAAAAGGTTGAGGAAAGTGAAGCGGCACCTACTTCCAGACCAGAATACACTGAACCTTAGAAGCAGTGTGGGGTTTACTGACATGTAAAGATTTAGATGTGTTGCACATTGTAGAGTACATTGTTGCTGTGTGTACGGTTCTTTTTGGGGTCTGCTGTATTCTCCCTCCTTTCCATGGAGAGGAGACTATAGCAATGTCTAATAAATTTGTACCAAAGTTGTCAGTATCCGGTCATTTTTTACAGTCTCTTAGGACTTTACAATCTAAAAAGGACCAGTTTCCTGTCACTGAGAGATAATTTCCTAATGCCCTGAAGCCACTCTCACATGGTCACTAAACACTGTATTTCTCGAATTTCTCGAAAAAATACTTGCACGCTCATTAGCTAAAATGTGGGAGAAGTGTCATCTTTTGCATGCACTTTTCCTCCTTAGGTGCTCTCTAGCCTGTGATAGGCTCCTGGTGCCAATGGACAGTGCCTGCCCTGACACGCTTGGGTTTCCCGTGCCTCCTAGCGTCCGGGCTTCCTGGAACCGCAGACGCGGCCCCTCCTGTTCGAGTCAGCGCTGACGTTGACGGCAACCTCCCTCACCCCACCTCCACACACATGCGGTACACGCTGGTTTTGCTGATGACACATGGATGCAGGAAGAGAGTAGTAAGACATCTGACGTAAATTATATACAATTTATATTCTCATAAAAATGGCCTCAAATGGCACTGCAGCTGGGAGAAATGTCAGCCTGGTTTTATTTATTCTGAAGCATGCTTCACTAACAGTATTTGCCAGAATTCCCAGCTTCTCAAGGTACACAGGAGTACTGTGGTCAAGTCTCATCCACTCAGAACCATCCATGAATCTAAGGCTCTTCTTCAGACAATGGAAGAAAAATTACATTGATAATATAGTAGCAAGTGAACAGTGATAGCCAAAGGCAAACAGAGATAATATAGACAAGTATTATGTAGAAACCACCAAAGAAAGGAGATCCAACAGTGTAGACTAATTACCACACGATATCCCTCAAATCACATGCCAGCAAGATTATTCAATGCAGATGAAAGGCCTATAGGGAAAGAGAATTGCCTGAGGTACAAGTTGGATTCAGGGAAGGTCAAACAAAAACAGCCTCCTCATGGTAACTGAAGTGAGATCCACATGGGCATTGTTAATAATAAGCAAGCCTTTGATTGTGTCAACCATGTCAAACTATGGAATGTTGTCTAGGAAATGGGTCTACCAGAGCAAGACAAGAAGCCACACTCAGGATGGATAATGGTTGGTTGGTGAAGAATATAGTCAAGGATGCATACTGTCAGAATACCTATTCAGCTTGTACACAGAACATAGGTTGAGAGATGCTAGAATAAGACGACTGTGGTTTGAAGATTGGTAGGAGAAACAAAAGCAAAGAATCAGTATTGAGAATTGATTAGAATATTATATATTCTGTGACCCTTTGTGGATGTGAAAGCTGGACAATGAAGAGGCCGGACAGGAAGTGTGCTGATACCTACATTTCGGTGCTGGTGAAGACTTAAGAATTCCGTGGTCCGCAAGACAGACAAACAAGTTTGATTATTGATCAAATCAAGCATGACCGTGCTGGGTCATTTTTGGGTATATCATGAGAAGACTCAGAACACTGGAAAAGACCAAATTTGAAAGTAAAAGAAAAAAATGATCAGCAAAAGGTGGACAGACTCCGTCATTACAACAATGAAGACGCCGTTCCGCAGGCAAAGATCTAAAAAAAAAAGTTCTTAAGGTGTTCCATGGAAACGTCTTCATAATGATGTTTTTTTCATGTTCTTTGTTTTCTGTTAGTTGGGGAAGTGGATGTGCTTCATTGATCACGAGAAGAAAAAAAATCACCCTCTACACACATTCAGCCCCCTGGTTAAGTAAATTAAAAAATATATAATAATTACATATACATATATTATTATCCATTGATTTTTTGGGCCGTGGGGGAAAAACCAGACTACCTAGAGGAAACCCCATGACAACACAGGGAAAACATGCAAACCTCACACACACAGTAACCTAGTGGAGACCTGAAAGCTGGTCCTAGAGGTGGGAGACGACAATGCCAACCACTGCACCACCATGTTGCCCTACACACACACACAATTATAATTATATATATGTTTATATACAGTTGTGTGCAAAATAATAGCAGTGTGTATAAAAAAGTGAATAAAGCCCAAAGTCCTTATAATAGCTTTTATTTCTATACACGCAAATGCATTGGGATCACTGTACATTCTATTCCTAATCAAAACATGAAGAAAAATGATCAGATTTGTGTTAATCCTTTATAAAAATTGGATAGGGACAGACTGAGAGCTAGAGGCACGGGAGGAGCAGGGAGAGAGAAGCTGTTCTGATTGCACCTGCTAGCAAAGGAACAGAGAAAAATGGGAAGGTGAGACATTCGTGAGCATGCAGCTACAAGGGCTGTAACAGGAAGGCAGGGGGCTTTTTTCTGTTCACTGAAGCAGATCTGCTTCCTCAAGCAAACTGAAACAAAGAAGAACGAGACAGTATTTATTTTATTATAAAAAAAAAACATTTTGAACATATTCTACCAGACACATTTACAGCACCTACTCTGCATTAGAAGTAAGAACAAAAGAGCTTTCGAAACTATTTCAATCTCTAATTTAGCTTTGCTGGTTTGTGGTTGGGGATTGTCCGGGGTATTAAAACAAGTCGGTGGGAGGTGCCTGCAAAGACAAAAATAGAGAGGAGTGTGCACGTCTCTGCATGCGGATGTCTGGGTGCGTAAACAATAACTTTTAATGGCAAGTCGTGCTGGGCTAACTTCCTGTGTTCTAGACACTTCTAGCCCTTGCGGCCATTTATATACAAGACAGATAAAGGGAGAGGGAGTATGCACTGATATGCGTATATACAATTAACAACAGAGCACTAAAGCACGTGCACACTAATTGGTCACATTTGAGCATCTTAGGACCAGCTTGCTTCTCTACAACAAAGCATGAATCTTTTGCTGAGTGCACCTCCTACAGGTCTACTAAGGAACAACGTACAGTACACAGTGACTGCAGATAAATGTAAAGCAGGAACACACAGGGTATGACGCAAAATCAATAACTCAAGTTGGTCGTGTTATGCTCAAAACAAAATGCGATTTATTGATGTGATAGGATGGATCGTGTAAGCTTACTGTCTACCCTGGATACCACCTTAAGTCTTGAATTTAAAGTCTTTGGCTCACACATTTCACACAAATGAAGTGAACCTTATTATGCACCTGGAATAGCTTATTTAACATTTGGGTGAGAGACGATGTTGAGTACATACAGCTAAGCAGATTTGGAAGGAGAGAGTTTGAGCTGAGTATTCACAGGCACCTGTAAGCATTCCTTCAGTGCTAATCTGGACTACCTACCTGGTTTCTATGACAAGCACTTTGAGACACCAGTCTTCCACTGCTGCTGGCCAAGAGTTTCCAAATACCACACCTGTCATTGTCAAATGTTAAAATACACTAGCAAATTTTCTAGGCTGACACTGGTAAGGACTCAAAGATTTTACCTGAATCCAGGTAGCCTTAGAGTGCTGGATGCTGGGAAGGTTACTCTAGCCCAGTGTCACCCGCAGAAGACAGTGGTTTTCATTGGCTACACCATGCAGAAACAGCAAGACTAGGTCAATATTAAATGAGGGCTAACTTTTAGTAAGCTCACACACACACACACACACTAACCAGCGGCTGCTACAAGTTTCAGTTTGTTGCTTCACTCGTTTCATAACTTGTCAGGCAAACGTATGCTACCGGGACTGCTTAAAATGGCATTTTTACACAAAAAAGTGGTGCGATGTTTCCCATCCACATGACCAGCAAAACGCTTTATTCCAAAACATAGAAATCACACTTCAGGAAGGCCCTACATAGAACCTGGGGTAAAACCTGAAAAACTGATCCATTGATGGCTCTGAAAACAGGTCACACTGGTGAAGTCTAACAGCAAACTTCTGGGTAACTGATTCAACTGAAGAGACTTAACCATACCTGTCAGTCCTGCCACCACTAGGACATGTGATGTGTGTATTTACATTGCAAATGAACCACACCTCCAACCACCCAGTCACCCACTGTCACTGCATAATAACCCCCATCCATCCTTTGAATGCTTATCCAGCCGGAGAGGGCCTAGAACCGATTGCAGGCCAGGTAATCCCTGGACGGGGTGCCAGTCCATCACAGGGCACATACACACGTGCATAGTCATAGATTATGGGCAACTGGAAAACACCAAACTAACTAACTATAAGCAAGAAACCTGTGTAAAACTGCTAGAACAGTAAACTCCATGCACACACCATCGGGTGTAAGGAGATCCAAACAGGCTTCACACATTTCCCTGAATTAGAACATCTGTCAAGTGTTCCCATTATAATACTTAAAAAAAATCTTTAAGAGCCAAAAGTTATTTTCTTAATAAAAGAATCATTTCAAGTATTTTACCACTAGACAAATGTCTACCGTTTAACAAGGTATTTAAGAGGAACATAAATTAAGTTATCAGAACATTAAAAAAAATGAACAAATATCCAGAGTAGAGACATGATGTCCGTACAGTGCTGTGCAAGTCTTAGGCAGTCAAAAGAAATGTTTAAACTTATTTATCTGGGTAGTAAGGGTATATTTGCTCAGAACAAAAAAAAATATACATTTTTACACAAGTAAACAGTGCCGTGTGTGTTTGTGGACGGGCTGCATGTGCGTGTGGAAGCTCAAACAATGCTGTGGTGTTGTGGGTCTCCCGTTGCTGCTCAAAACTTAGTCATAACTGCGAACTGTCCACAAAGGGGTAAAGTTCATGACGTAAAAATTGAACAAGGATCAATAGGAGTGCGAGATATCAGACAAAAAAAAATATTCCAAACTTTACCACAATGCAGGACATAAATGACACCATATAATGCAGCGTTTAAATTGTGTCAGAGGTCTTTTTCTGTCATTGGGGGTCTTTAGGCAAATTCCCTTCAATTCAAACTCCAGTGTAAAATGGTAATAATACATGTTATAGACACCAAAGCTCTTTTTAAGTGTTTAGGTGGTTCCTGAACATAATTCAAAAAAGGCCTGTACTTGTGCACCCAGTTTCCTCCTTTGTGCAAGAGCTAAAGATAGTCTGTGGCTTATCGTGATGTCACACCTCCTGAGAAAGTGTCCCCAAAAGCGAGGTAGCGTGACCTCAGAATGCCTGCCTGCAGTGTTGAGTTCTCCCTTCCCTCCCTGGGGGAACTAGGGGTCACAGCCACCTCACATAAGAGGAGACTGCAGGAGAAACAGGGTTCCATTCTCTACAAATGGGTCACCAGTGACACGCAGCCATTTGAGTCAAACCCCACTATTCAAACACTTTGAAGCAGCTCAGACTATTTTAAATTAAACAATGATTATTACTCTCATTATTAACTAATGATTGTCTTTAAGTGCTGGATCTACGGAGCCACACGAGCTGTGACAGCAGAGTGCAGGATGCACCTCAGCCGCTTCTCTCAGTCTAGTCTGTGCCCTCGGAAGTCGCTCTGCCACGTCGCCTCCCTTCCTGCCGTCTCTTTCACTTGCTCTCCGTCACTCTCTCTCAGTCCTCCTCGCCCTCTTCTGGCTCTCTCAGGCCTTGGCTGTGCCGGGTCTTCCCAGCCATCTCCATCATGACCTGGGCCTCAGGATCAGCATCCAGGATGCTACGCTTCACCTGGGTCTGGGATACACATCAGGAGAGGCAGACCAATGAAAAAATGAAATGATACTTTATTTACCATTTGCAAGCACAGGTACATTGGACTGCTTCTTTTTGCATATCCCATCATGCTCTCCTTTGAGACACACACACACACACATACACAGGTGAGAGTGAAGCTTGGGGTCTGAGCGCAGGGTCGCATTTTGGGGGGTTAAGGGTCTCGCTCAGGGGCCTGACGGCAGCAGGATGGGATACGGCACTAACCTGCTGGTTCTCTGGGGGTTCCCCCACGCCCCAGACCTCCAGGGTGTCCAGGGTGAAGTTCTCCTGGCCAGAGAGCTGGGGGCTGCCATAGGTGGTGCAGCGGGGCCGCGCTCGACTGTGTCCCTGCCCATAGTCACTGTCCAGCCACAAGCCAAAATAGTCGTGCTGACCGCCCATTCCCTGGCAACAAGGTGGAGGAGGGATGGTGAGGAAGACTATGTGGTGGGGACGGCCAGGGAGACCACGAAGCAGGGAGGGCGAGGAAGACTACACAACAGGAAATGCATTTAGCCTCTTGCGGGTGTGTGTGGGACTGGGGGGGGGGGGGCATGGAGATCAGGCCCCAGAGCAGAGTGATACTCACCAGGCCGTTGGGCATGGTCTGCTGACCGTGGTTCAGGTACATGTAGTGCTGGTTGTATCCGGTGCAGGTGTACACACGCAGGGAAGGGGAAACAGAGAACAGGAAGCAGGAGGAATCGCCTGTGTGTGCACACAGCCTGCGGTCACTAACACAGAAACGCTGTCAAGCAGTTCACAGGAACAGCCTGCAGTGAAGCAGGACCAGCCTGCGGTGTGTCAGCCCACAAAGATACATGCGAGACAGCTTTAGCATCCATCAATAAAACACACCTGATAGTAATTATCAAGTCACGTTACTAACCAGCACAATTCGTTTATTTAATATTAATCAGTCGCTTTGAGAAAACAGCATGATTGCTATCACTGATACAGATACGCATCAGTCAGAAACTTCCATTCCATTTGAAATTGTGCGATTTTCAGTTTGAGAGAGAAGCCCTACGCGAAATAGAGTGCGACGTGGTCGTAATGAGAAACACTACTTGCACGCAGTAACAACTATCCACGTGAACGACAGTGATGTTCGATGTGCGAACGAATCGTTCTTTTGAACCGTTTCTTTTCAGTGGATCGGTCAACCCAGTTTTCAAATCTAAAACAATCGAACTTTTTGCATATCCACTCATTAAAAATCTAAAAATATTTGACAAATTATAATATAAAACACAACAGCCTTTTTAAACTAACGTGCATTTGCTTTCTTAGACTGTCTGTAACTGTCATGTTAAGAGCCCCTGCATATACTATAGTCCCTTATATTTGTGCTGTGTTCATACCAGGCGGCAGGGTGGCTGTGGCTCACTACTGCCGACTAATGATGGCTAAAAGGACGCTTCATGAACCATTTGCTCTATTTTCTAACATCGTAGATAGTGCTTTCTGTTCAAAGTACTAAACGCATGCTCCAAAGTAAGCCAACAGCACCATCTAGTGGGGTTAGAAAATGGTTCTTGAAGCATGGCCATAGACCATCGCTGCTCCCGGTTCTTCGTGATCAACAAGTCGGCAAGTTCAGCATGCTCGGTTAAATTAGGTACTACACAATTCTTGTGAGACTCATAAGACCCAGAGGGGATGTTTGATATAATTTATTATTATTATTATTTCTTATTTAAAATGCATATAATTATGTTATTGGCCACTGGTATCACTTTATTATTTAATTCATTTTGTTTGGCTAAGGTTGCTAAGTTTTGGAGTCACCGTCCCCTAACCCTTTTTTTCCAGTTGGATATGTGTATTTTAGTATGGATTTTAGTGAACGCAAAGTTCTTCAGGAACACATTAGTCACATTGTAGCAGGACTGACTCCATGTCCATATGTTTACATTGCATGGTGTTTAAGTATTCATTCATAATTCATATTCATTATCTTACTGTATACAGAGCTGTGTCTATTTTATATTTATTTTGTGGTTACCTGGAGCCAGAGGTGCATACATGGTAAAGTTTTCATTGTGCTGTAAGACTGACTAACCTGTGACATGACAATAAACTTTCTTGAACCTGAACCCTTAAAATGCACTTCACTTTTACCGGTGATCTTACGGTAATCTGAATCTATCAGACTGCTAAATGACCCACCTGGCAGGACCCTGTCCCCATAAATCAGGGCCCTCCGGCCCCCCCCGGCCCCCCCCGGCCCGGCTTCAGACCCTCACCCTGGAACTGCGGCCTGGTGTCCCAGCTCTGAGAGGCGAATCCCCCAAAGATGTACCCGTCGGTGTCCCGGATCAGCAGCACACTTGGCCCTTGGCAGGTGCAGCCACGGAGCAGGCGGGTAAAGCTCTCGCCGTGCAGCCGCGAGGAGAACAACAGCCTCCAGGGGGCGCCCTTGGTGTCGGGAAGTTGCGGTGCCAGGAAGAGCAGAAGCGGCAGGTCCAGGATGGAGCGCAGCTCACGCCACGGCACGTCCTGGCATGGTGGCAGGAGGACAAGGGGCGGCCGGGACGGCAGGTGGATGCCAAGGGCCTCGATGCTGAGGAACTCCAGGTACAGAGGCACAGATGTCCGAAAAAGCCAGTTCTCCAGGCAAGGGATGTCGCAGACCTGCTGGTCTGAGGCAGAGGGCACATGTTCTCATCCAGACCGTAATTCAGGTTAAATCAATGGGCGACAAAACAAAACTGAGCCCAATTCCATCCATCCATCCATCCTTCATACCCGCTTTTCCTACGTAGGGTAGCAGGGCTCCGGAGCCTATCCCGGACACTACAAGCGCAAGGCAGGGAATAACCCAGGGCTGAGTGCCAACTCAATGCTGACTACACATATACCATCACATTAAAATGCTAAGTAAAATACTAAACTGCCCAACCAACAAACCAGCCGCTACACTGTACTATGCACATTATCTGTGCAAAGGGGAGTTATTTAATTTTAAGTATATATTTATTATATTGATTTTCTTGATTGTCTTCGACTGTTTTGAATGACACCCCAAAGTAAATTCCTCATACAGTACTGTACAAAAGTCTTAGGCAGCCAAACAAAATGATGTTTAAATGATCTTTATGTTGGTGTAAAACCATAATAATATGCCTGTCAAAGTGTGTCAGCTTAGCCGTTTCTAAACCTCACCTAAAATCACCCCTGTATTTGCAGCGACCACACAATACACCCATGTATTTTCTAACTTGACTACTACCACACCTCGTATAGTTAATCAATATCTGACTCACTTTTTAACTGCTTGAGTGAATTAAGTGAGCTGGTAGTGGACACATGGAATGGCTGGGGTGCCCCTGAGGAGAGGTTTGGGAACTGAAGCAGTGTTCATCTAGCCGTCCAACAAGATATCAGTAACTCTTTGGAGAACAGAATTTTTTCTACTAGTTTTTATCACGTTAGTCTTAATTTTCACAAGTTCTAATGTGAAATTGTTTTTTTTTTTTTGTTCTGAGCAAATGTGCTCTTACTACCAAGATAAACAGTTTTAAATATTTCTTTTGACTGCCTAAGACTTTTGCACAGTACAGCATGTAAAAGTAATTGGTGGTAATTCTGATTGTGATTCTAAACTTACACCTTGTGCAACTAGTGACCTTCAAGTTCAGTTGGTAGATACTGAGTGTCTATTCCTTTAGAATTTGCAGCTCGGTTCCTAGCAGATCAAATGAACTGCTAATAAAAACGCTCATTCATGCTCACTACAAAAACAGCCACCAATCAGCTGGAGTCTGTAAAACTCTCTGCATGCATACATGACATGAGTATTGAAGCATCTGTTGTGCAATAAATTCTGCTGTGAAAATGATACTTATTCAGCACAAGGGAGGATTTTTTATGTCTGAAATCATTTCAGGACAAAGTGCTCCTCGGGTGCCTTGATGTGTTTCCAGCATGGGGGGGGGGGGGGGGGGGGGGGGGGGGGGGGGGGGGGGGGGGGGGGGGGGGGGGGGGGGGGGGGGGGG
>JAODLD010000021.1:19028463-19046972 GCA_026781065.1 Mormyrops boulengeri
TCCCCTGCCCACTCACCCCCTCCCCAAACCGAACAGCTTCCTCCCTCTCATGTGTCTCATCAAAATGCTTCCCCCCGCAAACTTCTACGCTTTTAATAGCAGTCGGCTGAAAAGGCGGTGCCGACGTGATCACTGCCCCGCCACACTGACGGAATGACACAAGGAGACAAAGGCTACTGCGTTAACCTCTCGGTGTTCCGATTAACCTGCCGCTGTCCATTAAAAAAGGATTCCCCATAAAACCACTCATAAAGTGACTTACTCTGTCAGGAGACAAAATTGCACCAGGAGGGGCTTGGGGGAATCACTGGGTGAAATGTAAAATTAATTTCTATGACATGCAGAGGGCCCATGTGAAATCATACCAATTTAATGGGGGACTCAACACAGAGTGACAGAGTCTTTGGTATGCCTTTCATACAGGTTTTCAGTCTCTCTCTTTGGCAGTACTTTCACTTGATTTCTAACCTACATTTACCTTATTTATCAAACGTTTTATCTCACAATTGGAAACAGAGGTCAAGGGGCAATTGGGGAATATGGGTCTTGCTCAAGGGCCCATGGTGACATCACTCTGGGACCACAGGATCTAAATCGACGCCATGCTGATCATGGGGCGCAGTGTCCTAACCTGCAAATAACTGACGAAAGAGTCCTAGTTATCAAATCTGTAGCCAGCACAATGGCAGTGAGTCACATCTAAGCTCAGTTTGAAAACAAATGTTACAAATGTGAAAAACAGGAGCAGGGAAAGGGCCACTATTCGCAGTGTTTTGTCTGTATGACAGTGCACGTTAGGGTCAAAACTGAGCCTCCGGTTGCCCGATGGCAGCATGGTGACACAGCGAGACCTCAGAGGATGATGGGTCAGTGCAGTGTAACAGCCACGCCTTTCCATTACAGCTGCCGGCCACGCGTCATTTTCTTGAGGTGGAGATGCAAACACCGGTTCATGTAGATGAGACTCTGTAGTAACGATCCCCCACACAGTGCCCAAACACTTGGGAGATGAGCCGTGCACTCCTGCAGGCCGCTGGAGAACGAGGCCTGTTCCTGCACTCCAAACCAGGAACGAAGAGGGTGCGGCAGTGCTGGGCTGCCTCCATTAAATAAGCGAGAAATCTCACCTGTACACTGGCGCTTAAATTCTTCATATTCCCTCCCCTGCCCCCCAGGAACAATCATGGAGCCTTCATACTTGAAAGAAGCCCTGTAACCACACAATATAAAAAAAGATGAATGAAATCGATTAAGAGGTGACTGCAAGAACAGCTCGCAGACAATAAGGCTCAGAATTTGCCCAAAATCACCAACTGAAATAGCCTGTCTATCACTATTACTGAAGTAGTACAGTGTAATCATAATGCACCATTTTGACTTGAAAAAAACAACAGTTTGCATTTATTATAGATAAATTATTTTACATTATTTTTGATATATTAACAAATCATACCCAACAAATTGCTTCACGAAATTAAAAAAAAAAAAACAGGAGTGGTGTTTGACCTCTGAATATGTTCTGAAAATTCAAATTCCTCAACTGCAGAGATTACCTGGCATTGGATATTAATAAAAATATTAATTCATTTGGCTCATTTTACAAAAACAAATATGTTGACCTACAGAGGACTCGCTCTCTCCCTGTATTTCACAATTATGTGCTAGACTGTAAAATGTAAAAGCCGAATTTTCACAATTTAAATATAACAAAAGCCATATGTTATACATATACACATACTGAATTCCGTTTCATCAGCGGGTCAAAACGCGGTTGATTTATACTCGTCTGATTCCTTAGTTTATATTTACGGTGGATATAGGCAAGGATGGGTGCAATTTGCATGCATTTCATGTACAGCAGTACGAGATATGAATCCCTCCCTACCGCAACTCGGTAACTAGCCCCCGTCTGCGGTTAAACGAGGGGACCGTCATTAATCCCTATCTTGAGGTTTGCCGTAGCATAAACCGCACACCACCGTCAGCTGGGGCGCACAATCCGCTCCAAGACCCACAGAGCCCAGCTGTCGGTGTCGATGGCATCGCCCGGCTTCATTATAATGCTTTTTACACCTTACAGCGCAACAGTGAGTTTGGCGCACAGATATGTGCGTTATGATGCCAAAAAACAAAATCACCACAATACAATAACCGACAGCAATCGGTAACATTTCGCTAAAAGAAATTTACCGGGCTTAAGTTGAAATGTGAAAATCGGGATCTTGAAACAAATGCCAATGAAAAATCATTACAGCCGTGTTTTGCCTTATTAATTCAGCCCCCGCCTTATTTCTTGCGGCGCCGCATCAACTTCCCGCAACATAATTGCTTGTAAAACATAAATCACGGCTGTAATTAAGCTCACCCACCAGTTAATCTCCGTGTTATCATCCCTGACGAGGTTGTACGCCTCCCTGCAAGCTTCTTTGTCGATCCGCGTTGCCATTTTTTCAGTTGAATGATGGCTTATAAGAAGGAAGGTGGACGGGGGAACAGATGGACGAAAAGGGTGGGGAAAACAAGAAAGGGTGGCTGTGGAGAGTAGGAGCAGCTGGAAATCGTGCGAAGATGAGAGCGAAGTGTGAGCGGAGCGCGACGATGCGTCGGAGCGGCGCGGCGCGGCTCGGGTCGGGTCGGGTCGGTGCGCCGCGGGTCGCACTGTGCCGTCGCCTCTGCGCTCAGCGATCGGAAACGCCGAGTCTGTCCAGCACCCGGTGCATTTCCTATGGGCAGCTTCTGGGCGTTGGTGATGTTCGTCAGTCAGGTTGTCGGACGGCAAACGGGCGCCTCAGCAGACGCAGGATTCCCCCCCTCCTAATGGTCAACCGAGGGATGCAACGAAACAAAAATACACCCCTTCTCTATTGTTGGGAAATTAGGTTTTTCATGCCGCCTTCTGGGTTGTTAGTGCACTGCAGTCCATAAGCCATTTAATATACCGAAATATTGTGTTCTGTACATAAACATACATTTGCATTGATTTGCGCATATAGACATGCAGCTATAGATGCGAGGATGCAAATATGGAACGTAATTGTTAATGTAATATCTACAAATGACGTGAAGAATGAAAATGTTTATTGCTGCAATCCGTCACAAGGTGTGCAAGGTGTTTTCTCAATGTGAAGCTCCTTTGTTCTGTCCAGCCGTCATTCGTAGGCAGAACACGCACTCGTAGACCTGCACGCCGCTTTTGGTGTGTGTGTGGTGTCAGATATATGTTGCAGTTTTGAAAGCAAGTGCTTTTTGATACCAAATACAAACATGCACGAATAAATAACAATACCTTGCATTGTTTCTGGGCTTATAAAATGGTTAATGGCATAGCATTAACAGGTATTTGTCTGAAAATAATGACACGGACTATATTTCAGTGACATGGAATAATTGCAATTAGGACATTACTTCACATAATTGGGATATCAAGTGTTAACTTCAGCATAATAGGGCTATGCATACCGGTAGCTGGAAGAAGCCCGGCCTGCGGCGGAAAAGAAGCGGCACGATTGGTCGAGCAGATGTCGATCAACGAGACACTTCCTGGATGGGGCCATGGCTGCTGCTGTTGTCCTCCTTTAGGATGATGTCTCGCAAAACTTTGGGATGGATCCCGGCGTGTCAGCACATGGCGATGCTGTGGTAAATGTGTCAGACATTCAGTTGCGATCGCGGTGGTCATAAGAATAATGAGCGTCTATAGTCCACTTAAGCCCGGTACATATTTCCTATATGGCAGATAGCTACACAAGGATGGTGGACGAACCAAGGTTTCAGGTGTATGCGCACTTTAAAGGCAGTGTGTTACTTATACCCTGCATTTTTTCCGATTTTGATCGGTTAAGCGCAGGTCTAGCTTCTCTTTTAAGCAGGAAATCTCCATGATCCTGATGTCGATCTACTTCACGCCGTTGCCGAAATATCGTTTTGTAGGCAAAGCGTTGAGAATATAGCTTTTAAGTGTCATTAATGATGATAACGGTGTGCACCTTGATTCACCGTCGCGTCCGTCTCTCTGCATTCTGTCTTCTGTACCACAGATCCCGTAGCGGTGCACGGAGGAGATGGAGATGGACGGGGGCAGGGAAACGCGGGTGTCGCGGCCGCATAGGATAAGCGAGTCCTCAAAGGTTAGCACCGTCAGCAGAGCATCCACCAAACAGCCTTTGGGCATCAAACTCCCATGTCCAACTTCGCTACTGCATTTTCTTACTACTTACGAACACCTGCGATAAAAAAACACAATCAGAAGGCCCATAACAGGGGTATTCAACTAAAATTTAAAGAAGTTCCAGTTAGAGCAAAATTCTTGAAGCAAAGGTCCGGATGATCATAATGCCTAACTATTTAGTGTGATATATATTTAAGTAGCCTATTAGTTCTATCTACATTGCATGTAATCAATACTTGACTGCCAAATCAAATTAATTCAGTACAATTCAAAAACTTTTTGACAATATTTATTGTCATGAGAGAACTTCGGCCAGCTGGCTGGAGTGAGATTTTCGATTCGAGATGTCTGCACACATACCTAACAGTTTTTACCTTGTACAAAGTCTGCTTTTGTATTTAACCGTGTAAATACAAATGTGACACAGCTAGATTTAGGATTAAAATTGAATAATATAGATTTGCCGTAAGATTTCCTGTCTGAGTCTGAAAGCGTGTCATGCCAGATGCTTGAGATTTGGCAACCCTGAAAACATACTTTTTTGTTTCACCTGAGTTGATTTATATAACAAATAACATCAGTTTATACAGTTGTTAAAAAGCAGAAACTTCAACAAACATGACATCACCAATAAACTACGTTTATATATCCAGCATGTTATATAATACACACTGGGTTTGAAAACTTTGGACCCGGGCCGCGGTCCGCCTGTTAGTGACCTCTGGCCTGTAACAACTCAGCTAAATACCGGACTGCTGCTGAACAGGCTTTGGTGCTCCAGGAAATTTCTAGAGCCCACTAACTCATGTCCTCACAATCCACCCACACACCAGTTCCCTTATGAAATAAGAGATAATGGCCCCCCCATCATAAGAGGACAGGGCCCCAAAAGGTTTGACCACACGCACATAGCTTAGGAATCAAGTTTAATTTAAAATGATGTTTGGAATGGGTTTATGTAATAAGCACTTTGCTATACTTAAATCAAACAATGAAACCACAATATAAATGAACGTCAAATAACCGTTACTCTTGTTTAAAGCAGTGTCACATGCAGCATTTCTTACTTTAGCACAGTAAATCTTAAGTAGAAAATGAACTTCTGAGTTTGTATGATTGCGTATTAATTTCCTTATGCAGGTAATATTTTACAGCAAATTGGTTTCTGACCATTTACCAAATCATTGGTCGAATGTTTTTTTTTTTTATTATTATTTTTTTATGTATTACCGCTTGGGGTATATTCTTTTCCAAGAGTTATGAGGTTCCCTATCATATAATTGTTTTACATGCATGGAGATGAAGAGTTTGGACTTGTTTTTGTTTTTTCTGTTCCACATAAATTTTTACACACTTCAAAATGCCAAAGGGTAGATTCTGCCAAAAGTGGCAGGATACCGCAGGTTCAGTTGAATACTGCACGCTCGCTGGTCCAAGGGTATGATTTCCGCTATGGGGATGGTGCGTGGCTCAGCAGATTAAGACGCTGAGCCTGTGATTGAAAGGTCACTGGTCTGGACCCCAGGGTTAGTACAGTGTTTACACTGCTGCCCCCCTGAGCAGGACCCTTAACAACAATGTCTGCAGGAATTGGCTGACCCTTCTCAAAAAGCAATAAAGGCCTTTGCTAAAATTAAAATGTATGAAAAATGCAGGGGTAAAGTGTTACAGGCTGTTTATTAAACCATGGTACACTATTTTATTCTATGTACCGTATTTTATTCGAGCTCCCCTTGTTTATTGGTGAAACCCATGCCCCCCCTGGTATGTTTGGGGTGCCTTAGGTATTATAGCTTCTAGCATGTAATATGGATCATGTGCCAGGTAATAAACTCGATAGAACTGGTTTTATGGCACTGTGCCTCTGCCTGGGGCTCTGAGGCAGCCCCCCCCATCATGTCGCCCCCTCGCCCACAGGTATACCGCTGGGTGGAGCAGGCCGGCTGGGTGCTGCAGGGACTCAGTGAGCAGCGACAGCGGGGCGAGCTGTGCGACGTGGTGCTGGTGGCAGATGAGCAGCGCGTGCCCGCGCACCGCGCCCTCCTTGCCGTCTCCAGCCCCTACTTCCAGGCCATGTTCACGCTAGGCATGCGTGAGGAGCACCAGGCCGAGGTGCAGCTGGTGGGTGCCTCCTATGTGGGCCTCAAGGCGGTGGTGGACTTCCTGTACAGCGGGGAGTTGCCGCTGGATGGGGGCAACATCGACTATGTGCTGGAGACGGCGCACCTGCTGCAGGTGTGGCGCGCCGTGGACTTCTGCTGTGAGTATCTGGAGAAGGAGGTGAGCGAAGACAACTACCTATACCTGCAGGAGCTGGCGCTCCTCTACAGCCTGGAGCGGCTGGAGGCGTACATCGACCGCTTTGTGCTGGAGCGCTTTGCCACACTGTCGTTCACGCCCGACTTTCTGCGTGACGTGCGGCTGCCCAAGCTGACAGCGTACCTGGCCAGTGGGCAGGTGGAGCACGAGAGCGAGCAGGCCCTGCTGCAGGCCACCCTGCAGTGGCTGAGCCAGCGGCCGGACCGCCAGGCCCACGCTCGCCAGCTGCTCTCCCACATTCACTTCCCCCTGATCCCAGCCGCTGAACTCCAGGACCGTGTGCTGCCAGCCGTCCGCTCGCTGCTGCCCTCGGAGGCAGCCTGTGAGGTGCTGGTAGAGGAGGCGCTCGCCTACCACGAGCGGGCCAGTGCGCAGCCGCTGCTGCAGACGCCACGCTCCGCATTGCGCGGAGGCACAGAGCGCCTCCTGCTGGTGGGCGGCGAGGTGTCGGAACGGGGCGAGGAGCTGAGTGCCGACGTGTGGCAGCTAGACACCGACACCAGATGGGTGGTAGAGACCCAACTGCCGGCCCGCCGGAGTCACCACTGCGTCGCCGTCCTTGGGGGCTTTGTCTTCACAGCCGGGGGCAGCTCGTCCCGGGACAATGGCGGCGACGCCGCCAGCAATCTGCTGTATCGGTACAACCCACGTGACAACCAGTGGACCAAGGTGCACTCCGTTACACAGTTGCACTGTAAAAGTTATCGGGGGCTTGGGTAGTGTTAACTGGAATAAAAGTGTTACAATCCACAGTGGGCGGGGCTACTGTGCTCTACCATTCACTGACAAGTTTATCCCATGCCCATTGGTTACCATCTTGGTTGCCATTTTGTGATTGGACATTCTGTGAGCACACCTGCTTTGGGATTTTTTGGGCCACTATCACACTAATTTGCATATTTCTGTGGTGGCTGTTTGTTGCTAACCCCCACCTCCCTTCAATTATGTCTCTCCAGGGCACCCCTATGAACCAGAGGCGTGTGGATTTTTACCTGGGGGCAGTTGGGGACTGTTTGATTGCCGTAGGGGGACGCAACGACAATGGTGCTCTGTCCTCAGTAGAGGTATACCGGCCATTAGAGGACAACTGGACCTACGTGGCAGGACTCCCCAGGTACAGTTTGCACATGGCTTTCCTACCTCCCCCCCCCTCCCCTGCACTCTCCACCCAGCTAACCGTGACCTGGTTCTGCAGATTCACCTATGGCCATGCCGGCACCACTCATAAGAACCTGATCTACATTTCGGGTGGCCATGACTACCAGATCGGGCCATACAGGCGGGACATGCTGAGCTACGACCTAGTGGGCGACACGTGGGTGGAGCGTAGGCCCATGGGCGTGGCTCGCGGCTGGCACTGCATGGCCTCGCTGCATGAGCTCATCTACGCTATTGGGGGCAGCGACGACCGGGAGAACAGCATGGAACGCTTTGACATCCTCAGTGTGGAGGCCTTCGACCCAGCGAGTGAGCAGTGGACACGGGTTGGCCCGCTGCTGCAGCCCAACAGCGAGGCGGCCGTGGCCTCCTGGGGCGGCCGGCTCTATGTGCTGGGCGGCTACAGCTGGGAGAGCATGGTGTTCTCAGGCAGCACACAGATCTATGAACCGGCCAAGGGTCGGTGGGCACGGGGGCCCGACCTGCCCAAACGCATCGCAGGGGCGTCGGCCTGCGTGTGCCAAGTCAAGCCCCAGCCCTGCAGCCCGGACAGAAAGAAGGTAGCACACCAGGACAAGAGTGCACACAGCGCCCCCCAGTGGCAGGGCAGGTGACTGAGAAAAGAAAGGGGCTGTGACAGAAGAAGGGCAGCTCCTATCAGCAGAATGACGAAGACTATTACACTGTTAACAGACTACACAAAGCACAACATTTCTGAAACACCCTCCCTCCCTACTAAGCCCGAGTGCTGTGGTTTCCATTCCATGCTGACTTCTTCAGTATTACCCTTAAAATGTTTCTCCTTGCGGCGGGAACCTCCTCGTATGTAACGTCCAGTGCTGCACGAAAGTGTTGTCATGGCAACGGCGTTTAGCCTGCGTTGAGTTGTGTTTCACGCATGTCTGTCTGTTCCTGTGTACTGTAACCTACATGTCTTCCTTGTCCTTGAATCTTAGCACAAACGTGAGCTTTGAGTCAGTGTCTTTTATTCCTGGTTCGTCACAACCCACCGTATACAGCCAATAGCATTAGCTTAGAATTGTTGACAATGGAGTGGTTGGTCTCCTGGGACCTTCTGCCAAGGGTATTCTCCAGCCCACTAATGCCCCTGAGGTGCTCTTCAATGGGTAGCAGTGGATGCCTCATTTGAAAGGGTAAAATGGATGGGACCTCAACCTGGAGCGAAAACATTTACATTTATTTAGCAAAAGCTTTTTTTCCAGAGGGAGGTACAAGTGAAGCAAACAGCGCGTTACAAACATACGGCTGTCAAGGAGTCGATTAGACGTGAGTGCAGTTAGGCTGAGCTTGCAGTGAATGGCCAGGTACAAGTGTAAGCAGGATTGAAGATACAGAACAACTTCTAACAAAGCTAGAACCTAATAAGACACATATTCAATCACCAGAAAGTGCAACATTGAGCGGTCACGTCAACGTTAATTGATAGTAAGAAACAGTTGGTAGCTGATATTATTGCTTTCTGAAACACAGCTGTTACTGCTCTGCGAACATTTAACGACTGAGTGCAGGAAACCATGGAGATTTGTGTATGTGAAAGAGAATATAGATACCTAATCTGTGTGTGCGCGTGTGTGTCTTTAAGAGTAGTCAATGGCGTGTGTGTCTGCAAAGCATCGTGACAGACGGGGTGTCCCTTACGCGGTGATGTCACAGGCCTTCCAGCCTCTGTTGAGGGATCTTAAAGCCATCATATCTTCTTCGTCCAGGGAGAAATCAAAGATCTGTAAGCCACACACATGGGTGGAGCTTATTCTCACAGGAAAAGTGTTACACTGTCACACACAGCTGAACTCCATGCTTCAGAAATAAAAAAACCACATTCCAGGAAAGAGTTACAGAGGGTCAGTTTAAATGGCTTTCTGTTGGTTGTTTTTATTGTTTTTTTTGTGGTTAGCAGAGGAATATAAATATACCCTGTTACTAAGCTGGATGTTTTATTGGAGCAGTTTGGGATAGGCTGATGCACGCCACCACGGAATTCTCGCTGAGATCAGCTCCATCTGTGTTACCGTCCACCCTCTTAACTGCCCCTCTGGTTGACGCCATCCGTGTCAACGTGTGTATTTATGTACGTACACGTGTGCGTAGTAGAGGGCTGGGGTTATGGTTGCGAAAGCGCCTGATAATTGCAGACTGGCTTCCCAAACAGGAGTAACTTTTACTGGACAGGGTGGGGGTGGAGTTGGGGGGAGTGGTTACCTTGGTATTCTCCAGGATGTGATTGGGCTTGACGCTCTTCGGGATCACGGCAATGTCCTGCTGCACGTGGTATCTCAGGAGCACCTTTTGAGTGGAGGGGGCATTATTCATAATCGAATCAGTAAGTCAGCCTGAGGCTCAGTGGCTTAAACTGCTGTGCCTATGATTGGAAGGTTGCTGGTTCAAATCCAATGCTTAGCAGAGCAATTTTACCATTTAGCCCTTGAGCAATGCCCTTAACTCCCAATTCCTGCAGGGACTGTGTGACCTTGCCTTCATAAATGTACATCACTTTGGATAAAAGCATCTGTTAAGTAATTAAATCTATATTTAAAACTTACTGAATGTGCTATTTTATGGCTGGAGACTACTACTGCTTACTTTAATAATAATTAATATGCAACAGACACTGCTAAATGAGATTAGCAAAAGCAGTATAAATAATACATTATTATTTTAATAACTGCATATAATGGCAGAGTTTTCTATTTTAACAATTTTCCAATTGGGCCGTTGAACCTACAAACACATAAGAGGCCAATAGTCACTGACAACTCTTCAAAAAACTTTGTGTTAACTGTTGTTTAGCTATGTTTTCGTCCAGAGCGACATAAACAGGGTCAGATAGTCCATGGAGCAATTGGGAGTTAAGGGCTTTGCTCAAGGACCCAACAGGTCAAATCAACCTGTCAGTCCTGCGATTTGAACCAACAACCGTCTTATCAAGGGACCGCTATCTTAACCCACTGATCCAGACAAGTACTTTTTAGTGTTTCTTGGGTAAAATGCTACTGCAGAGCGGTTAGCGAGAGAGAGAGTGCAAGGAGAACTGAAAGGTGTGAGAGTGGGGAATGAAGCAGACGGCGCCCCTCACTTGCGCTGGTGTCCTCCTGTGCTTCACGGCCACACCCCTCACCACAGGGTCCTCCAGCAGCTTCTCAGGGTCACTGTCTCCACGGTGACTGCAGAGTACATCAGGTAAATGAGAAATCTAGCGCAAAAATACATTTTAAATCCATCCATCCATCTCCCATAAGAACATATAGTATAGATTACAGCAAGTCTAGAACCCCTCCCAGACAGACTATGAGCTCACTGGAGAGGATGCCAAGGCATTCTAGCTCTGTTTGTATTAAGAACTGTGTAGCTACATTTTTCATCAAATATATAAAATAAAATCTGAATTGTCAATTAAAAAAATCTTGATCTAAAAATGCACATATTTCTGATATCTACTGTCCACCCCATATTCCAAGTCAACGCTACACCTTAGGAATTTTCATTTGCAGATCTTGGTGGAGCATACCACCATCCTGAACGTAAAGGGGGTTCTAAAAGATGGGTAGATGGAAATATTTTGACACACCTCTTTTGCATATTTTTTGCCTGTTCTTTCCTGTTTTTTTGGCATGGTTTAAGCCTGTCTAATCAATTCAGAGTGAGACAATTGGCCTTTCCAACACACTCTCTGTATCATATTAAGGTTCTACGGTGTTGCGATGGCCTGAACTTGGGGTTGTTGTCCTGCTGAAAGGTACCGTGTGATTTAGATTTTAAGCTGACAGAAGCATGACCACCTGTACAGTTTACCTGCACTTTGCTCTGTGTGCTGTCTCAGTAATGGCAAGGTTCCCGGTCTATGAAGACATGGTGCCTCAACTTTAGTCTAGAATGTTTCGATTTTGTGTTTATGTAAAACTACTGTTTATATTAAAATATGGAATTGGGTTCCATGGTGCTAAACAGACTAGATGTTGAAAGTAGAGATGCAAGCTTTATTTTGACCCACTGTTCCTTGGGCCTCCCCGGGGAACCAAATGGACTGTAAGCTGTGAGGGCGATGTTCTGGGATTTGCAAAACTGGATCAGCTCCGACTGGACCAAGTAGGGGTGCAGTTCCACCTGTGAGAAATGGCCAATCAGAAGCGGCAGGCCAATCAGAGAGGGTCATTATATCAAAGACGGGGTACAACATTGCAGGAACGTCAACACGAGCAGACCAGAAAGGAAGACTCACATTCGCAGATGCTTTATACAGTTTCTTTAAGGTACCGTCGTTTAAAATGCGTCACTCTCTGTAAAAGTGCATGTATGATAGCCGCACAAGTAAGATGAGCATTAAAAAAATAAGAGCTTTGAAAGAATCAGTTATCAAGCTCAGTGCAGGCATGCAGAATGATAAACACCATTCGCTGTCAGATGACCTTGAGCAACAGCGGAGTAAATATTGGCCCTCGACAACTGAACAGGCATGATTGTGACGCATGGAGAGCGATCGGTACAGCCGCAGGAGTGGCTGAATGACAAGAATGAAGGTGTGAATGAGAGAAATGGAGAGATAAGGAGCTTGAACTACCTGGTTAACGGCAGGAGGCACCTTGGCCACAGATAGCAGCCTCTCCAGCTGGGAGATGTTGAAGTTCGACACGCCGATACTCTTGACCTTGCCAGAAGCCTGCAGAGCTTCCATCTCCTATAACATGCAATGTTTTTTCTTTCTGGCAATGCGGCCAGTCTGCTAGCTTCACATTCATGACATGTAAACTCTAAACTCTTCTACATTCCATACACCCTGTCAGGCTCCTCAGTACCCCCCCGCCACCGAAGGATTGATATTGCCTCTACTGGTCAAGGCCCCCCAACTTCAAACTAAGCCTCTACCCCCAATGATGCTACTGGTTGTGGTCTCTTTGCCTTTTTTTTTAAAATTACATTTGCACATTATTTATTTGCACTACAGTGCACACGTGCACAAAATCAACCACAATTTTGCACACTATTTATATGCATGTTTATGTATTTTTATATTATATTGCAGTGTATTGTGTTGTCGATGTTATGCATTTATCTATCGTCTTTGTATTTTTGTGTGGCCCAAGGGAAACACTGTGTACTTGTACATGGATGTGTTGACAATAAAGAACTGCTGAGTCTGAAGCCTTGAGTCTTTTACTTATGTCTTTAGCTCCACAAGTAGAGTGTTCAAATCCCAAGGAGCTCACATAAATTGTAAACCTTCCTTCTACCACAAGTCACTTTGGATGAAAGCATCGGATAAATGTCTGTTACCCTTATGTGGTATTACTTACTCTTTATTAGGTACACCTACCTACTACAGGGTAGGACCCACTGTTGCTTACAGAAAGGCTTCAAGGGTAGATGAGTTTCAGCACGGTAATGTTGTACCGAGCTGTTATTTTTGTACTTGGGGCCTTCCTGTTAGCTTTAACGAGTCTGGCCATTCTCCCCTGAACAAGGTATATCCACCCACAAAACTGTCAGTAGCTGGAAGCTGTCGTGTATTGCGTCATTCTCCATAAACTCTAGATACTGCATCGTGCGAAATTCCCAGGAAGGAGGCTGTTTATGAGATGATGCAAGCACCATGGCTGGCACCAGCAGCATGTTCAAAATGAGTTAGATCATGCGTCAGGTGCATAATAATCATCCATTCAGAAATGAACCTCTTGACCCTGTCTGCATGCCATATGTATTCAGTTGCAGCTACACTACACTATTTGAAGGGGAATTGTGTGTGGATTAGCGAGCAAGTGTACACAGTAAATTGGCCACTAAGTGTATATCATAGAGTATACTGTATATGTACATACGAGTATGTACCGTTTTTTATTATCCTTTTTATTCTGATGTAAATGTCCCACTGACACCAGGGGCAACATAGTAAAAGTGTCTTTACCTTCCAGACATCCACGTAGTCAATGTCTGTGCTGAGAAGTTTGCCGTCTTTCTCTGGAAAGAGCTCGTCATCTATTCTCTGAAGGGGGTGGAAGGCAGTAGGCAGTATCAGGCCATTAGTGGATGAGAAACTTTGTTTTTAATACTGTGCCTTTGCCATGAGTCATACCTGGAGACTGACAGGGAAGTGTATGAGATAAAGGTCCAGGTATTCAAGCTGCAGGTCGCTCAGGGACTTGCTGAGACACAGAGGCACGTCTCTGGGGGCGTGGAATGTGCTCCACAGCTATGGAGACAGGAGAAGCCTGTTACCTTCAGGAATGTGGATCCTACATGCGGCTGGCTGTAACATGGCTGTTCTCTTCCTGCTGTTTTGCTAGATCAAAAGTACAGTATTTAGGGCAGTGGCTCATTTAGTTGGTCTTCAATAGGTTCTTCTTAATACCAGACCATGTATTTTTGAACTTTTTTGGAACAGTAATCTCATAGGGATATCATTAGAGATACAATATACTCAACAATTAAGCGATTTCCATCAGAAGGTTACGAAGAAATGTGATGAATGTTCTTCATCAGTAACCAGAGTGAAGGTAAATCATGACTGGAGGACACGCTGACCTTGCTGACGACGAACATGTCGTCACGCCGGATGATGCCTTGGCCCATCTTGGCACGGAGGGCACGGCCCACCTCCACCTCGTTGCGGTAGCTGTAGGCGGTGTCAAGGTGGCGGTAACCGGCGGCGATGGCAGCTTCCACGGCACCTTGAAACATTTCGGAGCTGCAGGTCTGCTCAGCGAGCCGAGTTGGGAAAATCAGCAAAGTCAACGTGTCGGCACGGCACGTGTCGGCACGGCTGTCAGCACACAGTTAAAGGTATCATGGGAAAAACACACAATGGCAGAAATGACCACAGCTGCGAAATGTAAGTGCATCAAGGAACCCAGCCTGAATCGCGGATGGCGTTTCACATTCAAAATAACAATGGGCAGTTTTCTCAGTGTTTCCTGCTGGGAATTTCACTGGGTGCCTCATTTATATCTCACACCTGATTTATTAGTGCCAAAAATAATGGTAACAGAAAACACACATTAGTATATTTTATGGAGGTAGGGGAGTTTTTTTTCCCCATAGCCATCTACTTACCTTCATTCATTCATTCATTCATTCATTCATTCATTTTTTGCAGGGTCATGTGGATCCTGAGCCTTTCCCGGAAACAATGGATGCGAGCCAAGGAATAACCCAGGACAGGGTGTTATTATTATATGTTAACCGTAAAACAATATCCGTTACAGTTGATGTCACATGATGCAGCTCAGCAATCCTGATAGAGTTAGGATGGGTACAATTGACCTTTTATCAAATACAACAGAAAGAAAACTGATCCGAGAACCGACATGGGAGCTTCTCAAAGACCTGAACGTCAGGATCGCTTCAGGGTCATGAAGCTTGAGGAGCAATATGTCATGGGTCTTCAACTCACATTCACAATAATGTATAAATCTGGGGGGATAGCCAGCAAATGGCAGAAAAAGAATTAACATTTTACACTCTAGTTTAGCCATAATTTATGGGCTATTACAGTCAAGAAAGTGAGTAGCAAATACTTCAAGTTCATTATGTTTGTTGGAATGTTTCATTTCTGCACAGATTGAAAGCAAAGCCACATTAGCACTGAACGCATACAGGAAGCTCGGCATGCATTCCGGTGTGTAAGACAAAAGAATAGAATTTTGCAGAAAAAATAGAGGGATGGGAAAAGAATAAGGAAGAGGAAAGAGAAAAGCGAAAGCACACACACCTTCCACGTTCCCAAGCCCAGCAGAGGCATGTGAGCGCCGTCATTCAGCTGGAGGCTTCGTCTGGGTGGGCTCTCGTCATCCATGCTGGATTTGCAGGCAAACCATGGACAAGATCGCCCGTGAAGATCCCTCTCTCCTGCTCTCCTTAACGCTGGTTCTCTTCCTTACTCTCCTGTGCCCTTTCGCTCTCTCTTACTGCTCAGAGCGCCGCTTTGCTCTGTTTCGCTGGTTAATCATTGAACCCATGAAGCTGCTTTAAGGGCCGCAGATTAAAGTGTGAGTTTGGGCGTTTGTGTTTGTGTGTATATTAAACACAGAAACAGAGCAAGGCTAAAGGTGTGTGTGTGTGAGTGTGTGTGTGTGTGTCAGAAGGACACCGTTTATGATGATAACAGTGAGTGCATTTGTTTTAGTGACGATGTATGTTTACGTGAACAAGCTGACATGGGGGCTTTTGAAAGAATGAAAATACATGGCTTTTGTTTTGCAAAGTCTATGTCCTTCCATTCTCAAGGTGAAAACGTGGTTAAATCATCAATTTGTGCAACGACACTCAAGTCAGTGGCATTGCGTGACATATGTGAATGAAAACAGGTTCCTAGGCATCTATAAATAAATTTTAAAAAAATAATTTTACTGATCATGAACCTGAAAGAACAAAGCAGCTTCACATTTAGATTTTTTTTCCATTTTTATACAGCTGGATATTTGTGGCCCAGCAATTCAAGTATGGTATATCATATTACCATAGATAGAATTATGACCAAAGATTTGCATGCAAATACTTCAGCTGATATACAGGAGCTGTCGTGTTAAGTAGCAATAAGGCTGAGTTATGGCTGGATTTCTCCATGAATTCAGGCCTTCACACTATCGCCATACTTTTCTCCAGAGGGAGCTTCTGCTTTGCAAAAACTTTTAACCATTTATTTAATTAGTAATATATGTTTAGTACATGTCCTGTTAACTCAGTACAGTACATGGTCATTAGAAAACATACTATGTCTTCCCACTTATTTTCAAAAATACATGTTAACTATGTAACTGAAATTATACATTTGCAAATGAAATTTATGAAAGAATGAGTAATTCTGATAGACAATGAGAAATTGGTTTTGAATTACAGACTGCATGTAACTATTTTTCTGATATGGATATTCCAAAAAGGTAAACAGAACTCTACATGGGGGCTGCATGGTGGTGCAGTGGTTTGAGTCTCTGCCATGGCTCCATGTGGGGGGAGTTTGCATATTCTTCCTGTGTCATCAGGGGGGGGGGGGTTTCCCCAAAGTTAACTGGAGTAACCAAATTGCCTGTGTGAGTGACTGAATGGTGTGTGAGTGTGCCCTGTAATGGTTTGGTGCCCCATCCAGAGTTGTTCCCTGCCTTGTGCTTATAGGCATCAGGAAACCCCCTGGAGCCTACAGTATAAGCACCCCCCCCCATGACCCTGAATAGGATAAGCAGTTACAGTAAATGGATGTACATAAACTTGTAAAATAATTACAAATGAACTGTGAAATATGCCAGTACTGTTCCCAGAATGTTAAATTAAGTAAAGTTAACTTCACAGAGGACTATGTACTGCTGGTTTTCATTACATATTTAGCTTTTCATACACACAGAACTCTTATCTCTATCTATCTTAATTAACAACACCCTGACAGGTCAATATCATAATATAAGTATGTCTCTTAATATTATACCTTAGCTATTCTCATCTGTGAAAAACACAAACCTAACAGCTCATCACATAGACTCCTAACGAGTGCAAACTCCAAAAAACCTTGGTTAAAAGGATTTTAAATCGTGAAAATGTTGCATCTCTAAAATCCAGCTGCAGCATAAGAGAAGTCGCTTCACGTGTAGGCTATATACTACACCAGTAGATGGCGTATTTCAGCCATGCCCTTACATGCCACACTGGCTCTCACTGGCCATAGTCGAAAAAGGAAGCAGCATTCCTGTCATATTTCTCAGAACAAGCGGAAGAACGAAATAACGAATCTTTGCACGGAGATTAACATTGGTGTATGCTTCCTGTAAGGGACTCATTCCCTACAAACGTTACACCACCACCGGAGAGCCATGGCTACAAGTGCTGATGCCAGCCGTATACAGCTTGTGGACACAGCAGACATACGAAGCGAAAGAGGGCAAGCGCACCAGCACCACAAAGCTTGTGTGTAAAAAATGTTCAAAATCAACGCAGACCAAGAGCCAGCACATTAAACCAGGGCTGCAAACTCTCACACATCTGGCGTGACTACCAGGCTTTCTGACCCTCACGCTCACGCAAGAAATCTTACGGCAAATCTATATTGTTATATTATAAACCTAAAATTAGCTAGGCCTATATCAAAACAGTTGCTGTAGTTTGCAAACCCTACAGATTATTCACAAGGTAATAAAACTCTTACATACATGTAAATGCTCGTGCATGTGTGTGCGGGTTTGAAAATCTCATGCCAGCCAGCCGACCAAAGCTGGCAATTCTGGTTAAACTTATCAAAGAATTTAAAGAACAACAGGTGAGCCAATGTGATACTGTACGTTATTATAAGGCCTGTGCCTGAAACATAAGTTAAACGAGTGTGAATTCTTTTGTGACAAGCAAACTTTTTACAACTTCAATTTGAGAGGCAAAACCACCGGCAATGATAGCCTAAATGTTTAATTTGACTTTTTCTTTTTAGGTAATCTTTTTAGCTAAGGCAATCATGGGATGCAGTACATTTGTATGAATATTCTAAATTACTAGAAAATGTGCCCAGTAGACTGCTGACCTCTGCCAAGGAGGTGTATTGTTGGTTATTAAGTGATATCTTGTAAATTTGAAGAACTGTGAAAGAAATCACATAAACTAAAGTAAAAAGAGACAACACTGGGTCCATGTAAACTTTAATAACACCATGACCTTGATCTAATTATTTACAACAATCCAGTTATCAGTGTTACAAATTTATTAATGTTCAATGGCTGTATAGCGGCTGCAACTGAAACATTTTAGTTTTAGAACATAAGAACATAAGAAATTTACAAACGAGAGGAGGACATTCAGCCCACCAAGCTTGTTTGGGGAGAACCTAACTAATAGCTCAGAGTTGTTAAAATCTTATCTAGCTCTGATTTAAAGGAACCCA
>JAODLD010000021.1:19047072-19057269 GCA_026781065.1 Mormyrops boulengeri
GCATGCTTCCAATCAGAAGGTACCACACCAGCAGATAACAATTTCTGGAATAGTAAAGTTAAAGGTTGGCTAATAATATCCCTTTTGTTAAAACATGTTCAGTATCGCTCTGCGGCTGTGTCAAAATAGGCAATATATTTTTTATTTGACTGATATTGATAAAATATGTTAATTAATTTTAAAAATCAGTTCCGTGTTCTGTCATCTATTCATCCATTAATTTTCTAGGTGTTTTAGTTTTTGCTGCAGTGTTGTTTCAATATCGGCATCGAAATATTTACACGACAGCAGTATTGGTATTAGCTTGCTGACAAACCAAAAGAAGACAACAATGCACACAAATGAATATACAAAAAATTTATGATGAAGACCACCATTTATTTTTTAAGTACTCATTATCCAAATTGCTTAAAATACTCTTTACACAAAACATTTCTATACATGAGTAATAGTTATTGTCTAAATATAATAGAAATTGTATCGAGCTTATGATTCAATTAGTGAATTTCTAAATACATTCAAATCTGATTGTTTTATATATGACTAATTTGAAACTAGTACAAAACACATAAAAGCAATAGGCAGGATCTCATTCCCTGCACAATTTTACATAAATATAAATATATCTGATCAGAATTGTTGTGAGGCTGGCATGGTGGCTCAGTGGTCTGGGCTGTGGGTTCAAATCTCACCTCTATGTGTATGTAGTTCGTGTGTTCTTCCCAGGATTGCATGGGTTTCTTCCCCTGGTCAGTCCTAAGACGTGGTTCTGTTCAATTGTGTCTCTTAGTTGCCTGTGATGTGTGCATGTATATGTCCTGAGATGGATCGGCATCATGCTCTGGGTATCCCCCAGCTTCATACCCTATGCTGCCTGGGATCAGTTCCCACTGCAACCCTGATCAGGATAAGCTGTCAGAAGACAGTCCATTCTACTCCAAGAGTAACTGCAGTCTTTCTTTAGCTAGTGATAAGCTCAAGGTATTTTACAACAAGCTGCAAACAAGATCACCCAGCATTCATCTGTAGCTGCCGGCTACTTTATTAATTAAGGGTCAGTGTAGTTCCACTAATTTATCTTTCACAATTGACAAAATCAACCAGCACAAAGCCAGCATGATGGAGAATGCTTGTGACTCCATTGAAGAAAATGAGAAAAAGCCAACAAGTCAAATGTACATCCTCTCTGCTAGGTGGACTAGTTGATGTAATAAATGCCCATGAACTACCCTAATATATGTACACCATGAGTTACTGTCTCTTTATGCCCAAGCTGCAAAACAAATAAATGATGGTTTCTGAGTTTATGACTAACGTTAGACAGCCACATTACTGTAGGTGAATTACAATCTAATAAGTATCCTGACATTTTCATTACATGCCCGAAAGAAAAGTTATATTTTAGCAGCCAGTTTGATTTGGATAACATTTAAAATAGATGTAAAACTTTTAAATGTTGATCTATCATCAGGACGAATAATTATATGTCCTCAATTGTGCGGAACCAGTAATACAGACGCTCCTCTACCAACGAACGAGATACGTTCCGAACGGCCGTTCGCAACTTGAAATGTTCGTAAGTCGTTATTCACCATCATTTTAAGGGCATACGCAAGTACTAAGAACTAGGATGCTGGGAGTACGCACGCTACGCTGCTGCGCGGCGGGAGTAGCAGCTAGAAGTCGTACTAGGCAGAATTGGAGCACAGAAAAAAAAAATGATGTTGAAATGGGAGCCCAGTGAACACATTTTGGACTTAAAGATGCTCTTCGTTCGTATGTCTGAAAGTTCGCAAGTTGAACATTTGTAAGTAGAGGAGCGTTATGAAACAGAAGTTATTCTGATTATTCAGATCAAACCATACAGCATGTAATTTACATGGACTATACCACTTACTGGGGAAGGGGGTGTTAAAAAACCTGAAGGAATAAAGACTGTCTGCAGCTGGACCACGTCTGCAGTTTTCCTCTTGTTAGAAAGGGCATCACTTGCTTCTCTTCCCCTTTCTAGCCCTGCTCTTTGTAGCCCACTCCTCCCTCACTTATCCAGACCATTGGTTTCCTGGCTATGCGGCTTGTAGTGCTCCTGGCAGAACTCCCGAATGCGAAGGCATGCCTCCACCATCATGTCCTCTGGTACCGTCACCACAATCCGGAAATAATTGGGGTACTCAAAAGCCTAAGGAGAAAAGCAGCGGGGTCACTGGAGACCTGATTACATTTTAAATTTTATTTTAATTCTTGATTTTAATTATTTTTATTTACTCCCCCCCTCGTTTATTTGCCAGTGTTTATTGTTCACTTGTTCTTGTCCTCGCTGTCTGACGCTCTGAATAAATATCAATTACATTACATGTATAATAAAGTGACTTGACCTGACTAAAGACTGAGGAAACAGGATTCGAATTGTGACAAGGGTTTCAGATACGCAGCATGAGCCCATTAAACAGTACATGCTGAGTCAGGAGTGTGATGACACTGTAGGTGACACATCGAGTGGTTTGTAAAAATAGATTTAAACAATAGCTTTACCGTTGCCGGGAGACAGAAGACAGACTGTTCAGTCACTAGACGCTCTGTGAATTCCACATCGTTTTCAAACTCTGGAAAGTTCTCTATCTCAATCCCCACCTACAGAAAGCGAACACATGCCCATGTTCAGGATCCCTGTACACTAGTGACAAGCAAAGGTCTGGACACACCTCCATTCTCACTTTCCCACTCACCAGACTGGTTTCCAGTGATAAACCCCAGAGTAAATGGGACTCACCATGAGATACATGGCTCCTGAGGGCCTGATGGGAGTGAGTCCAGGAATGGAGGACAGCGCCGAAAAGCAGATCTCTGAGTTGGACTGATAGATTGGAAGATGGGAGCAGGGAGTCAAATGGAGGTGGAATGAAAGTGAAATGATCACTTTTTCTAGCACGGGCGATTGTCAGCACTGAGAAGTCGTCACTTTGCTTTAACACTATTTAATCTGGGCTGGTGACTGATCCCCGCACCCCATCTCACCTTCAGGAAGCTGACAGTGTCATGATAGAACTCCTGTGGTGTGTCATTCAGTATGCTCTCCAGCGCCCCCTGGACGATGGTGCAAGCTCCCAGAATCCTCTGGCTCAGCCTGACCAAGCCTTCCAGGATCTGAAAGCCAGAGAACGACTGTTGTGTTTGTGAAGAAATGAGAACTGTGTATGAAAAAGGATCACAAAGAAAGTAAAGACGAAAGGGGGAAAGAGTGTGATGTAGGGAAGAAAGAGAAAATGGTCCGCAAGTGGTATTTTTTGGGTTTTGGTGAAAGAAAAAAAAATTTTCAAAGACTGAACTGGTGAGGCATCTGAAGGAGAGAAGCAGGCTGTGTGAGTTTGTGTGTGTGTGTGTGTGTGCGTGCGTGTGTGTGTGCATGTGTGTGTGTGTGTGTGAGTGTGTCTCAGAGGTGGGCTGAACACAGCCAGGTTTACCTCTGGCCCGAAAGCCTGGTTCCGATCTTGTATGAGAATCCAGCCCATCCTCCAGCCAGGCACCAGCCAGCGCTTGGCCAGGCCACCGCACGACAGAATGGGCACATCCCTGCTTAGAGGGGCCATGGAGTAGAAGGTGTACTCCGGAAAGACCTGAAGAGGGACAACGTCATTTTACAGAGGGAACAGTGCCGATACAGACAGGCATTCCACCCAGATAACAAAACAAGCAACACTTAACATGGCACTACAAAACCCACAAGGAGGAATAAGCACGATATAAGCCAGTTTATAAAGAGCTGCAGAAACATAACCACACATCACAACACATTATGGAAGCAGCTGAATCAGATACCACATTAGATACTAAATGAACATGCTGCAAAGATTTGATCTCCTTTTGGACAGAGGTACACTGGGGACAGCCAATTTTAGATGTGATATAGATTTTTTATATTGTATGATCTAAAAATAGTAAATTATTGTATTTCCTAGAACAAGACAGGGTAGGAGGCAGAAATTTTAGGGGCAGATAAGACAGTAACAATAAAAGTACAAAGCCACCATGGCAAGTGGTTCTTATTAGTGTTGATGGTATGTGGCGAGGGGTGGAGGGCAGGGGGGCAGGGGGCGGGATGGTGGGACATCCCTGACAGTGTGATTGGCTGGAGCAGACTGACTGACAGATGGGGTAACTGCCCAATGCAAGCTACCAGCTGGGAAAATTAATAAGAAACTCATGAGCAGGGGGAATTTCAAGGTCCTCCAGTTGGATTCTGAGCCTAAGAAAAAGGCACCTAACACACAACACAAAAACAACCTAATGTCACACACCTACAAAAAAATACAAAGTCATTCTCAGGTTCCTTTTGGTCTCTGGTAGAACCTGCTCTGAGAAAAACAGTGTTCTTCCTGGATTTACCAAACCAGTTGCATTCACCGCCTGCCTCCGCACCCAAACTGGGCGAGATTCCACTTGGATACTGGACAGAGCCAGGTCAGGGAAAACTGTTTTGATTTTTTTGACACAAGGAATGTGCTTAACTGGTGCTATGTGACAACTATGGCCTCACCCTGTCTTTCACCAAGTGCTCAGTATCCTTCCACAAATCTCCCCGGTCCTAACCCAGCAACCAAATCCAAACACCAAACCCAAAACTCACCACCCACCACTACCACAAAGACCCCTACTCTAAAGGAGCTGCGCCCGGAAGCTTGAAGTTTCCTCACATGAGAATGGTAGGCTAAACTCACCATGTCCCCATAGATTTCATCAGCCAGGATGGGAATGCAGTTTCTGGAGGCAACTGGGAGGGAAGACAAAAAGGCGAATCAGAACAAAAGCAGAAGGCGTGAAAAGGCTGCGCATATACATTGTGCGTCCCAGACGAATCACCTGTGAGGATGTCTTGCAGGTGCTCCTTGCTGTAAACAGAGCCACAAGGATTCGAGGGGTTGTTGACGATTATGCAGGCAGTCCTCTCATCAATCAGTCTCTCCAGGTGCTGTAAATCGATCTCCCAGGACTTCTCAGGCTAAAAAGACAGGCAAGTGACATCCATCATAACTCACCACATAATAAACAGCTACTCAGTGATCAACTCTGCAAGCTTGACATGAAGTTCACTATATTTAGTAAAAAACCACAATTAAATTTATGATTAAATTGTGTCTCCATTACAAGATGGTGTTTATTTAAGGGTGCCAGTGCGCAGGGGAAACAGAGAGTGAAGCCACAACCTCACATACTACCTAAGATCACAAATGCTGATTGCAGAAAATACCATATGTGTACAAGTAGATGATGACATCAAAGTCTTAAAATGCTTAAACATAAAAGTGTTTTGTAACAACAGTCAAGTCTGATTAGAGAAGGATGAATCTTACTAGATTTACTTTCCCTGTCACTCATTTTACTGTACCTTTTGTCCCCGCCCATTTTTGCTGGAGGCCTCAGTTTCTGATTGGCTGTGGCTGGGGGTGTGCGAACAGACGAAATATGGGGAGCAGAGGAACCTCTATTCTAACAGCTAATTAATGCCAGATGTGCATCATTTCTGCAAGCAGACGTGGGGAGGAGATTTTTCATCCAATCACCTCCACAACCTCCTCTTTCCACTCCCCCTCGCTCCATCACCCTAGAGCTACTCTTGTCCATCCCCATACTTTGCTGTCTTTCTCCTTCCATTTCCTCATCTACAGCCTCAAACTTATTTCACATCCTTTCATATCTTGACCATCTACCATCAGTCTATCTACAGCACATACCAGTCAGTTTACGAACACCTAAAATCATGTCTATGCTCTCCATTACAGAACTTACAAGAAGATTGTAGTGCTTGACCTCGATGCCAAGGGAGACCGCAAGTGTTTTGTAAAGGGAAAAGCCAGGACAGGGAATGAGGATGTTCTGCCCTGGGTTGCACAACACATTGATAGCCAGCTCAATGGCCTGACTGCAGCCGCTGGTTAGAATGACGTCCTGGTGAAGAAACACAGAGATATATACAGTAAGAATCAGACACAGGGAAAGGAAAAAAAACGGGATGTACGTGACCTCAAATGCCGCATAAGGAAGTAATTAACTTCAGTGTGCAAGAAGCCCACCAGGAAGGCAGGGTTAAGTACAACACCAGGCTGTGAGCTGCTGGACATGCTACCGATAAGCATGTTCTGAATGGGAGCTGATGGTGGAAGTTGATAAAGTTGCATGATGGGAAATGGGAAGATGATGCGACTGACCTTGGCCTCCAGGGGAGCTTCAGGACAGCTGTAGAAGTTTGCTACCGCTTCTCTGCTTTTCTGATAACCTGTTAAAAACAGGGAAAAGATACCTATCAGTCCTACTTTCGGAAGCTGGTTCTGGGCAACAGTCTTCAAGTTACATAAGAGATCCGAAGCTGTATATCACTCTCCAGCATTCTGGCCTCCGGCCTTAAATCTTATGTGCTTGCCCAGATCCCATATTTGTCAGTCCAGGCACCTCCCCAGTTATTAGGTTACTGTCCCTCAGATCTCATCAACACAACGTGTGAAGATGATATTTCTTTTGACTCTTACCTACAGAGGGAGCATAGCCGTTATACTTGTGTGAGTCAATGGCATCTTTCATGGCCTGAAGAACCTTGTCATCTGTAGGCAAGTTCCCGAACACAGTAGGATCTCCTTCAGAAGCATACACACACACACACACACACACACACACACACACACACAAGAGACAGAGAGAACATTTGGAAAATCTATGACATTGAGGATCGAGGAAAACTAATTAGATCAATGGTTTGACGTTAGGACTCACCGATGGAGAGGGCAATCATTGGCTTGTCAGGATTGGGAGTGATCTTCATGCCGTCCACAATGGCACGGATGGGATTCAATGTATTCTTGGACATCTCCGAGACTCTAATGTTCCACCTCTTTTTGCGGATCTTCATCTTGTCCGAACGGACGTTGCCATTCATGTTAATGGTGTGAACTTGTTGGGTGTGAACACCATTCCCGTTCATATGAACCATGTAAGATTTGCTCTCCATGTTTCAGCTAAAAATAAAGAGAACACTGAAAAAATGAAAAAGGGGGGAATTCGTTGTCTCATTTCTGAAACTTTCATTCTAATATTCTGATTATGTTATTACACATCTGCTACTGTGTGTGGTGGGACTCTAATTAAACGTAGCAACCAGCCCGCCGGATACACAGCGGTTTTAGAAACTTCGGAAATACACTGATAGCAGTTTTAATTTGTGACATGTATAACCTTTTCAGATAAAGACTTTTTTGGCGTTTTACAAAAGTTGGCATATATCAGTTCTCGATTTCAATTTGATTATTTATTAAAATATAAAAGTATTTTGACGCCCATTAATTTTGCAATAAGTACTAACTTGTAGCTTTTTAAACCTTTATCAGCAGCGTAAATTACATGGTTACAATTAACTTCAAACAATACAAATGCATTGAATTTTTTTTTATTAAAACGGCAATCTTTCGATAACTTACTATCACTTACTATAACATTATATGCATTTTAGAATAATTATTTACTTACATTCTAATCAATTAACTTACCTATAGCAACAACAAAAAAATGGGTGCTGCAAAATATCGACAAAATTCCACCGTGTAGCTACGTAAAGAATATTATTATAACATGTATTTAATCAGATTGACCGGAATTTCTTCACGGAGTAGCTTTATATGAACAGGTCAGAAACCTTAGCGGGCTTCTCATTGGTGGAGAATGAGGGCTGTGCTATACACCCCTGTTACATCATACGTAAAAACTTGTAAATCTATTAATGAAACGGAATGTTTATGATACTTAACCCTTTGTAATGATTTTGGAATACTTAACGATAAACACACAAATAACAAGTGGAATATTTTTTCCAAGTTGAAGTTTAGGATCGAACCATTTTCAGAATGTATTCCTATAAAATCCTTCATACCTAAACAAATTAGTCTTGTTCTGAAGGATGCCAAATTGTCCTTATTCAAATAAACAGCTGTTACGTATTAAGGTATGTATTAAAGTATTTCCTGTATTTACCCACCGCGAGCGTGATCAGGAAAAAATATTATTCAATTCAGTTTATTTTTATATAGCGCATTTCTCAACAGAGTCGCCCCAAGGCGCTTTACATGGAAGTATGGTGATGCATTACAAAATCATTAAAGTAATACAGAACGGAAAGAAGGAAGTACAGAAATTAAATTAGAAGATGGACGGATGGATTGATTTTCTCATGCTCTTATATATCGTTGGAATTATTTTATATTTACTAAGAGAATTAGTTTTCCAGTCCTGGACTCAGTGCCGGGACAATAACAGAATCACTAAGGGTCTATCTGAAATTAGTGAGGGCGCTGGTCGCCACAACCATGGGCTGACTTGAATTATTAATGTGAGGGTGCTATGTGCCCTTAGGCAATCTTGTAAACCCAGGCCTGCCTGATCGTCAGGTTCCTCATCAAGGACATGCTCATTGCTGTGATGTCAGTGAAGATAAATGCATTATGAAACAATTATATAAAAAGGGAGGGGGTGGGGCACTGAATTCCAGCTCTGTTCCAACTAACACAGTGATGTCCTTGGACCTCGGACTCCCCGCCTCCCCCATGCCCATCCCTATCCCATCTGCCCGTCCCTGCATGCTAGCCCACACCTCATCATCGCAGGGTCCCTTGTTTGAACACGTCTTGCCGATTGATTGGGTCGATCACTCACTCACCCTCCCGCTCCCATTAATTTCTTCCCCCGTGCCCCCTACCCTCGCCCCATTCCCAGACCTCTTGTTAACGTTGCACAGCACACATGTGCAGCCAGTGACCCATCAGACCATGTTAAAGCCATTAGCTGTCAATAGTTACATTTTATTTGATTCCAGTTAAACCTCAATTTAGCCACTCATCAGGGAGGTATCAAAGCTCAGTGTTCTTGTTCTGCCACTATGAACACTTTCTCTTGGCCTCACCTTTGTCCCAAAGTTACCAAAATTTATTTACTTTACTTCAGAAGCAGTATGTCAACACGCAATACCAAACAAATTGAGTTATGCAATGCAATTGACTCTGAACTGTTCTGCAAACTATAGAAGAACCGAATGATGCAGATCTTCAGCTAGAGAGGTCAGGACGGTCTTGGTAAAGAGGTTGTATATTTGCGTGCTGTTTGACAGCTGTGACTGGGAGCTACCCTACAGTATTAGGAATCTGAGGTCTCTCCCTAACAAGATGGAAGAGCTAACGGCACTAACCAGACTGCAGTGGAGATACTGGCAGTGTAGCATTATGTGCTTCTCAGAGACGTGGCTGAAAGAACTCATTCCAGACTCACATGTGACATTGGACGGTTTCCGACTTGTAAGACTGGACAGGAGCGCAAAAGAGAGCGGTGAGAAAAAGGGTGGGGCAATTGCGATGTTTATAAGTAACAGTTGGTGCAACCCGTGTCACATTTGTGTGAAAGAGCAACGCCGCACTCCTGACATAGAGCTGCTAGCAGTTAGCATTCGGCCATTTTACCTCCCGAGGGAGTTCTTGCATGCCGTCGCGATAACTCTGCATGTTCCCCCGTCAACCAACCTGCAAGTTTCTTCACACTGTAGTATCACAGTTGCAGACATTGCACCCCAAGCCCTCTTTTTTATCTCTGGAGACTTTAATCATGTTTCCCTGAATGCCACTCTCCCCACTTTCGCGCAGTATGTAAATTGCCATACCAGAGAAAATAAAACCCTGGATGCATTTTATGCAAACGCTAAGGCTGCATAAAGCTCATCACCCCTGCCCCAACCAGGCCGTTCTGACCACAATCTGATCCACTGATAACTCCTGATGGCACTCAGAGACTGCTTCGACACAGCTGACTGGGAGGTGTTATGTAGCTCACAAGGGGAGGATGTGGATAGCTGGACTACCTGCATCACGGACTATATCAATTTCTGTGTAGACAACACTGTGCCTATCAAGAGGGTACGGTGTTTGCCAAATAACAAACCTTGGGTAACCCCAGCATTGAAAACCCTTCTGAATGAGAAGAAGATGGTTTTTAGATCTGGAGACAAAGAGGAGCTGAGGAGTGCAGAGGGAGCTGAAGAGGGAAATCAGGAAGGGACAGGCAGTGCTGCCCCTGACCAAATTGGGGCCCTAAAAAGAATTTTATTTTGAGCGCCGGCGGGGGGGGGGGGGGGGGGGGGGGGGGGGGGGGGGGGGGGGGGGGGGGGGGGGGGGG
>JAODLD010000021.1:19060348-19078774 GCA_026781065.1 Mormyrops boulengeri
AAAAGCTATTATAAGGACTTTGGGCTTTATTCACTTTTTTATACACACTGCTATTATTCTGAACACAACTGTATATATTTCAGATATTATTAATGTGTAATTAGTATCGATTTCTATGAGTTTCAGATTTGGGGCCTGTATTAGGAGACAGAAATTCTTGCCGAGTTGGGTAACTTGTCGGATTTAAGGTTCCACAGTTTAAATTGACTTTCTTTGTTCACTTACATTTAGCCCAGGCTACCTTAAATGAGGCAAATCTAGTTAACGAACTATGCGATACGGGCCCTTGGTCAGTGAACTGACTGTCAGCTGGCTAGCGCTTCATATACTAACACTGAAGGATGAAATGCTTTTGGCCCTGAAGACTGCACTAAAACTGCAGTGATTATGACATTTCCTGGATTGGGCCCACCCCCTCCACTTTGCTCCTCCCACCTGCAGGAGGCCCAGGACCACCAACAGCCATGAGGAGAGCACTTTGGACTTCAATGATGCCTCTTCTCGTGAGAACTTGCCACCAGACCTCTTTGTCCCCTGGTGTCTCCCACTGGAGGGTGATCCCTGTTACTGCGACGAGCTTCCAGCCACATTCCTCTAGCGCCAAGGTGCGCTCGTACCTGCATTACTTGAAGCGGAAGATAAAGCCGGCACCCACCCCACCCTACAGCCATGTGTGCCAGGTGGGGGACCCAGTGCTGCGGGGGCAGGCTGCGGCAGTGGAGCCGGGGGCAGTGCTCGGAGCCGAGGTTCAGGAGGTGATCAGGAAGTTGGTGACAGTGATGCGGCGCCTGGACAGCGTGGGTCTGAGCGCGCCACAGATCGGCGTGCCACTGCGCATCTTGGCATTGGAGTTCCCGGAGAGAATGCTGCAGGACGTGTCACCTGCAGGGCAGCACGCACGAGCTCTGACGCCGGTGCCACTGCGCATCTTCATCAACCCGCAGCTACGCGTCCTGGACTCCAGGACGGCTGCATTCATGGAGGCGTGTGAGAGCATCTCTGGATTCTCTGCCTGCGTACCACGCTACCTCTCCGTGGAGGTGTCAGGTGATCATGATAGGCTGCGGCGCAAACTGAAGGAAATGGAAAACGGGGGGAAGCTGTAATTCTGAAAACATTTTGTTACACCTTGATTCCAAAGGTTTTTATATCACACATACCCAGACCCTCCCTGGTTCCTGTGTGGGCTGACTTGCCATCATTTGTGTGGCTTAAGTAGACTCCGGTGCAGGCCTGAAATTAAATCTCACTAAAGCATTTGATAAAACATCTGCTAAATAATGTCATGTACTTGATACACATTTCCTGGAAGTAAAACACCACCAACTTCCAACTGATTTTGCTGTTTAGGTCCACGGGGAACACAGAACTTTGCTTTGCAAAATACAATATAGTTTATGGGAAATATTTAGGTTTTCGTAATGAACATCTGGGGAGATTAATAATGTCATTATACTCTCTCATAGTCCTTCAGGGAGTTTAGCAAAGCTGTTGCATACATGAAAATTAAATTTGATTTAGCTAAGAAAATAAAAGCAGTAATATGATTAGGTATGTTCTTATTTATATTTGCTGGTCTGCTACAGTACAACATCCATCTCTATAAAGAGCTAAAATTTTGAACTCTTATTGGATGATATATGGTAAAAAATGTTCATTCTGGGCACCATAAAGGCATTGGCGCGGTTATAATGCTGCTGCCCGTGTTTCCCTCAGGGCTGAACGAGAAGGCAGAGCCTGTCACATGGCAGGTGAGCGGCTGGCCCGCTCGGATCCTGCAGCACGAGCTGGATCACCTGGACGGCGTCTTGTACATCGACCGCATGGACAGCCAAACATTCACCAACATACACTGGGCGGAGCACAATGACTAACGGGCGTGTGCTGGGTGGGGAGGAAATGATGGTGGACAGCCAGTCAGTGACCAGCACAGAGCACAGCAGGATTGGCTCCTATGATATCTATTCTCTCCGATGTAAGCAGGAAGTAACACACTCCAGTTACTGCAACTGGAAAAATAAAAGTCCGGTGGACTTAACACAGTATGTGGTATTAAACAGCTGGAACACAGTTGGTGGTATCAGTGATCTTTCTTTTGATAAATCACAATCAGTGGTACATTTGGTAGTTGTTACACATGGTGTGAATAGGCCACAGCTCACTAAACACATTATTCTAGGTATGAAAACATTTTCACACTGTCAGAACTAAAATGGCATTGGCAATTTAGAAACAAATTTCTTGTTGGCAAGCAAATAGCATATTTTTCTGTTTGACAAAACAAAAAAAAAAGTGTCTAGAAGGATGTGTTACATTCGGTGCTACCGTTTCCAGGAGACAAAGCCAGACGAAAATCAAACTACTCTTGAGACCCGAGCTTTTTCATGTAAATCCCACTGAGAGGTCAAGATGTGAGTCTGCATTAGGAAGTAAATGACTGAAATTTTCAACTGAAACAGACAGATTTGTAAATGGTTCCATATCATTCTCGTATCCTGTAACCGAGGGACAGTGACTTTGTTATTTTCAAGGTGAAAAAATGCGGAAGCTTGCAAGGCATCGTTACGCTTTCCAGGGACTATTACTTTGGGAAATATTAGTTTCCCCAGACAAGCCCAAGCTTTTATACAGCATGAAGGAGGGCAGGTATTGTCCCTCTGGGAAATTGGTATCTCCAGAAGGAATGGCTGCTGGATACAGTACCTGTTTTCTCGTTGTCACCTTAACAGCAAGACAGTTCAAGGCCATACCTCAGATAACGCTCCCATTCTTCTAACCCAAAGGGAGGTGAGGTTCAGAAGGTAAAACACTTGAACAGCAGTTAAAGAAGGAGCATAGTCTCTCGAGGGCCTTGTCCTTGAATTTGAGTTATTTCTAGTAAATAGAAAATGGTAAATAGCACAGAATCTCAGGCCATATTCATCAATAACACAGTAAAATTCTAACATGTTAAACACCCAGCAGTAATGGTTGTATTTGGATGTCATTTGGTACACGTGCAGTTCAGCGATGGGTATATAAATGATTCGATTTGCAAGGAGCTGGTACGTCTAGTCACCAGACACAGAGGATGCCTCGTAGACGCATTAGACAGCATTACCAGCACTTGACAGAGTTTGATAGGGTTCACATTGTGGGTTTGCATGAGGCCAGCTGGTTGTACCGTGCAATTGCCCGACGCGGGGCATGCAGATGTCACAGTTGCCCAATGTTGGAACCAATAGGCACGTGAGGGAACCCACATATCTCGTAAAGGTTCCGGTTACCCGAGACAGACCATATCAAGGGAGGATCGTCGTATTGTGCCGCATTTCAGAACCCTATGACATCTACACCTGCCATCCAGACACAACACTCTCTACAACACCTAGTGTCATCCTGCACCGTGTCTCGGCAATTTGGCATCAGCCAGACTACACGTTCACCATCCCATGTGTAGGCTGCCGTTAACACCAGCGCAGAGATGGCTGTGTTTGGAGTTGTGCCATAAACAGGAGGCATAGACTGATGATGAGTGACATCATCTCATGTTCAGCGATGAATCTCGGTTCTGCATTACCACGGATAACTGTTGTGTGTGCGAATGGTGGCGCCGAGGGGAGAGGACCAATCCTGCCAATGTTGTGGAGAGACACACCGGCGTTCCTCCTGGCATCATGGTGTGGGGAGCCATAGAGTATGACTTCAGATCATCTCTGGTAGTGACTGGGAAGACCCTGATGGCACAGCGCTATGTCAGTGACATCTTGTGTCCACATCTCTTACCCCTCCTGAGACAACACCCTGGTACAGTCTATCAACAAGACAACGCCCGTCCACACATGGCACGTGTGTCTATGGACTGCCTGCATCACGTTGAGGTCCTCCCGTGGCCAGCCACGTCCCCCAATCTTTCCTCAATTGAACCCGTGTGAGGATACAAAGGCTGAACGGCTCTCTTCTGCACTGTATTGCCGCCCGCATGTATCCAGGCCTAGGCGAGTGCCACAGTGTGCCCATACTGCCAACTCTGTTGTATGTTTGATCTGAAATTATAATCATTGCGATACAGTTACATGACCTTTCACTACAAGCAGATTCATTTTATTTCCACCACTTTTTTTCCACTCTGTGTGTGTGTGTGTATATGTGTGTATATATATATATGTGTGTGTGTGTGTGTGTGTGTGTGTGTGTGTGTGTATATATATATATATATATATAAATAAATAATAATAAAAAAAAAAGATGATGACGACAGTTTTCTCCAAAACATTAACATTAAATGGTCAACCCTTTTCATATACACTATATGTAAACAGTAGCTATGCTAACCTCCAGGTTTAGTGTCTGTTTTAGTAGAGGCTAGAAGCATTTACATGTTCAGATTGTTTTAGGGGAATATCAGCAACAGTGGATACCCTGTAATAAATATAAGCCAAACTGGATCCATGAAAAATACTGAGAAGAGTGATGAATGTTTGAAAGTCACCGGAATACAGGGATTCTTCTGATCTCATATTTGGAATCTTAATATTTGGATTTGTGCTCCCCGGTGCCCCCCTGTGGAAGCCAGCTGATTTAATGTTCAGGTTTCACAACTTTGCAAACTTGTTGTTAGAACTATCAATACACTTACTCACTGGCAGTGTTGGGCAGTAACGCATTACTCAGTAATGCGTTACTGTAATATTATTACTTGCCCCGGTAACGAGTAGTCTAAGGGATTACAATTTCCAAAACAGTAATAATATTACAATTACTAATTCAACTAATACTGCGAAACCAGAACGTACGTAGGCTTTTTTTATTATGACGATCACCCACGACAGATCAGGACAGTGCTACCTTTGTCCCGGCAGCAAAATGATTTAAACGGCAAAAAATAGAACGTTGAATTTATTAAAACATCTGACATGTTAGCATAGCAGCAATATGATACTTGGCGCTGACTGGGGATTATGATTAATGTCAGACGGGCCAGCATCAGGACATGATATCCTTAATGTGAAGCAACGTTTAATGTTTTGTAAATGTTTGGTAAAACCGCTACACTCCTTTCTAATGTGAGAATTCTCCAGTTAAAAAGTCGGGAGAGACAAGTACGTCATATATTTATCATTTTTCATACAGGCTCCAGTGTTTGTGGTTATGCTGTTTGATCTTTGACTCCTTCTGTACAATGTTAATTGTTTCAATGAAGTGGATTAATTTTTAAAAGAAGCTAGTTGTATGACCCTGTTATGGGGGGTTGGCTATCGAAAGTAATATAGTAATACAACGAGTAATGTAAGTAAGTACTTTTGATACTTAGTAATAAGTAAAGTAATACTATTACTCATAAAACTAGTAATAAGTAAAAAGTAATTTATTACTCTGAGTAACTTGCCCAGCAGTGCTCACCGGTTGGTCCAAACATTCATAATGCCAAGACAACATCGTAAATACTTACCACTTTCCTCGGCAAACACCTGGTGTAGACAGGTCAGAAGCAGTGTAATCTAACACCATGTGCCTGTTCCCGAAGTCAGAAACACAATCATAGGTCAAGCTGCTGGAAATGTGTGGCTCTCCCTGGATGATGTAATACGTGGTGCCCGCCCAAAACTGGAAGTGTGATGTGAGGCTATGTAGGCCACTGTGCTGTAAATCTAATCTCATAAGACCTTGAGCCAGCCTAATGGAACCCTGGAGTATAGCTAATAGCTGATTAGTGTGTGAAAATGAAGGTGATTTTCTACAGAAACTCAGCAAGATAACGGGCATTTTATGCATGACTTTATTACAACATTTTACACAAAATGGTGCAAAATTTGTTTACTATGGAAATATCCTGAGGGAAATCAACAGTTTCATCCTCTAAATAACATTATTATTCTGTATTATTAGTAAGGGAGAAAAAAATCTTCTTTAAGAAGAAAAGGGTACTAAAATCTGTTTGGTCTGGTGTATATGTTCTCCAGGATAGGTACTAGAATAATCCCAATAAGTAGGCAAAATTGAATTTTGTGACACATGATAATAGAATAGTAATCAGTACTAGAGCATTACATTTGCAAAAATGTTTTCCATGTCTGCTACGAAACTATGGGCATATTTTGCAGACTGACTTTAGTGCCTGTGATTCATATTGCATATGGAAAAGTGCATTGTGAAAATGGATTACAGAACCTGACCTGTTGCGCTTACGGACACTCCACTTCACTCCTGGACATGCTGAGCAGCTTCTACGCCCAATTAGAGCTGCGAGGCTCGGACACTGGGGGCGTGACAGCGTCTCCAGCCCACAGAGCAGCTATACAGGCGTCGGAGGCCACCTTGAAACGGGTTACATCTTGCAGAGCTGCCTGATGTCATGCTCTCATGTGCCCTGAAGGCATGCACCGCGCAGCTATCACAGGTATATGCTGACACTTCTTACCAGTCCCCCTGTGCATGTGCAGTCAAGAAGACCACGATTGTGCCTGTACCAAAAAAAATAAAAAATCTGCAGTTTCATGCCTAAATGGCTACCATCCTATTGCTTTGCCTTCAGCAGTGATGGAGTACCTGGAAAAACTGGTCATGACGCACATTAACCGCAATATCCCTGTAACCCTGGACCCATTCCAGTTCGCATTCCGGCGAAACAGATCTGTGGATGATGCCATCTCCCTCGCCCTGTACACTGCTCTAGGACATTTACAAAAAGAAGAACATTTGCATCGAGATGTTGTTTATTCGCTACAGCTCAGCTTTTAACAAAACTGTTCCATCCAACCGGGCATTAAAGCTAAGAAACCTTGGTCTGAGTAGCTCCACTTCTGACCAGATGTTTGACTTTCTAACAAAACAGCCAGAGACAATGATAACCAGGGACAAGAGATCATCCAGATTAATCCTGTACTGGTGTTCACCCACAACTGTATGACAAAGCATGACATCAGCAGCATCATCAAGTTTGCGGTGCCATGAAAACAGCCTCTCCTTGAGTGCTAACTAAAGAGACAATATTTCTGTTGACTTAATTAAAACCAGAGACCTTCACTCCCTACTACTCATTGATGGAACTCCTGTTAGGATAGTCAGTAGCTTCAGATCCCTGGGCATCCAGATCACAGAATCCCTTGCACAGTCTCTAAACACCAGCTGCATCTTCAAGAAGGCTCAACAGAGGTTGTTCTTCCAGAGCAGACTCAAGAGCTTTGTGGTAGAAAACTAAACTTTGGTTCTACTGCTGCACAACTGAGAGCATCCTGACTGCATACATCAAAGTGTGGTTGGGTAATGTAACTGCTCAGGAGCTCAACGTAGTGTAAATGATTGTCCAGACAGCTTTGAAGATCATTGACACAGATCTTCCATAGCCTAAGTCAATTTACTATCTCTGCTGCCAGAAAAGGGCTGAGTCCATCATCATGGATGCCAGCTACCCAGCTCACACCCTGTTCACACTGCTGTCTTCTGGCAAACGCTACTGGTGCATCACCACCTGCTTCAGACAGTTACATTCCTCAAGCCATCAGTTTGCTAAACAACTGATGACCTGTATCTATCCACCCACTGCATACCCATTATATTGCATACCACTACATTTTTGATTTATTACCACATATTACATTACCTTTGAATTACCTATTACTTATAAATACGCCTATTTACTATTATTCCATCTACCCAACCTGTAGCACTGTAATGTCCTTTCACTGTGTTCCCCGAATACCTATGACAATACAACCTGAAACGACTATATATTATTTGAATATTACATATATACAGTGTATCTCTAACAATTCTGTACAAGTCTATACAATACAACAGTAATTTCCAACAAATGTACTGTACCATAGTGTAAATTTTCCACAGAAAAATAATATTTTGGTTGTAGTCAATGGAAAGAGAAAGAAAATGAAGAGAATTATATTTTCTTTCTAGAGTGTTGCACTAACAATACAAAAGACTGTGGGTTAAAATCCCAGAAAATGTACATGAATTGATAGTTTTTCCTCTACTATAAGTCAATTTGGGTAAAAGCATCAGATAAATGGGAAAATGTCACATAAATGTACAAAATTTTTCCCTTCTCTACAAATCCACAGCTTGATCTGAATTTTACAATTATATAACATCCAGTTCACTTTTGGATATTTGTAGCCCTTAAACCATTGCTTGCTTTCTGTGTAGATGTATTTGATTTCATATCTGCTAGGAATTCAGAAACAGGTGCTTGTTGCTCATTTTGTGAAACTTGGTCAACAGCCATTAATGTATCACCAATTCATTAGATGTTTCCTGATACAGGAGATGCCCAAGGCATTTTGGCTGTTTGTTTGTTCTTGTCATCCATTGATCTTGTGTCTTAGCTGAGGTCACGTTCTTCTTCACAGCTGTTTCTGATTCCATGTGCCTCAAGACCAACATTTTCCTACTTCATCAGCAGCCTTTTAAACATCTCAGCATATCAATCAACTGTCTGAGTAACAAACAATTAGATGGTATCTATACAAAATTGTTTTTTCAGCTAGCTATGAGAAACATCATGTTATTTTGTTTCATTGTATTTGTTATTCTGGCTGCTCATCCCTTATATTTCAGCAACAGTCAAGTTTAGAATGTGTTTCAAAAGGACCTCATTGACACCCATGGGACTTTGTGTCCAGGTTGTTGAATCATCTACCATTTCTGCTTTGGCCATTGGTAATCTCTCCTAGCCCTTTCAGACACCACATCCTGTCATTGTCTAATGGTATGATCACCTCACTAATACTCCTCGCTGATTTCTTACAGTCTTTTTTATCATTGCTCATAATTTTCTCAATTTTTGGGGACATTCTTCCAAAGGCTGATTATGTTGGGCTGCATTTTGCATGCAGAACTTTGGTCATGAGTGACATAGTTAACATTGATCTTTCTACATCACGTGCACGGCGTAGCTGGGGCATGAATTTTAAAAAGACGGCTGCCACTTTGGTTTTGTCGCCACCCATCTACCCGCTGGGGGTCTGTCTCTCCACTCTTCTGCATTGCCACTTTCTATCCTGCTTTGACTTAAGCAATTTTTTCCACTAGCGTGCCAAGCTACAACTAGGTCATCCTTTCATTTGGGAAAAAAAGTTCCTGTTGTTTTCGTGACTATCACTGTATGTATACAGAGTCAGAGCAAACTGGGACCTTTTTTGGCCCAGCTTCACACCTGGTACGATTTCAGTAAAAAGCAGCTTCAACAGGCTGTTGTTACCATAGTTTCGATAAATGACTAATGCAGTGTCATTTCTTAGGCATGAATGAATGTTTGGTCTGTTTTTGCTGAACATTAGACAACAGCAAGACAATAACACACATTCAGTTTGGACAAACAATACAATCTTATGGGATCTAGACTTTTTTCTGCAAGTCCAGAAAACTCTCAAGGCCAAGGGAAGGGAAAAAGAAGAGAAAGAAATAACTAAAGCTGCCCAGACCATAAAACAGGCTGCTGATGTGGCACTGTGAGTTACTGAGTAACAAGGTCTTCCAGCACATTAAGAAGTCTTAAAAAGTGTTCTGATTAGATACATTCACTTATATTCACAGCCTCTTCTCCTCAGGTTTCATTGTGAATCAAACAGACCTCGGAAATTAAATTCTAGTTTATCGTGAATTCATTTTCTATACCCACTTGTCTTTCTAGTGTATCATTGGGTGTAGCTAATTTTCGGTTTAAAATAGAATAATACAGATTTGCCATAAGACTTCTTACGTAAACGCGAGGATCCGAAAGCGAGAGTGTCACGCCAGATGCGTGAGAGCTGGCAACCGTGCATTGAATACTTACAAAAACATTACGCAGGGAAAGCGTTTAAGTGATTATCCTAGTCAGTGAAGTGTTAACACAATCACCGACTTCAGGGAAAAAGCTCAGCTGATCTCCTTTAACATGTATTTAGTAGTAATGGAATGTGTCTAGAAGTAATATAATCTGGCAATCCATTTGCTGAATCTTACTGGCCAGCAGGGCTGGATTGGCCATTTGGCCTAACAGGCATTTCCCGGTGGGACGATGGGTATCTAGGGCATCAAAATTCATCACGGGGACCCCCGGTCAGCAAAATTTACAATGAAGGTCCCCAAAATCCATGGCCGATTTTTAATCCCGGGCCAGACAACATATTCGTGCTAAACAGCCACTATATACGGTTCATCAGGGGGCTCCCATGTGGAGCACCATGTTCTTCTCTATCTCCTATCTTACCATATACACCAGAAGCTGTTGTCCATCCAGAGTTTTCCTTTCCATCCAGTTCCACTAACTGTAGAATGGGTTCCCACCTAGCTAAACTTGTTACTGCAGCTGGCAGGGCATTCAAAAGTTTTCAGATGTGAGTAATAAGCATTCATTCCTACCATAGCTGGTTTAAATCTTTGTTAACTGTGATTATCAGTATAAAACTGTGTAGTTATTCTCATTAACATCTATCCATTTTTTGTACCTGCTTGTCCTATTCAGGATAACGGAGCCTATCCTGGAAGCTACGGGCGCAAGGTAGGGAATAACCCAGGATGGGGCGCCAACCCATAGCAGGGCACACACACATGCACACCTACTGCCAATTTGGTAATGAACCTCCAATGAACCTCGGCATGTTTTTGGACTGTGAAATCTATAGTCCCAGAGGTGTTAATTATAATGTTTTGAAAGTTCGGGCGGTGCTTAGATAACGGTAGTAGAGGGTGTGACCATGCTTTCCGCGTTTCATTTAAAAGCCACAGAAGTACATGTCCCGCTCACTCGAAGCACCTGTTCGCGCGCCGTACAGCTCGCTGACATTTCTAGATCTTATCGAGATGTCAAACGCGGACAGAGTCGTGTTAGCGCTCGGCGGAGCGGGCGTAGTGGGATCCGGCGTCGTGAAGGCGCTTCTTGATAAAGGTAAGGAACAGGGGTAAAGACAGGGACTGTCAAAGCCGCATAAGAATGAATAATATATATATAGCTATATATATAGTAATTTCTTGCAGCAGCAAAATATAGGAATATTATTATTTGTATTCATGGAAAGACAAAAAATATGGACTGAGGTTTTTGTACTTTAATCTGTGATGGCATTAAGAATGACAGTTCATAGGTTATTGTACTGTTGAGGTTCCATTTTCCACTAAAATGTGCGTCTGTGCTGCGCTCGGTCCTGCAGCCGGAGCACAGTACGCAGCAGTAGGGCTGCTCGGAGGTTACGGTGCGTGCCCGGTCAGTGCACCAGAACCGCACAGAACACCAGAGCATCCATGCGGCTCACGTACAGGTCTTACACTAGGTTTCTGAATGCCCTTTGAAATACGTTTTAATTATAAATATGTTTGGGTAAGTGCGACTATATGTCGCAGTTATGCAGTTTTTGCTTTGATACGTATGTTACATCATGAATGCTTTTCAAGCTGATGTTTACTTGTATTGAATATGCCGCGCTATGTAAAAAAAAATTAGGCATAGTAACTCCGTTGTATTGATCAATTTGAAGTTCCTGGTCCTTGCCTACGTACTTCGGAGGATTTAGACAGCGCGTCCTGCTGTGGCTTCTCTAGAGAACTTCAAAAACTGACTTAATTGTAGCCTACATCATTGTCACGGGGTTGCCAGGTTTGGTCAGCTGGGTGGCATGAGATTTTCAATTCGAGACAAGTCTGCACACACATGCACAAGCATTTAAATGTATGCAACAGTTTTTTTAAAAAAAATCTTAGTCTGTGGGGTTTGCAAACTACTCCAAAGCTTAAGATGTAGCTAGTTTTAGGTTTAAAATAGAATAATATAGATTTGCCATTAGACTTCTTACGTAAACGTGAGAATCTGAAAGCGTGAGTGTCACGCCAGATGCGTGAGAGCTGGCAACCGTGCATTGAATACTTACAAAAACATTACGCAGGGAAAGCGTTTAAGTTTAAGTGATTATCCTAGTCAGTGAAGTGTTAACACAATCACCGACTTCGGGGAAAAAGCTCAGTTGATCTCCTTTAATATGTATTTAGTAGTAATGGAATGTGTCAAGAAGTAATGTAATCGGGTAATCATTTGTTAAGTCTTACTGGCCAGCAGGGCTGGATTGGCCATTTAGCATATTTCACCGTGGGACAATGGATATCTAGGCCTTCAAAATTCATCATGGCGACCCCCCAGTCGGCAAAATTTATAGTGGGGGACCCCAAAGTCCAGGGCCGATTTTTAATCCCATTGGAGCCCTGCTGGCCATACAACATATTCATGGTAAACTGAAATGTTAGCTATATAACAAATCTGGCAACTTTCATGCAACTGGCGTGACCCTTACACTTTCAGACTCTCACGCACACACGAAATCTCACGGCAAATCTATATTACTCCATTATAAACCTAAAATTAGCTACATCAAAAGCGTTGAGGTAGTTTGCAAACCCTACAGACTATTTACAAGGTGTTAAAACTGTTACATACAGACTTGTCTGACCAAAGTTGCCAAGCCCGCATAGCCTATTAGTGATAAATGTCATTGGTAAAATTGGTATAATTTCAGGTCACAGGTGTTTCAGGGTTTAATTGCATTAGCTGACTAGAGAAAACAAATGCCTTAGAAAATGTTTTGAGGGTATGTTAAGCTAAAGTCACTACCGAAGGTGCATGATATCATTCACCACATTAAGCACATCATCCGCCCATAACCGGGAAGTGCCCTATATTAATTATAGCCACGCTTAACCTAAACTAAAGGAAAATTTGTCAGAGAGCCAAATTTTTATGTGTTGGCATGATGGAGAAATCGCAAACCCTGCCCTGTTGCTCAGGGCTCACCGCAGGCGCCTGCAATAATCCCTGCGGTGGCGAGTTTCACGAGACCCAAACGCCTGCTTAATTGCCGCATCTAGTTTTATTGACTGCGACTGTAAACCTCGACGCCTGGTCGCGACTGAGAACACACACAAAAAGAAAAGCAAAATAAACATCAGTCAAGGAAATGCAGGAGCGCCGCAGCGAGAGATTCACGGCGCCGTAACGACGTTTGGGTCACCTCTGTGTGAATGATGGAGACCCGAGGCTGTGGACCCAACCACGCCTGGTCAACACAGGGAACAGAACACTGTAAAAGCGGAACACTGGTGGAGTGTGTTAGATCTCAATATAGACTAACAGTTATTTCGAGAAATGCTAGGGCTTATAGAACAATGACATCCTCGCGCAAGGGCGGCCTTCGTCACGTGGTCAGGTGCTTGGCGCTACTCATAACCCGTTCGTATTCGAAGGATTGATTTTGATCTTAGTCAGTGTTTACTTTTTTTATGATATGAATACATATAACTTGGAGTTTGCAATTTTTTAACAATTGCATAAACATAAAATATTAAAAACATGCTGAGTATGCTTTGCCTATACAGAACTATACGTTTGACTTTTACAATGTCTGATGATATTTACATAGCTATTTCAACATGGCCAGTGTTCAGAACACTAATTACATGCATATATCTACAGTTGTGTGTAAAGTAACCTTTTGCCTCTTTGAAGGTTTCAAGGTTGCCGTTATATCCAGAGACAGCAGCAGACTGGAGAAACTGAAGGCGTTCATTTCACCGTCCACCAAAGACAGACTAATCACTGTGGTTGGAAACGTAGGTAAGGGATGCATGCAACTCAGTCTGCTTTCACCTTTGGTGCATTGGGGGATGAATGGGCATGAGATGGAAAGCTGAGGGTCCATCAATATGACGTGCATACATATTGGCGTATTACCTTGCTGTCATAGGCTCCGAGGAGGGAGCGGAGGAAGCGAGGCAGGCTCTGCTGAAGGCGGCTGGGAAGGTGACTGACGTGGTGTCCTCCCTGGGCTTCAGCTGGTGGCAGGGGGGGCCGCCCCACACCCAGACTCTCAAGGAGCTGAACTGGGTGAGTGTGTGACCATTTGGCCATATGTGCTCAGCATCACTGCCTCTCATCTGGTCATCTACTCAGGTCTCTGTCATCACACACTGGCAAAGAAAATTAATACCTTCACTAACCATTTTCTCCTTCATCCATCCCATAGGTCTTGGAGACACTTTTGTTAAGCACCTTTGTGTCCTGGAAGGCTTTCTTCCCACTGGTGAGAGACAACCCTAACGGCACCTATACCTTTATTACAGGTGAATCTTTTTGTCTAAAACCCCAGTACTGATTTCTAGAAAGATACAGGTTAATTTAGTAATATTTCTTTTTTTAAGTGATATGGTTGCAGTTGCTCTGTAGAGTAAGTACTATACTCTGTGACTCTGTGGCAGAGATCTCACACTGAAATGACTTGGGGGCCACCAGCTAGGAGACTGTCTCCCAAAAAAGACCACTTGAGCTTTATGAACCAAAAGTGAAATGAAAAAAGGAAAAAACTATGTTTCTATTTCACTAATCCATAAGAAAACCAAGTCAATGCGGATCATTTTACTGATAAATTACAAAGTGGAAACGAGAGACCGACCTGCGGACCAGATTCAGTGATGAAAGAAAAACATTTAACAGGACAGATAAAACTCGGTCTGGCCAGTGGGACTGAACCTTGAGACCTCTGCCTTTGGCTAAGACAGATGTGCTGTTCTTTCAAGTTACACCAAATGGTTGTATGACGTGCTGCAGGGGGCGCCGGTGAGAAGCTACTGATGCCAGGTACTGGATTCCTGACACTGGGGGCAGCGAGCGCACTGGCGTTCTGCCAGGTGCTGCGGGAGGAGTACGCAGAGGTGCCCTGTAAACTCATCCAGGTGAGGCCCCTCCCTAGTTCTTAAGGTGATGCTCCTTGATCCTGATTTGCTGCCGTAATCATGGAAGGGCAGAGATTCTCCGAGGTCTTAAAATATTGTTATGTGTAGATACTGGCGGAGCCGAGCCTTCTCACATGGCGTTTACCCAGTCAACGCTTCATAAACAGGGGACAGAACAAGATTTAACTGCAGTTATATGAAAATAGAACAAATGTCATAAACTAGGTCAGCTAGCTACCAGCATTCCGAGCCATTTCCTTTGGTTTGCTTGTGAACTGTAATTACTGTATTCTGTAAGCCACCATAGAAATTCACACAATACATAAGTCAAGTGAAAGATATTGAAATGGGAAGTTCCTGTTGGAGTAAGGCTGAAAATGTATGGGAGATTTAATTATACAGATATAGCACAATTAAAATGCATGAAGAGTATCCATTCAAAGAGCTGTCAGAGTTCAGGGCTACCTTTGAGATTTTGGCTTTAGACTTTAGAGAGTTTGGCACATCTTCTTGATGAACCATAAGCCATGGGATTGCATAATTATGGAAGTAACGTACAGCTGACTGAACTTCTGATGAGCGTTTCTGCCCTGTGACAGCTGAAGATCAACAGCGGTGTGGCAGCCCCTGAGCGCATGGGCCCAGGATACCTGAACCACCTGGAGCTGGGGGAGGCTGTGGCTCGCGTGATCCAGCAGAGAAGCGCGGCTCATAGAGTCTTTACTATCAATTGCCCGGCTGATCTCAGAAACATCCCCTCTGAGGGCGGCATGTGAGCCCCCTAACCCACACTCTGCTACCCTGTAGATGCTGCCCCAAACTCATTAGCACCAAACTCTAACACAATCCCTGCCTATTCATTCTGAAAATTAATATCCTAAGCAAAACCTTCAGGACTTTTGGGAAGATAAACCATTATATGACCATGCAAAACTACCAGTACATTTTGTTAATATATACCACTATATAACCATGCAACACCCCCGGTACATTCTGACAATATAAACTGCTATATCACTGTGCAACACCCCCAGTACCTTTTAGAATCATATACAACTACATAACATTTTGTTATGTAGTATCGCAATGCTTCTACCACTATCCTGGTGCACTTTGGTAATATATACCACTAAATCACTGTGCAACACCCCCAATACATTTTGGTAATATATACCAGTATACAACAACCTCGATACATTTTGGTAATATACAGCACTATCACTGTGCAACACCCCAAGTACATTTTGTAATATATACCACTGTATCACTGTGCAACACCCCAAGTACATTTTGTAATATATACCACTGTATCACTGTGCAACGCATCCAAGACATTTTGACAATATACCCCACTATTTTCACTGTGCAAAACACCCAGTACAGTTTGTTGGCTTATACTGCTATACATATACCACCATGCAATGATACCCAGTGCTTTTAAAATATACCATTTACCACAGCAAACTAGCATGACAACATGCCAGGTTTTTACCAAACACAGAATCCCTACCCTCAGCAGTGTTTTGTTATAATGAGAATGTAACTTTTACTGTACATCCATTTCAAATTGAGAAAAATTGTGTTCAAGAAATCGACCATATTTATATAAATATTGATACTTTGCACTCTGCGACTTGTTTTGGTCCCTGTGTCTGTCAAAATCACAAGGGTAGTAAATGATTAGCAGTACCATAATGCAGAACAGATGAAAATACTCTGGTGACTCAAAAGCATACCTTAGTAGGTTTTGAGATACTGGCCCCAGTGGCAACTTGTAAGCAGAAGTGTCTTAATCAAGGCAACATGAACGGTGCCCCCACCACCCCAAACTTGGCACAGTCACTGTAGTAGAGGCATTCAGCCAAGATTTGATAAAATGACACTTTACCACTAGCTGAACTCTCCTTGATGGGAGAAAAGAGCTGTTAATCCCCTCCCAGTGGGTGGAAATAATGTGGCCAGTCAGTGTCCGAGAGGTTTAGCCTCCCGGTGGTCGCTTTGCAGGATTCCGTTGGGATTAACCAATCAGCAATCGACGGCGTGAATGTAGAAACATCCTTGCTCCCATAAGCACTTCCTGTCCCAATCGCTAGGCAGCCACAACACTGCCTTATATAGCTCATACCCATAATCTTCCTGTCTGGGATTCATACTGATGTCTCTTACCATCACCTCATTTGCATGTTTCAATAAATTGTGTTTGTAAGAAAATGGGTTCCTGCGTGTCTGTTTATTTGTTAATGGTCAGTAACTGTAATAAATTTATGACTCTACTGAATTTATATAAATTGTGTTTATACTTGGGTTTGTTGGGGTTGATGGCAGGAGAGTAGATCTTAGTGAGGAAGTCCAAGTCAAGTACACAAATCAAGGTTCACAGCAATGACCTGACTGACTATCGAGCAGGGGTGGGGGGGGGACATTTTTGTTCTATCGCGTGACTCCCTGTCTGCACGAGCTGCTCCCTCTCTGGGCCTAATTATATAGGATGCCAGAAGCCCTGAGCAAATATGGACGGCTGGGGGTGGGGGGGGGTTCAGCAGATCAGAGATGATCTGCAGGAGCGAAAAGCCCCCCTTTTGTTTGCCGCTGTGGTCAGATCTGCAATAGCAAGTTAAAGAATTATGGGCTGACTAGCATTCTGTCTCGCCATACTAACCTGAATACAAACAACTACCATACATGTGTTCTCACCTTTCATATATATATACCCAGGTCATGATTAACTTCATAAAAAACCATCCAGCCAGTGGCCGACACACAGACTGGACTCTAGGCGAGGGGGACGTCATCTTCATTAAGCTGGAGTCCCTCCAGATTCTGGCTCGCCAGTTCACCCACTTGCTACGATTTCATTTAACTAGTGTACAATAAAGTATATACAACTTTTATATTAAAGCCAGCTAGTAAAACGAGGATGGGAATACTCAGTCAGTTTTGCCTTTCACTTGGCAGGCCCACAACCCCATGGCAACCGGTGTGGTACGGTTTCACGACCCGTTCATTTTCATCCTGTCCGGTCCTCCCCTCCACTCCACACACACACACACACACACCCCCATGTACCTATCTAAATGGGGACCTTACATTTATTTTTATGGGAAAAATCGTAACGCCAATCGCGACACCCTTAACCCCTACCCAGCCCTAAACTTAAGCATAAGTAACCAAACAAAATACAAGACTTGTGGAATTTTTGATTGCAGTCACAGATTTAAAATCTGAAAAATGTCCACAAAAAGTAAGGAAGTTTCAGGTTTTACCACACTTTGGGGACATTCTGATCCCTAAATGTGATCTTTGCAAACCCACAGCCACAGCAGAGCCCTGAGGCGTGGTCATTAACCCAGCCCGCAGGCGTAATTACTGAATACAAAGTCCCCACTGGAAGAGCTGTACCCGCAGCACAGATAAGGGGGGGGGTCCATCTGCCTTTCATTAAAATCTGGATCCAGCTGCATCTCTTCAGAACTCAGTTTTTAAATTGGAACTGCATAGGAATAAATACTTAAGCCCTCAGTGGTCACGTTTGTTCCCGTCTTTAATTTAGAAGGGTGTCCGGCGAGCGGCGTTTGGTGCTGAAGCGCAGGCAGGCAGGCAGACGGATGAGGAAATGCGTTCCCACAGAACTGCACATTTTGAAGATGCGAACTGATAAACTCTTAATGGATGGTAAAGCTGGCCTCAAACCCATAGCTGCAGGGTTACAGCCTCTGGGCTATACACTCAGCCCAT
>JAODLD010000021.1:19100627-19115627 GCA_026781065.1 Mormyrops boulengeri
AATTAGAGGACTGATTGGCTGAAGAGTCCTCACACCTGGGTTTGAACAGCTGACCTAAAGGTTACCCCAAAAACCAGTACACACACCGGCCCTCTGCGGATAAGATTGACCCCTGACCTAATGGGAACCAATAAAATAAACAATGATAACTGAGCTAAACCAATCACTGTCTTACAGTGCACCATATCCCACCCACATTGGGATTCAAAGAGCAATGTCTTCAATCTCCAGAAAGAAAAATAAAGAACCTTTATTTGGCAAATAACATATTATGCACATTTAATTGCTTCATGCAAATTTGTAAGCATCTAACAAGTTTTAAAAACACTCCCTACGTTTTCAAAGTTATTCTGATGCCTATAAACTGTAAAACTGCTTCTGCGTAAGCATCATACTGTTTAGCTGTCAGAGGTCATGTTAGAGCTTTATCAGAACAGAAAAGGTAGTCTCTCTTTTGTGGAGAGACAAGCTGTTGGAACGCCATTCGTCGGCATCGGTATTCTCGTCAATAATCCTGTCAGCCAATTGGCCTTTCAGATTGGGGGCGGGGTTATGGGGCGTTCCCGGACTACTTCCCGGGTTATGAACTACTGTATCTTAAACTCTGCACATGAACTCCAAAGAGTTCATCAATCATTTACCACTCCATCAGAAAACAACCTGGAGACGTTTATGTAACGTTTTCATGACAGTGTTCATTACAAAAACATGAACTCATGTTAACCGACGTCCTTACGTTTGGACCCAGCATCTTCCAGCAACGCGTGGCATATATAACTGATACTCCTCAAATATTCACAATAAGCCTCCTGGTAAGAAAACAAAACAAACGTCATTTCCTTGTTGGACACATTACTTGCGAAATAATATTTATTTTTTTGAAACGTATATACTGGACCCATTAAATGACTCGTAACATCCAATTTATTTAAAGCCGGACTACAAATTAACATATATACCGAACAAAAATTATGAATGTTATTCTGGCCGAAAGAATTAAATGACGCTCAAAGCATATTTTATTAATATATGAATGCATACGATCTGATTAAACTGTGTGACCCCCCCCTCCCATCAGAAAATGTCATCAAAATAAGGGAAGAAATGATATTATGCAGGTTCCGTACGTGACACCCATACCTGAACCATTTATCGTAGCTATCAAGACAAACTGGACCCTAACATAACTAATGTCATCTCTCGGGAAGTGCAGTATACCACAGCCATGTATTTTACCTTATGCATGTTCCCCGCATCAAGCTGTATCGCTACGTTAGCCAGTTTCATGGCTTTTTGTAGTGGCTTCATGCCACCGTCTGGTACAGCCGCCGCCATTCGTATTATAAGATGGTATTACTGGAGGTTAGCGCCGCAGCAAGCTTACTGCAGGCACACAGCTTTCACTGCCACAATCGCCTGGAGAGAAACAGAGAGACAGGAGAGAAAATCTCAAATCAGATTCACATTTTATGCTTTGAATTAAAAAGTAACCGGTACTTTAACATTTGTTTTACAACTGTAGTATATCACAAGCTAAAATGGCCCATTTTTTCCTTTCTTTTTTATGTCAGGAACATTGAGAATAGTAATGAAAAACATTTGTGTAACTACAAAGCGTTTACTCACAATGGACAAACTTTAATTCTTAAAATAATAATTCCCCTAAACCTTAGTCACGAGAGCAACTAAAACTTTGATAAGGATTTTATAGTGAAGATGCTCTGTACATCAACCCATCCGCGAGTTATCGCTTTCAGAATCCTACCGATTTGTTTTGGGGCAGGATGGTGGTGTTTGAGCGACTTTCTGTGGCAGTAAACGTGATGCGTTTGTGTCGTTCTTTCGATATGTAAAAACTCATCACTGGCATTTAACCATTAAAGAGAGATACAATTAAAAAAAAAAAACAATAAACAATTTTCCTAAGTTAAATTAGTTTATGTGTTTATAATAATATCTGCTTAAAATGTAAATAAAAGTGTCCCTTCCGTATAAACACCTTAAACAAACTCGTGTTTCTTTAAAATTATATAATTCAATTACTGCAGGAAGCAGGAGACCTATTATAATTACTATTGGAAAAATGTTCGTTTTAAAATAAATTTATCGTAAAATTCTTCGTTTCCTAACAGCCCTGTACTTAAGACCTACTGATCGCAGCCGCACACTCTTCAGCATGTAGTTTCCCAATGACACTACAGGTGGCGCTGCGGCTACATGCGCCACTTTTGTCATGCGGAGGCCGCTCATGGCGCCACTGCTTCTCTCCTCTGTTTTCCTCTCTACAAAAGCCCTTCCGGAAACACTTGTTTACTTTCAGACATGTCCCCTTTCCAAGCATTTCAGTTATGATTTCTGGTTAATTATTTTAAATAAACATCCACTTTAAGTTAAAAACCAGAGCATCTTATTATTCGAATTGAATTGCAATGCATTGCACGTTATTAACCGGTCTTATGTGATTTCGTTGCCCTTTTGATAAATCACAAGCAGATCGATTTTTTAAACTTTTTTGCGCCGCTTTTGAGCGTTTACGGGACACGCATCCAGCTGCCGAAGTGAACCGAGAGGAGCCCACTCCGTCAGTTCTTTCTTTCTTTCTGGACCGCGTCTGTAATGAAAAGGGACCGGCGCGGACGGCTTGCTGCTAGGTCACCACCGACAAGTCATGCCCAGGCAGCCGGGGCCGGTAAGCGACCCGGGCGGCGAGGAAGACCGAGGGCGACCGTGGAAAAGGGCGCTTCCGAAGAGGGGCTTGAGGCGAGCCGCAGGGGCGGCGGTCCCCTGGAAACCAACATGAAGGCGATCGCGGTGCCCGCTTTGGCAGCTGGAGCCGGTGACCGTACTGAAAACGGATCCCACCATACAAGTAAGTGGATTAGCTGCGGTTTACCAGCGTTGAGCTACGCTCTTAAACGAGCTTCGTTAACTTATTCAGCCTTAAAGCTTCCTGCATGCTTTATAGCGCATTTCCTGTAGTCCGGATAGACGGCTTGAGCTTTAATTAAAGAGGGATTTAATTGCATTAGCAGCTTTTACAGATTGTATACAATCTGCACTCGGTCGTCTATCAGCAGAGCTGTAAAATGTGAAAGACGATCACGAGTAATGAAGCTGCAATAAGCCGAGGTGTGATGATGAGGTTTCATGGCTGATGGCGCGCTGTCTTCGTGGAACTGATCAGGTTCGGGTCGGCTCAGCACCGAGTTCTGCCGCCTGTGTCATGGCAAGTTTTCCCCTCGGAGCCTGCGATACGCGTTTGGCCAGCCCCAGGGGCACCCGGTGGAAGAGAAGAGGGAGAAGTCGGCGCTGTTCTTCGCAGACTTCCAGCACCTGGTGGGGGTGCCGGTGAGCCGCGACCCGCTGCTCTCACAGTTTGTCTGTAAGGGCTGCCATGCGCAGTTCTACAAGTGCCACAGCATCCTGCTCGCCTTCCTCCGGAGGGTCAACCTGTCGCCGTCGTCGTGTGACAGCACAGGCGACTGGTGAGACTAGCCGTGGGGCAAACGTCCGCTTCAGTGTTCGTATTTTGTTGCGAGGGACCCTGCTTTTTAAACTTTCTCTCTTTTCAGGGGTAATTCTATGTGCTCGAAGTTGGTAGATGATGCCCTCTTGTCTGGTACGTGTATGATATATATCAAAGTCAGCTTTATTGTCAATTCTTGCCACATGTACAAAACACACAGAGAATTGAAATTTCGTTTCTCACAACCCTTGTGAACAGTTCTGGGATATAAACTGTGAAAGATCTGTCAGCATGACCAATTTTTCCCTTCCTCATCCTCTTATTAATGCCCCCATGTCTCTCCAGCATCCCCGATTACCTCTTCACCCCAGTGTCTCCACAAACTGGTGTCTTGGGCCCACCAGCATGCAGAAGGGTGCAGGTCTTGCCCCAGCCTGCAGGAGGTCCTGCAGGGGCAGTACCAAGGCATGGTGAGGGCAGTGTGGGGGTGTGTAGAGGGACATAGCTATGTGGTGGAAGCCCACATGTACCCAGGCTCCAGCCCTAGAAAAGCAGCCACATCACTGTGGCCGGAGAAGGAGGAAGAGACCTGGAGGAGCAGGGCCCTCAAACCTGGGGTGGTCCTCACAGCCACCGGCCCACCCGAGGGAATGCCTATAGCCCCGCCCAGCCCGGCAGCGGCACCTCAGAGCCAGAGTCCCGGCCTGAAACCCATGCTGAGCACTGACGCTATAGATACCACAGAGGGTGAGTAAGAGGCTTAACACGATGTTCCCCAACCCAGTCCTCAGAGACCCTCAGACAGTCCACGTTTTTGCTTCCTCCCAGCTCTCAGCCAATGACACTGAATACCAGATATGGGTGCTATGAGAGTTGGGAGAGAACAAAAATGTGGACTGTCTGCGGGTCCCTGAGGACTGGAATGGGAAGCTCTGGCTTAACAGACCACAGCAGGCCATGGAGGAACTGTACCGGGGTCACATTCACAGAGCTGGGGCACTTTTAAGGTGGAGGTCAGATCCCTGCCATTAGAAGAAGGTGTGTTTAGGTGCTTCAAATGCATCGTCAGACTGAGGGGCTACTTTTACTTACCAGCAGGATATTGTTGGCTCCTGAGGAAGGTGGGTTCTTTTCAGTGGTTTGTTGATTTCTTCATTCACTCCTCCATGTGGTCTTCAGGATTGGTGCAGAGTGAGGACATGGCCACACCCATTGCAACCGAGCCTCTGGACATAGTGGGGGACAGCGACCTCTCTGACAGGTAACCAACGTTTTGGGGAGCCTAGGATGGTAGGCCCCAGCCCAAAAGACACAGGAGGAGGCAGGAGTGTGTGAGGTGACAGGAAGGACAGGTGCAGTCTGGGACAGCGCCAGGAAAATGGACCGGGGTCTATGTACCCCCTGTACCATTGAGAGATGTTGTCACTGTAGATCAGTGGGTCACCTGTGACTGCTTTCACTGTCGCTTCAATCGTGATGCATAAAACTAAAAAGTGATCTGTGCTGGGGGACCTTGAAGACCGGTTTGAGAAACATTGCATTACCATACCACATTCTCATCAGTCCTGGTCAGCTTTAAGAAGGATGACAGTTTGGCCATGGACCAGACCTTTGAATCTCAGCTGTAAATGGCTGTATTTTAGCATTGGGCTGGGTGGCGAGATGGAAAAACAATGATGTTTTCACGTGTCCTCAGAGACTTCTCCAGCGAGGAAGATGAGGAGAGGAGGAAGAGCGGCTCGTCGGATGAGCTGTTTGAACCATACCCCGGAAAGCGGTGAGGAGCACGAATTGGGTCCGATAAGCTGCTTCCAAAAACATGACCCAAGCTGGGAATAACAGGAGCAGAACCACACCGTAGGATTATGTTGAACTGTCTGGTGCTTGATTCAGCTGGCTGCATCCAGAGTGTTAAACGTTTTTAAACATACCCGTGTGTGAAATGCCAGCTAACTGCAAAACTGTAAAATCCTAGGGGTGACCGGAGCGATCGTGCCAGGAGCAGTGTGCCAGTGTTTCATTTAGCGAATATGCATGCTGTGAAAAAGAGGAGGGGGTGGGCTTTGGTTCATCCTCTTCTAATATCCCGTCTAGCGGAGTGGTTTCCTCAAAGAAAGGCCCCAACCGGGAGCCCAAGATGCCCCTTGAGCCGAAAGCAAGGAAGAAGCCAGGGCCCAAGCCAGGCTGGAAGAAGATGATCAAGACTGAAAGGTAGGGAGCTGTCTGGGGAGGGGCTTCAACAGCATGAGGGGTCTTCTGGGGTGGGAGGGAGAGGCCTCAATACAGGAGGGGGGTATGTGACACGTCAGCTTGTCCTGTGTATGTTTCAGAGAGGAGCTGCCCACCATTTACAAGTGCCCCCACCAAGGCTGCACAGCAGTGTACCGCGGTGCCGACGGCATGAAGGTGAGGCAAGCGGATGCACAATGAAAGACCAGCCCTACCCTCTTTGGCTTCCCATTAAGGCGCGTGTGTGTAACCAATCTCTCTCGAGAACAGAAGCACATCAAGGAGCACCATGAGGAGGTCCGGGAGCGGCCCTGCCCCCACCCCGGCTGCAACAAGGTGTTCATGATCGACCGCTACCTTCAGCGGCACGTCAAACTCATCCACACGGGTGAGGGCCGAGGAGACGGAGCCACGCGTCAGGGTCAGGGCTCACGGCGCGCAGGCCGCCATCTGCTTATTCTGAGCTGATCCCCCCCCCTTTTCCCCGCAGAGGTGAGGAACTACATCTGCGACCAATGCGGACAGACGTTCAAACAGAGGAAGCACCTTTCTGTTCACCAGATGCGACACTCCGGAGCAAAGCCGCTGCAGTAAGTATGAGATTGCTGCATGTGTGGAGTCTGTTGTGGCGCAGGACAACAATGCTGCATCGTCACATCAGTGCCCGCAATGCAAAGGGCTGTTTCTGGGGGGCGCTGTGTGGCTCAGTAGGTTAGAACTCTGTGTCTGTGATCAGAAAGTAGCTGGTTTGAAACCCAGGGTTTCCTCTGTGGGCCCTTCACCTCCAGTTGCACCAAGAACTGTCTGATCCTGATTTTAAAAAATATGATGGATAATAGAGTCTGCTAAAGTGTACAAATGTAAATGATGCCTTTCGGGATTTTTACACCCTGATCTGGGCATGAATGCTGTTAAATGCTTTACAGCCCTGACTGTGCTAGCACAAAGTATTTGTAAACAGGCTGAGGATCACACACTGCACAGTCCACATAAGAATACATGTGACCCTGTGCAGAGGGAAAAGGCCCAATTTAGAAGTTATTTAAGCAGGAGCTGAGAACTGCCATAGGTCCCAGCGGGAAGTGGAAGTTCTCCAGAGGGCACTGTAGGGGGCATGGTGGAGCCTGGCACGCAGTCCTCTCAGCAGACTGCGCTCTGTCCCTCGCACAGGTGTGAGGTGTGCGGGTTCCAGTGCCGCCAGCGCGCCTCCCTCAAATACCACATGACGAAGCACAAGGCGGAGGAGGAGCTGGAGTTTGCCTGCGAGCTGTGCGGCAAGCGCTTTGAGAAGGCACACAACCTCAACGTGCACATGTCCATGGTGCACCCGCTGAAGCACAGCGGTGGGCCCGAGCCACCACCAGCCCCCGTGCCGCTGCCCCGCTGCAAGGATGCACCCACCCCCCTGTGACCGCGGACCTCCACGCTAACAGCTAATGCTAGGACTGCTAAGCGAAGTGGTGCACCATGGGACATGTGGTCTTATTTTTCAAGCTCCACCCACAGAGGGCTCAAGTTGAGGCCTGGATGTTTTCAGTGTCATTTGTACAGTCGTGTATATAGTTTCTATTTTTGCTGTTTTAGGAGCTGTCCGGATGGTGGTGGGCTCGCTTTGCCTGCCTGTTCTGCTCTCCGTATTTTGAACATACAGTTGTGATAATGGAAGGAATTAATGAAATTGTGAACCTGAAGTGGCGTTGGGGTTGTGCCCATGATGGATGAGGCTACGGCAGCATCCACATTTGGCGGGTTTTAATGGTGACGTCTTAACAGGACCATCTCAATTGTAGCAGCAAGGTTTCTGTGGCCTGTCTGAACCACCCCAGGGTGCTCCTGATGCTGACAGAAGATACCATCTTAACCATAACTTTAGCTCTACTTTGTACAGCCCATAAACCGCCGAGAGGTTGCACCATGCTGGCTTTACAAAGGCCTGGCCGTGCTCCCCCATGTCTCCCGCTTTTCGGGCCGCCTTAGACTTGGGTTGGTACAGAAACCGCTGATCCAGTCAGCGTTGCACCGGTGGGCAAAGCAGTGATGGGGGTTCAGGCTGTGTCCACACTCACAAGTAGTCCAGGTCGCCATAGAGAGGGTCGCTATGGCGATGGTAGAGCAGGTGCGAGGACAAGGCGGCGGCTACTTCCGGGTCTAACTCCCCACAGGCTGCCTCCAACTGGGAGTGGGGAAAGGAAGGTGTCAGTCAGGGGTGGGGCCACAGCTGATTGGCCCCCTCCAGTCTCAGTCACTGATTCAAAACATATCGGCTAATGATAATTCATACAGAGGGGCTATACTTATGGCCCCTTTTATGTCCTAGACAAAAAAAACCTAGAAACATGGTCTCAGTAGCAGGAAACTGTAAAACAGACTGACGTGTTAATCATGTCTAATTCAGAGCAGCTAAAGGCAATGAGATGTCAGGATGAGGCCGTGCCTCGCACCTGGGCCTGCAAGGGACTGCTGTGCACGCTGCTCTGCGAGATGATCTTCAGCAGGACCTGCTTGGCCTCGGCCACAGTCTGCAGGGGGGGGGCCTGTCAGACAGAAACACATGCTGCAGAGTGCGGCTGGAGGCACACAGACAGGCCTTGTGCTGCGAGCCAGCCCACGTGGGGGCGGTCACCTGTCCGGGGGAGGGAATCAGGCCGTCTAGGAAGAGCTTCGTCAGGGCGGAATACGAGCGTAGTGCCGTAAGAAGAAAGCCCGGGCTCCTGGTCACCTTTCCCAAACCTTCTGCGTCCAAGTGGGGCACCAGGCTGAGGAGAACATCATGTCAACATCTCTGTGACCAGACGATTTCCATAACACTCAGGAGATGATTGGCTGGGGCTCCAAATGCACGTCTATGAGCCTTACCTATAGAAACCCAAAGGCATCAGTCTGATGTTCCTGTCCGTCATCATCATGGAGACAGCCTGATATTCTCGCTGTTCTTTTTAAGTAGTAATAAATACTATGAGCTGCAGGGCCATGTGACACAGGCAAGACATAGGAAGAGCGGGCTGGGGGACTTGGTACCTGCGGCGGGTGACTTAAAGGGCAGCAGCCAATCGGGGGAGTCCGCCAAGTAGCTGAGAACCTCCAGACAGGCCTCCTGAGCTTGCCTGGCACGGTCTGCCTCCTGAGACACATCCCCACAGATTTGAGCGTAAAACACAGCGGGTTGGAAAATGGCTCAGGTCTGAGCGGCGAGGCAAGGACGTACCAGGGGCTGGACAAGGAAGGACAGCAGGTCCGTCACACAGAAGAAGAGCAGGAAGACCAGCAGCTGTGGGCGAGAGCTAGTGTACAGTGACATGGTTCACAGTGAACAGCCGGGACATCAGCACACTAAAACTCCGACTCTGATTCGCTCTAGCAAATCGGTGTTTTTGGGAGGGCAGCGACTAGCTTGAGGATTAAAGATGGGCCAGTAACCTAAAGGCTGTTGAGGGCATCTCTCAGGGCCAGCCCAAACCTTTTCCAGGCCCTAAGAAAAATGCTAATGACCTAAGTTGTCATTTGGCATCGTCCTTCTCCTTCTAACAGATGAGAGGGCCCCCTAGTGGCCCTCTAAGCAGCTGCTTAGTTCACTTATGCTTTGGGCTGGCCCTCATCTCTCCTAACATACCCCCGAACAAACTATTCAATGTGAGCTCTCCAGCTGTAGGAATGTGGGGGAAAATACATCTCTGAATAAAACTGTCAGCTAAGCAATTAAATGAGAGTGAGAGCTCATTAGCAGCAGAATTGCAGGGCTCGACAGTTTGCTTAGGGAACTCAAAAGGCCTGCTATCCCAGAATGCTCAGCATGAACCTACACTGGGGACAGATACAGGCAAAAGGCATGGATGGGTAGAAATCCCACTCATTATGTGACATCTTCACAGTGCAGTGCCTCACTCTGGTTGCATAAGGAATGACATGACATTTGTGGTGTTTGCTTGGGCTCCTCACCGGCCTGTGCTGCTCTTGCAGTTTCTCCAGCCGCCCCAGGGTGGTCCTGATCCCCCAGTCTCCTCCCTGCCCCCTCCCCACATGGTGCAAGCAAGCAGCCAGAACCAACGGCTCTGCTGTTGGGGGGGGCACCACCTCCCCTCTAACTGTACTGCAGAGAGGGGAATGTATACAAAATTATAATCCTTTACTGCAGGTGATCACCAGACAGGGCAGGCTGACCAATCATATGTGTGAGTCTGTCAGCTGGAGGAACCATGTGACCATAAAACAAGGGTAGAGTGCAGATTGACCAATTAAGTGTGTACCATGCAGTACCATGTCACATTAGATGGGGCAGGATGCCGTTTGACCAATCAGGTGTGTGGGTATGTCAGCTGCAGGTACCATGTGACTGCCAGATGGTGCAGGGTGCCGGTTCAGGTGAGCTACCTGCAGGCCCAGCTATAACAGTCGGCCAGACGCCGTATTTCCTGTGGCAGGCGGCTTCCTGTCAGCCGGGTCCACAGAGACGCCAGGACGGAGCACAGCGATAACCACCAACCCTGCCACAAACACTTTCTAGTTAAAACCATTACAAATTGGTGGTACGGGGGTTGGAGCTGGTGGGGAAATGGAGCAAACTAGGGTCCATACCCCTGCAGACACCAGAAGCAACGGACACTGCTGAGGAAGCTGGGACAGGAGCTCGTCTACAGCATGGCTCGGGTGCTTACAGCGCAGGCTGGCGAACAGCACCCCCTGCAGGGATGGAGGGTGTACAACATGTGACAAGCATTCCCAAACACAGTTCATCACACACAGCGGCAAAGGTGTAGGTCAGTAAATTAATGCACGCCCAGTTTTTCACCGGGTCATTTCCTGCTGAAATGCCCAAGTCGTCTCTTGAATCCGTTGTTGTGTTTAAGATCCGCTGGGACAGGAGAATGCAGACAAAGAAGAAGCTAATCACCTTGAAGAAATGTGCCGTGAGGGTGTAAGGGAGCCGGCCAACCGAATCACACATGTTCCTCTGGGAAGAGAGGCAAACACGGGGTCAGACAATCATCGAACACCAGCTAAGAAGGGGGTCTTTCCCGTCAATACCAAGACGACCTTAAAAGTCAGGAGGGGAGAACTGAATCATCTCACGTGTGTCTGGTTCACATGCTCCATGAAGGCCCTGCAATCCAGAGACGTCCTGCCCGGCTGGGATCTCACTGTCACTAGAGCCGTGACAGGAAGTGCAACCACAACCCTACGAGACAGGCACAACGTGGGGGTGCTCAGCCGCACCGCTGATCAGACAGTTGACATGCACTGAGGAGAGAGGGAACAGGCTGCCCATCCCCCTCTCCACATACCTCCCCCAGTTGTGGAGAGTCCGCTCCAGGTCCAGCTGGCCGCTTAGAGCTTGGGGGTCAGAGATCGCCGAGCACCTCTGAGAAACCAAATCCAGCAGGAAGATCCCGCTGTCCTCCTCAGATCCGGAGGACGGAGGAGTCCGCTCCAGCTCGCCCATGAGCTCCTGCGGGAGGTGGGGGGAGGTATCGTCAACACAAGAGCTCTGCGCATGGGCTGCTCGATTAACGGGGCCCAGCTGTCTAACCACAGCACCTGCAGCCTGCTGATGATATCTGGGAGACAAGTGTCCGTGTCAGGGATCCGGCTCCCCTGGGATCTGCAGGTGGACAGGACAGGGACATCAGGCAGGGGACACTGGGAGGGGACACCAGCGAGGGACAGGAATGGCGTCCTTCAGATGCGCTCTGTCAGCGCCGGGGGGGGCCGGGGAGCCCATACTCGGTACACAGCGTCATCACTGACCCCGAGCGAACGAGCGCAGATCAGCACACCCACCCGCTGTGCAGGTCCAGCACGGACCGCAGGATCTGGGAACAGGCCCGGCGGGGGTCACCATCGCAGCCACCCTGCTCCGGGGGGGCCGGTAGGTAGTGCTGCTGACACGCCCACTGCTGGTATTCTATCCTGTCACACACACACACACACACACACACACACACACACACACACCAGTGTGTCAGTTGTGTTTTATACTAAGCATGAGAGCGTGTGGTGACCGCTGTAGCGGGAGCAGGAGCGCGTGACGCACCTCTCCAGATCTGTCAGGGCGTCTCTGCTCCTCTGCACTCCCAGCTCTGCATCCAGCCACTCAGCAAATGACAGCTGGCGATGCACACATTATGCACAAGTTATGCATCTAATTTCCTAACAAGATGAAACACGCACATCCAACCTGGTCTGCTGTTACTTAAAGGCTTAATCTCATGCAAAAACATACCAAATGGACACATGGGGGGAATCCCCACATACACACAGAATCAGCATTTAAACACAAACATGTGTTAAGACTGTGTTAAGGTCTTGCAGCAGATGTGATACATGGCTTTCTGACAAGTAGCATCTGTTAAGGCATTAAACTTCCCCCACAACATACACACAGACAGCGCCTCCACCTGGCAGCCAGGAAGCATCCACAGGGCACGAACGCGGGGCTCCCTCCACAGCCGCCACACCAGACTCTCCCAGGAGGCCGAGGGGTCGGTGATGGTCTTCCACGTAGCCTGCCCTGCTTCGTCGGCCACCTCGACCCCCCCGGCTAGGGGGTCCGCCCTTGCTCCAGGCAGCAGCCGAGGGAGCAGGTACACCAGCTGTAAACACACACACACACACGCGCTCAGTCTGTGTGGTGCCACATCAGCGCTCTGCCGACACCTGGCTCTGACAGTATTAAACCCAACACCGACACCGAGGTCAGGGACATGGGAGGGCGCTCTCGTTATCCTGACAGAGCATTAGACATTCAGCGAGCAGGAAGCGTGTAGCACAGCAATGGATCAGGACATCATCGGAAGGTCGCCAGTTCGAATCCCAGTCTCGGCAGAATGAGTGCACCATTGGACCCCTCAGCAAGGCTCTTAACCCTCAATCGCTCCAGGGACCTTGCTTTCAATTGTCCGTCGCTTTGGGTAAAAGTGTCTGCTAAATAAATAAAGTGTAAATGTAACAGCTCTCACTCCCCTGAAGTGGCTCCTTTCTCGTGTATTATGCAGCAAGTGCTGCTTCTCCAGGCCTGGCTCAGCACCCATTGGGCTGCTCACCTGAGAGCTGCTCCTGCTGACACGCATGTATACACACACACCCACACCCTCGACATGCCTCCCCGCTCACACTCCCCCCAAAGACTCCAGAGTCTCACACCTTCTTCCACAAGCTGCTGGGGAAACCCTCCTGCACGCGCTCGGCCGGCAGGGCGAAGCGACACAGGGCGTAGCACACGGACGCCGCGCAGAACCTATCGGGGAAAAGGAGGTTAGCGGTTAGACATCCATCAGGGGCTGGTCGTGGTCAGCAGCTGTGTGCAGGATTACACAGGCTGCGATCTGGTGTTGTATGGGATCTATGGGCTCTGACCGCAAACCCAGTATCACTCGCCTACACAGAGGGCAGCAAACAGGAGCACGGCTGCTTCATTCCCCTATCCGAACCCCCCGTCCCGCTGGTTACCTTTGCACTCTCAGTTAATGTGAACAGTGGGTGGGATGGCAGGTTAACCTGGTGTAACCTGACGTCACCGTGTAGGCCCCACCCCGCCCCGTCCCCACCTGAGGGCGAAGGCCATTTCGGGGGCAGTACTGCAAGGCAGGGAGGCACCCAGGGCATCAGAGAAAGGCACAGGGTAGGGGGGCCAGCCGGGCCCAGGGACGGCCAAGGGACAGCGGGCTCTGCACTCATGTAGGTGCACAAGGAATGCGGCGAGACCCAGAACGTGTGCGGCTCCCAGCGTCACCCCCTACAGGTGGAAGAGAAGCCCACACGTAAATGATGTCTCTTTCAGGTTTTTTTGTTTATATCTCAAAATTTATTGGTAAAAAATGTTGAATCTGTGAAGAGTATAAACTACTGCAGACTGTGACAGCAACAAGGTGATAATGACAGCCACATTCCCGTGGGACCCGCTTGCGACAAAGCAACTTATCCTAAAAAAAGAGACCAAGGAATTTAACCTTCTATATTCCTGGTCAGATAGCGCTGTAATTTCGCCCTCAGCTCACACTGACACGCCAGCTTATTTGTGAAGTGCTGCCGCTAGTCCTTGAAACAGTCGCTTCAGATGCCCATTTCCCATAAAAGTAGCTCAGAGCCTGTGGACAGCCTATCCCAGGGAGCGGAGGGTGGTGGGGGACACGGGGCCCTCAGAGGGTGGAGGGGGACATGGGACCCTCAGAGGGCAGAAGGTGGGGGGGGGCCCTCAGAGGACGGAAGGTGGGTGGGACACGAGGCCCTCGGTGCGTGGAGGGTGGGGGGGGGACACGAGGCCCCAGGGGACTCGCTGTAAATTCCAACAGCCGAAGGTAAGAACGACCTTCTGAACGATCTTACATAGATATTCTTAAACCCTCAATCCTAGACCTGTGAGAGCAACTAACTTCACACCACCCACTACAGGACAGTGGAACGAGCCCCGGCGGAGGACACCGCCAAGTTGGCGTGCAGGGTCACGGAGCGGCCAGTAACAGCAGCGGGAATTACCTGCTCGCAGATCAGGCCCCACAGGCGCTGCAGGAGACACGCCGTCAGCTTCCTGTGTCCCAGTAACATCTGGGCAAAACGGCTGGCCCACGGGCCCTGCCTGGGTCGGGAGGGGGCGGGGTTAGGAAGGGTGTGACCTGAGCGGGACAGGGACTCAGTGGCGGCAGCCGTGTTCAAGAACGACTTCGACATTAAACAACAAAAACTTTCTTATAACTGTTTTTTTTAGTTTGGGAACCAGGGGCAGATTAACTTCTATGGGGGCCCTAGGCTGACAGGTAAGGGCCCCCCATGTGGAGCTGAAAGAGAAACGAGAAGTAACTGGCAATCATGAACAGGGGATTCATGCTATAAAATCGGCCTACCCTGGAAGGTTCTGGTAGTAAAATCTGCCAGATTTAATAAGTTCAATTTTTTTCCCAAGGTAGGATGGAGCCCATTTTGTCAGGCGGGGCCCCTGATTTTTCCGGGGCCCGTGAATAGCCTATGCATTAATCTGCCTCGGTTGGGAATGAGATATTAAAAAGGAGCATGTGGAATGAAGCTTGTTTTGCCTGGTATGATGTTCCCCTCACCTGTCTGGGGGCTGCAGCCTTGAGGCATCAATCAAACTTTGGCAGAAGCCCCTCAGCACCACGTCAGCGATCCGCTGACACCGGGAAGCAGGAGACACAGAGGAGGTGAGAGACAGACGAGGCCAGAGACGAAGAGACGGTGAAAGATAAGGAACGGGACCGAGGAAACCGTCAGGGGTGCGATGAGCGTGGCCCACCTGGTGCTCCGGGTCCGTGGAAGCCAGGGAGTCCGGATGGAGGCACACCGTCACCTGGACCGCC
>JAODLD010000021.1:19117354-19133546 GCA_026781065.1 Mormyrops boulengeri
TCCCCCCTCTGAAGGGATCCCCCCCCAGCCAGTGATCAGAAAGCAACCTTCCCCCCCAAGTGCCTTTGGTCCCTCTCCAGCTGGCATGACCACCAGGTACAGATGCACCGCGAACGGAATCCCTCGGCCGGGATGGGGGCGCGGGGGGGTTCCTGGGAACGGTCCAAAGCACCTGGCCTCCATGACGGCGGCTGAGATCTTGCCGGTGCTCTCAAAGAGCCGGATGGCCTTCTCCACATCCTGGGGCGCCTGGCAGCCGGGCTATGGGGACACACACAAATGGGAGCGGGGTCACGCACCACACTCACGCATTGCCCTGGGGGGGACTGTAACTGAGCTCCCCCCACCCTCTCAGAGACCCACACCTGCCATGCCATGTCACCCGGCTACTGAACGACAGCTGACGGCAGGACCATGTGGATCTTCTGGAAGCTTCGTGGATCTTTGGCTCTGTGACACACCTAAACATGTGGCTCACCTGCATTGGAACGTCAACCCCAGTCGAGTCCTCATACAACCCCATCTCATCCACGGAGACCTGGGAGAGGCAGAGGCGGTTGGCTGAGAGCGCGGTGGCCACGTGAGCCTAACAGGCATATACTGCTTCTGATTTTGTTTCCATAAAACCATCTTATGTATCTCGTACCGATCCAGTCCTTTATCATACTCACAAAACTTGCATTATATGTTTGCACTGTCTTTACATATTTATAGTTCTGGGGAAAAATTAAAAGACCACAGCAAAATGTTCAGTTTTGCTCATTTCTCAGCTCATGGGAATGTGGCAGTGTAAAATACACATTTCTGCTAACTCCAGTCTGGCTTCTCATTAATAGAGGGCTTCTCCTTGCTTTGTGGGTCTTCAATTCTGCTTCCAGGAGCCTGGAATGAACTGTCCTAGCAGTGCCCTTCACACCACTTAATGTTTCCCATTCTTTTTGAAGGTCACTTGAGGTCATCCTCTGATTTATGAGGCAATTTCGGAAAAGTTGACGTCATCTCTGGCATTAGTCGCTTCCACCCTCAATCTGGCCGGTTTCTGGTTGTTCCCAGTGTCTCCTGCTTCACCTTGGTCTTGTGTACTGCTGTCTTAGAAACTTTGAGCCTGGAAGCAACCTGCTGCTCAGTGTAGCCTTCTGCCAGCAGGACCAGGATTAAACCAGGCTTTTAAAACTCTATATTATTAAAAAAAACAGTTTTTTTCCAGAGCTGTATATTCATAATTCTGTTTCATATGTATTGTCGTCTTGACTTACTGTTTAACTTGTACATAAATTTTGTGTCTAATGTGAGTTTATCTGCGGCTGGAAGGACATGCAGGGTGTGGTTTTCATTGCATGGTGTGACTGACCCTTTACGGAGTATAGGCAATAAATGGCTGCATCTAGAATCTGATCTGTAGGTAGGACATTTGTGGGTTGGGGAGGGCACCTTTAGGTCAGCCAGCCGGGTCTTAGCGAGAGACACATACTCCTGCAGGAGAGTGCGGTGCTTCACTGGAACGTAGGGGGGATGAAGAATGTGTACCTGAGGGGGTCGTGACCCCAAAAGATAAAAAGTGTCAAGACCACAAATGTGTGAGAGGGTAAGAGATAATAATGGGGGTACAGGGGTGTCCTGAAGAGGAAGGAGAACGAGGCACAGAGAAAGTGAGGTCACCTTCAGGTACTGCGGCGGGTCGAAGGGCACGAGGTCCGAAAGAAACTTCATCAGGAACACCACAGACTTTTTACTGTTGCCGTAGCAACCGCCGGCACTCCCGAAGGATGCCTGAAAGAGCGAGACAGCTGGCAGTGACTCAGCCAGGGCAGGTGGATTTTACCGGAAGCGGGAGGGAGGCGGACCTTGAACCACTCGCCGTAGGAGGGGAAGACGGCGGGACCCTCCAGCGCCCCCTGGCGAGCCAACAGGAAAGCGGTGATCATGTTTTCGAGGTCGTAGCTTTCAAAGGCCACGCTCAGGAGTTGGGAGAGGAGCTCTGGAGGAGGCGGGAGGAGAGAGATGGTTTGGGTCACATGCTTTCTGTGTGTGTGTGTGTGTGTGTGTGTGTGTGTGTGTACCTGTGAGGGTACGTAGAGCCTGTGCATCATACACCAACAGGGTGGACACAAAGGACAGCACATTCTGCCAGTTAACCTCATGTGTTTCTAGAACATTCCGCAGGTGACAAAGCAGCTCATCGACGGTGAACGGCACTGCAAGCTGAAAGAAACGGGTACAAGCAGGCCGCCGATGTCACTAACGGAGGTCCATCACCCAGCACAAGGAGGGAACAACTCCCGCACGCACCTTACGGTACAAAGCTGTGAGAGGGCGGGTGGTCTTAGCGAAGGTCCACTCACTCTGGTTGGCTATGGCATCCGACACTAAGGAAGCAAGCAGGAGGGAGTCTGGGTAAACTGGGTCATAGGCTTCACAAAAACAGCATAAACATACCATGTGGGTAGATGTAAACAGTGATGATCAAAAGGGTTCAGATTAACAACCCCAGGGAGGGACTGAGTGTCGTACCCAAGGACGCAATACCAAACCCCTCATCCCAAGTGGGTCATTAGGTTCCAGGCTATAAACACAAAATTAAATGTAAAAAGAACATCCTGTTGGAACTTGTGAACATGGTCACTGCCACCACAAACAGACGCCTAGAAATCCATAAGACGCATGAACTTTGACCTTTGAACTGCGGCTGGCAGGTGAGGACATAAGTGAGGCAGTGCGTGAAGGAACGACGCAACACAAGGTCCGAGAGGGATGCCCCACACAGCGACATGTCCAGCACCCACACCCTGTAGCAAAGATGAGAGACAGTAGTGCAATATTCTCCGGTCCTCTGCCGGAGATTAGATGCTCTCTCTTGATGGTCCCCCGCTCACCGGGGAGTCGCCCCACATTACCAGGATCCAGCCGCTTCTGTCCCAGAGTGCAGATCTCCCCCCTGCTGCAAGCTGTCCAGCACCCCTGTGGAGCACATGGTCATTGGTGCTGGGAGAGAGTGGGGCAACACCCACGGCGGGAGGCAGGGGAGAGGGTGTGGTGCAAACCATGGGAGGTACGGGAGTGAAGAGGGCAAAACCCACTGAAGACATGGAGAGGATGGGGTCTCTGGAGGTGGGGGGAGGGCAGGGTATACCCCAAGGGAGGCGGGATGAGAGATACCCACATGACAGCATGTCGTCCAGTGCTGCAATGCATAACTGGGAGATGCCGCCCGGGGGATCCCGGAATCCGGTCTGCAGCAGAACTGACACCACACCTGCAACATGGGGGGGGGGCGGAGACGGAATGTGAGGCATGCAGACAGCAGGCCCGATGACGTGAGGGCAGCAGTGCGATCTGCATGGAAATGACCACCCCTGTGCCACATTTGCACAGGTTGGCATCTGGGGTGGGGGGTACAATTTTTAAAACTAACATATATAATAATTAATTCATTGATGCAGTTGTGGGGAGGTGGAAGGCTTTAAAACTTCTCACATCTTTAGAAGGAATGATAATGATAGACAAACCAGTGATCCAAGCCAGTACAGACATGTAGTCGGTGCTGAGGTATCCAAGCAAGTAGGATGGCTTTAATGGCCTAAACTGTGTGTGTATGTGTGTGTCCTGCAATGACCTGACTTCCTGCGCAGGGAGTACCCTTGCTTCATGCCCTAAGCTGGCCCCCACCCCCTCTGGAATTTCTCCAAGAATAGATGTTTTTTGTTCTCCTTTCCTTTTTAAAATTAACATAATTTCCCTGCTCACTGAGCACCGTGAATGGGAGTTACACCAAATCCCCTGAATGAAGGTGGTTGCTTAAAATAAACGTGAGACTAAACTTGGTGGGGATGGGTCAGAGAGCAAAGGCATTGTATGCTTCCCCCTACCTGCGAGGATCTGCTGCTGCACTTCTTTATCTTCCTCCACTCCCACGGCCGCTCCTCCACACAGAGCCCTCAGCTCCGCCCCCAGCCATGCCACGCCTCCCTCCTCGCTGGGGGCCCAATCAGAGACACATGTCACTGCCACACCCACACTCCAGACTTGGTCAATTAGTCGCTTGCTATTGTCACCTTCCATCTACATCCAGGCCACAGTGCCGTAAAAGTGCTTCATGCAAGACTTACCTTTCCAGAATGTGCTCCAGGGTGATGACATTTCCTGAGTGGAGAAGCCAGACCACCTCCAGCGTGGGCTGCTTCCAACACGAGACACCAACACACACAGAAAACGTACCACATTCATACGTGCACATGCAGTTCTGAGAGTTGCGAAGCACTAAAACCCTATCACCAGTAGGAGGCACTCACCTGACACTTCCAGAGCTCGCGGCAGAAGATATGGGGGCTGAAGGCCCTTTGGGAGAGCAGCTCCTGAATGGAGCGCACCAATGCTGAGAGCTTAGCCTGGATGGACAAGGAACCACGACCACTTGGGTGAAGTCACAGTCAGGAGAGATGCCACACACGGCTCACGATTTTAACCTTTATCTAGGTGGGCATTTCTGCTGGAGCAGTTTAGGTGAGGGACTGACATACCCTCTGGATGGAGCTCAACAGCGCCCCCGTGGCACAACCTGCTGCACGTCCCATCAGATCTACCACTCTCTCTGCTGCCACCTTGGAGGAGACCACGCCCACTGGGACTCCCAGCTCCATGGCTTGCCTCTGCAGAGCATACACTGTGGGAGCGTGCGCGAGCACACACACGCACACAGGTTTGTAATTACATCTTTGTAGGGACTCTCCATTCACTTCTTTGGGGAAAACTCTAATCACAACCTGACAACCTTAACCCCTACCCAGCTCCAACATTAACCATAAGTAACAAAACAAAACATGAGAATTCCGGAATTTTTTCTTTTCCGATTGCATTCACACATCTTTGTGAGGACCCGAAAAATGGCCCCCACAATGTCAAAATAACAGGTTTTTATTACATTGTGGGAGACATTTGTTCCCCACAAAGTAACATACACCTAATCCACATGCACACACACACACACACACACAACATTTTCTTCCCCAAGGTGTCCCATGTACAGGTGCTGAACAACATAAGCGTCAGTATTAACCTATCAGAGAGTCTTCAAGGTCAGATGGAGGTCCAGTCCCAGAAGAGGGAGGGGCTCTCGGTGCAGGATTCTCCACACACAGGTCCGTCTGAGCCTCGTACACACTGGTGCTCCCCTGAAGTGGACAACCATTCCCACAGAAAAAACTCAGGTTTTCCTTTAACTGGGATCAGAGCTACTTAGTGAGCCATTCGGAGGCCTTCCTCCCTTCTACCTGCCGCTCCAGTCCTACCTCCAGAAGCAAAGCGGACAGGTTCTGGTGCCGGTTGAGCAGCTGGACCGCTGCTTCACGCAGTTCGGCTTCGCTTTGATGTCTGGGTCTCTTCGCCGTATGGGCCGCTGAAGATCAAAACCAGGTCAAAAGAACACGGTGTGAACTTGCAGCAGCATGTCACTGGGTCAGGAGATAACGTACCATTATAATACAGAGCAGGCCAATAAATCTACAACCAACAGTAACTTAATTAATCAAAATGAAAATTTCGCAACGCTAACGTCAGCCAAACTTATGTGCCATAACTCAAGGACCAATTTTATAAACACCAATCCTCTCCTGCGTCAGCTTGTATATTAAAGAGATGTGTGGGAATACGAACCCAAATCGTGAACCACAAAAAGGAAGAATTTAGTTAAACATATGGTGGAATTTCGCGGATTAGACGGTAAAAACACCTAAAGAAAAGAACTCATAACGGACATGCTTACTCACCAAGAAGATCCGAGAAAGACCGCCTGTGCCCGGACACACAGATACCAGACGCCTCTGAAGACATTACAAGGCTTTAGTTAAGTCGGATAGGTTCAAGAAGAATCACCACATTTTTCAAAACACACCCATAAAGAACTTTAACTACAAAGTGTAAATCCTTTAGCCATAAATAGGTTACTGTGCAGAAACACACACTACTAGGAAAAATCAAGACAACCAAGTTGTGATATGTATCAAAATAACAGTCACTGCGTTATCTACACTTTCTACAGGTCCTAAAGCAATTCATGAGGCGCTTTTCCACTTCCGAGTGCATTCGCGCTCTGTATCCTGATTGGCCGAAGCTGTCTTTCACTCTGACCAATTGGATTATCTGCTCCGAACACGTTTAACCCTGTCATTACTGGGTCCGAGTGGCTATGATATGTCTCCGGTTATTTAGCCCTTAATGTCTTCAAGTTAAATTTTGAGAAGCATAAGTATTGGGAGCGAGGAAAACCTGACAACTTGTCTTGTTCTTCGCCATAATACAAATAGTTCTTCATTTTCTTAATCTGAAATTAAGGTGTAAAAGTAGTTCAAAATAGTTCTGGCAACATTGTATTTAAATGCTACAAGATGTTACTACAAATATTCAATTTAAAATTAAATGACAATGTTAACAAATATAAATAAGCTTGAAAGTATTTTTTTGGTTTTACAGTTGAGTGTATTAAAACGAGCTGCTCCATATTAGAGTAAGATCTTGTGTCGGGCGCTGGTAAACATCTTCGATTTAGCTTTTGCCTAGATTTAACCATCAGTCTTTTCCCGGGCATTAGAAAGCAATGGTTTTGACCCCGCGTGTTTTAAATCACACCTTAACAATTAATGCATGCAGTTAGGCTGCTTGAGGGCTTGGTGTCTCTAAATAGTCCCCAGTGTATAAAAGTGCGTACCCCTGTTATGTGCCCTAAGCTGCCTGGGATAGGCTCCAGGCCACCGCCTTCCGCGACCCTGTCCGGGAATAGCGACGGGGAGATGGATGGGAAATTTTGACGACAAAATGAGGGAAAGGGAGACGGGCGTAACAATTAGTAAGATAGTTCCGTTTTTAGGTACAGATTAGGTGAATGCAGGTCCGGGAAGGTTGGTGCTCCAAGCGGCTGGAAAACTTATGTAACCGTCTTATTACGTTTAAGCAGCATGAATGCTGTTCAGATGGACTGCAAAACAGGCAACGTTAACTTCATATGTTCCAGGTTTACTCCGCGCTAGTTCGTAGTTTAGCATAATTCAAATTAATACTCTCGGTGATATAAATATCTATGTACATAAATAGGCTTCCATATATATGGATGCTTATTTTCAAACCAGGCACACTTTTATCTGAAAAAATGTGGGTCTGAGGCTATACTTGCGTTTTCTCTTAATATGCCACCGAGAAAAAAGCAACAGTGCTGACGGGATGGATCTAGGTACCAAAAAAGACCCTAATTATAAAATACGCGCTATTTTGGAGTAGCAACACCAGCCCCATCGAAACGTCTAACGGCAGCCTTTGCGCTTATTGGCAGCATCTGAACAACGCAATTAGCTCCCTGACAGGGCAATGTCAAACACGTCGATGTGCATCTAATACTGTGCTTCCCCCAGCAGATGGAAGCGTCAGTAAGGTGTTGCAGTGAGTAATCAATCTGCTTAAGGTAAACACCACCAGCAGGTCCATTAAAACAATGTGAAACATAATTACGATGGTGATGACTGTATGTGATCGCCACTTGTTTGGGGAAATCGATATGGGTGCTGACTGCTCTTTTCGTGCAAGGGTTATGCTGGGCCTGCATTCCAGTCGCTCCATGTTTGTTCTTGTCCAAGGAGTATAAAAATGAGAGCAATAAAATTTATAACGAGACACAGGGTAGAGAATCAGACACAAAGAGTGGTGGGTGCCTAAATCCAGAAGATTAGACCTTTTATTAAGCCCTTAAAAGAACTAGGGGAGACATCAAATCACACATAACAGTGAAACACAGGGAGGTCAGACAGTAAGGTATACACACAGTGGGTAATTTATACAATAGCTACAGACACCCAAGGATTGGATAGGGTTCACGCATGACACAGGCAAGGGCACACATGACAATTGAGAACAAAACAAGCATTCACAATAGCACAAACGGGGCTATTTACATTTTCCCAGCATTCTCCAGTGCTATACTACCCCTTCCCAGAGGATGACCATACTGGCGACCACCACAGCCAGTCCTCTGACACATTCACTAAAAAGTTGCAAAGGATTGGTGGCAGCCACTGGCGCTTCCTCTCACGTGACAGCTTATGCACAGAGCAGTTAGGGACTGCTGGTGGGGCGGGGCTGCAAGCGAGCTCTGGGTGGCCAGCAGATTCTCGCAGTGCGGGTCACCCTGGCCCTTCATCCTGCGTGGCTTGGTGGGGACCTATTGCTGACTGCCAGGCCAGTTCTCTCATGGGGCCTCCTTCATGTCGTACCGGGTGGCCCCACACAGCCGCTCCAGGTCCGACTGGTAGTGGCTGTGTTGTTCCTCCAGCTCACAGTACTCCCTAGTCGGTTGGGCCTCCAGAGCACAGCACGCCCCCTCAGGCTTTACCAGTGCAGCCTTTACAGACTCTGCTCCTGTTCCCGGTGGTCATGCTTACACTCATACTGGGACACCTGCTCACGCAGCTTTTCCAGAGTGCACTGTCCCTTGTCCATGTCCTGCTCACTCTGTGCCTGTTGCTCGCTCAGCTTGCAATGCTCCTGGACCAGCAAGGCCTCCATGGTACTATACACCTCCTTACGAGCATGCAGTGCCGCCTCTGCAGCCGCAGGTTGCTGCCTCTGGCGGTTGTGCCCGCAATTGGGATTGTGCGGTGGTCCCTCACCACTGGTGTGCTGAGAGCCCTTGCTGGTCTGTGACCAGTCAGGGTCCCGGGGAGCTCTCGCTGTCCCTTGTCGCCGACGTCTTGGATGGGGGTCCAGTGGCCTGGCACGGGTGGCTTGAGGGGACACTGTACAGGTCTGGGGCGCTGTCGCAGGACGGGGGTCCAGTGGACTTGAAGGTGTGGCTTGCATTACATGGGTCTGGGGGTTCTCAGAAGGATGGGGTTACACATCCCTCACTGTGTCACCCCCTGCTTGTCTCCTGGCAGCTTTGGCATGGGCACTGGGGCAGAACCGTGCCTTCATGGCCCCTGTCCCCAGAGCACCAGCAGATGAGCCTCCCATCTCAGCGGCCGTGGTCTCGGCCGGCCTCAACACAAATTGGCCACAGCCACTTTGCCATTCCAAAACCACCTGCAGGTCTGTCAGGCTGCAGTGGGCTGCAAGACCAATGTTCAGAAGGACCTGCTCCAATAGTTCGAGTGCAGCCACTTCTAGTATCCCACTTCTGACACCAGGGTAATGTCTGGTAGACCAAAAGCATCATGGTGGTAGCAAGAAACAAAGAGGCTCACTTTAAGGGGAAATAATATCCTTTTATTAAACCTTTAAAAGGCCAAGCATTAGCAACCAGCAAACCACACAAAGCCAAACACAGGGAGGTCAGATGGACTGTAAGGCACACACACGGTAGGTAATTTATATAATGGCTAAAAGACACGTGAGGATCAGACAGGGTTCACGCATGACACAGGAAAGGGCACACATAATTGGGAACAAAACAAGTATTAACAAAAACATGAACAAGGGGCTATTTACATTTTCCTAGCATGCTCTGGCCCCACAATATTTATTACAGTATGTGCATGTGTTTCAGAGACACTGAGCAGTTGTGAATTTGCATGTGAGAGAGTTATACTGGGTCAGAGTGTCACAGAAAAGTTCATGTGAATCATTAAGCTGCAATTAGATGAATGGAAGGTGCCGGGTGAAGACAAAACGGGAGACTGGCAAGGACGTCCCCCAGCAGGCGAAAGCGAGGCTGCCTGGCACTGCAGGGAGACCGTACACAGAGCAAGTGAATGACGAACAAACCTTGTTAAAACTTGATTCTTGTAAATTCTTAAAGGCGTCTCCTTATCGTGCCAGTGGCCCCAGGGCGGGGTTGGTGAGGCACTGCAGCTGCTGCCGCCCACAGCCAGGCATGTTCCCAGAGCTGCAGCCTTCCCCTAGATGAGTTACCCCCACGGCCAGCTGGCCCACCTGCTCGGGAGGACTGTGGCGTGGGTGAGGCAAGACCTCTGCCTCCATTACTGTCTCTACCTTTGCGATTTATTAGGCAGTAAAGAAGGCTAAAGGAGCAAATGTAGATGTGTTAGTAACATGTGGTTGCTGTATAAAAGAGGGGCAAGTACATGCAAAAAGAGAGACCCCATCACTGCACAATAACTGCAATAAAAATGATAATAATACACATTAGAATAATAATAATACACACTGGGAAGGGTAAAGGTCGCCTGCAGTCAGATTAAAATCACCAGCCAAATCCACAGTGTGCAGTTCCCATGTGGAAATGTACTGCATGTTCGCTGAGGTAGATGCTGTATAATTATACATTTTCTTTCTCCAGGAGACTACCCTAATTACCATTAAAGTGAACTGACTGGTGCACAGGCTCACCTGCCCACGGGAGCAACATTACACGCCGATGCGCTCCTTCCCTTGTTAATTGCTGGAAACATTATCTAAAATGCCAAAGTGCAGATCTTAATTTTGCGGCAAAGATTTTTTTGGATTGAAAATCCCACAGAGGAACGCGAGAGAAACTGGCGTCTGCCACAAGACAAACACTGGGCTGCCACTGTCGACGAACCTGAGTGTAGAGAAACTGTGACGACCCAGCAGAACAGGTAATCTGCTGTAAAAGAAGAAGACCGGGAAACTACATTACTGTATAATACTGTGAAAAGCAATAGATACACTCTCGTCGCTCGCACACGCTGGACGGTATAATCTAAGGTGGCCCAGGCATGGTTTTGAAATTGTGTGAGATTTAGCATCGAAAGGTCATAATCAATTCTGGTGGCTGATATGAATGGAATTGGACACTCACAAGCCTTCCAGCATTATCATAAAAAGAGACTAACTTGCTCTCTCGGATTTCCCGCTGCGATATCGCTTCATCCCCAAGCCTGGCTCACACACAGACCGCTCTGCACATTATCCTTAATGACGAATGCATGCATCTGGCCTGTGAATCGATCCCCCTGACTCATTAGGGAGGTAGACAATCGGCCCCGCCGCCAGCCGCTTTGGATCGGTGCGCGGTGTGAGCACAACGCAGGCACGAAGCCGGAGGCTGACGTGACATACCTGTGACTATAATGAACCTAAGACTAATAATGAACTGAACAGGAGAACCCTGCTCTGCTGGGCAGGTGGAGCCGCCTCCTTTGAAGACAGGGTAAGAAGTCTGCTTCCTCCTAAAGCTATCCCTACACCGTCCAACTCACCTGGCCTGGCAACAAAAACACCAATTACTAAGGTCATTTAACTATTAACACACATAGACTTTTTCTATTAAGAGAAAGGCCAAAAATATTAATTTACCGCAACAAGAAGAGCATGTAGTTGTGAAGCGATCCTGGGCTATTTGACCTCAATCAGTTCTATTAAAAATAAATGTCCTGAACTCATTCCTGCGATTACACAGATACATGAGCACAGGCAGCTGACACACAGACACCATATCACACTGTCTCAGAGAACTTTCCACATCTCTCTGTCTCCCTCTCTCTCAGAGCCTGCTCTAATCCTTCTGTACCTACACAAACCTGGAATCTCAAGTTGGAAAATCTCTAATTCCCTTTCTTCCCTGATAAAAGTGGCTCTATCATTTGGACCAGATGGGACTTGGTACCGCTTGGGCTATAATCCAGTTACAGAAGCGAGCCGGCCGGCCTCCTCATGGCTGCACTGCAGATCCTGTGGGCAATACCCACCCATCACTGGGCTGTAAGTAATAGCCCAAGACTTTGTTTACCATGCACCTCTAACCCATGTTACCTTGTTAAAGATTAATTACAGGTAATATAAGGACAGCATCCTTGAGGCCATGTTGGGGGGCACATCTGGTGTCAAAACAAAACACTGTGACCAAAGTAGACGAGTCAATTCCTCATGGAAATAATTCTTTCTGCAACTGACAAGGCTAACACTAAATCGTGGCTTTAATTTGCTAACTAGCTTGCTTGTATTGCCTAGGGACTCACGCTTTTGCAAGGCATCTCGGGGAAAAACAAAACACACGTGCTAGATAGCTGGCATCCCTTATGGGGGTGGGGGGAGGGGTATCACATTGCTCTGCCTGTCTCAGTGCCGCCCCTCAGTGTCCGCAAACCTAAGCGCATCAGGCCCGAGACAGACATTCTCCCCCATTGTTAAAGGGTCGAAAACAGACAAAAGCAGAGAACTGAGATGGCTTTGTGCTCACTGGAATAATTTTCTACACCAACGAAAGGTCAGACACCTCAGCCAGCTGAAAAGCTGGTTTTTCTCAATCATACGTGACTAGTGCAGCAATGAATACACCATTTTACAGTCAAATGTACTTAAAGACACACCTTCAAAACCATAAACAGCATGAGAGAATTCCACACTGGCCACTCACTGGCTCTCTTGCTTCCTTGTATGTCTCCTGACAGACTATATCACCATTTAAATATTTATTAAAAGCACTTTGTTTGCACATCCCCAGCACCTTTATTTCCATTATGCTCTGCTTTAATCATTAAAGTACAGGGCAACTCAATGATACTTAAATCATTTCAATCAAGAACACACAGACACGTCCTCACAAAACACAAGGCTTTACCCGTTGCAAAGACAGTACAACCTCTGTAAACATGATACAAATCTTCTCATTTAGAAAAAAAGTCCAGTAGAAAAATATCTTTGTTTGATAGGCATCTCGTCGGGTGTGGAATTACAGTAGATCCATTTAATATATATATATATAAAAAAAAAAAAAAATTATAAAGAACACTGGATAAAGAGGGGAAAGGCCTTTGGTTTTGAGGCAAAAAAAAAAATGCCCCCCCTCCCCCCTCCCCCAGTTTCTTTCAACACATCGTCCACAGTGTCATTTTTGTGTACCTCCGGCACGGTCCGTGGTTGCACGCGGATCCGAGGCAGGGCAAACACAGACAATCAGGCATCAGGGAGTCAGACGTCAGAGGTGGCGGTGGGCCGGAGCCAGCGGTAGGCGACGTGTCCGAGGACGAGGAGCAGCATCTCTGAGGTGCTGCTAAGGGCCACGATGAAGGGCGCCTGCGAGGCAAAGTCAGCCTCGGCACGGCGGAAAGACAGCTGCATGACTGCCAATGCAAGCAGGCTGTTCTGTACCCCCACCTCGATGCTCACCGTCTTGCGGTGGGGGGCTGGCAGACGGGCGGCGGTGGCGGCGCTGTAGCCCAGCAGCAGGCCGAAAATCGGCACCGTCACGCCCACCGCCACGATGGGCAGCCCCACATTGGCCAGGATGGACGCCCCCATCTGGTAGGCCATGAAAACGCCGCCCACAATGAGGACGAAACTGAAGGGCCGGATGAGGGCCAACAGTGCCCGCGTCAGGCCAGGCAGACGCAGCTTCACCAGCATGCCCAGCGAGATGGGGATAGCAATGAAGAGCAGCGCGCCCAGGATCTTGACGAAAGGCACGTGCAGCGTGGCATGGACTCCCAGCAGCCGGCCATACAGAGCTGAGGACAGGGGCATCATCGCCGCGGCGACCACCGTGGAGACCAGCGTCATAGAGATGGCCAGAGTGACGTCCCCTCCCAGTAAGAGGCAGTACAGGTAGCCCCCCCCACCCCCCGGTGCGGAGCAAGTGATGACAAGGCCCAGGGAGAGAGCGCTGGAGAGGGACGCCAGGTTGGACAGGGAATAGGCGTACAGCGGCATGATCAGGAACTGCCCCACCATGCCCAGCAGCAAGGGCACCGGCCGTCGGATGAGGCAGCTGAGGACCTCCACCTCCACCTTGCATCCAAAGGCACACTTGTTGATAAAGATGAGCGGCAAAAGAGCAAACAGGACCGGGTTCTCCGAGAAGTGGGACAGCCCACCGGACTGGGAGAGCGGAGTCCCCGAGTCCTCGCCGCCGGCCGATACTCTGATGGAATAGTCTGAGCGCTCCTCGACTAAAACCGGCTCGGAGCTCTGGTCCACTTCCAGAAGCCGGATACGCAGAGGAGCCGTACCTGCCAACCCGGACCTTATCCTGATAACGTAGCTCCGGACCGGCCCCGCACTACCGCTGTCACTCACGTTCAGTATGGAGAGAACATTGGGCTCCAGAGAGCGAACCGTCACCATCTGCTTCACGCTCCGGCCGCCCGGTGTCCCCGGAGCGCCGCGGTACCGGCAGGAAATCACGATCACCCCTTTGGTGTTTTCGGGAAACTCGAATTCCTGCGAAGTGCCGTCGCCGATCTTGATGTATCTGCTGCCGCCGTCGGTCGTCACGTTATCGCCGGTGTTTTCGGCGCTCGGCGTGGTCCTGTCTTTCGCCGGGGTCTGCCGGTCCACGCCTCCGGTTGCCAAGAGAAAACAACAGAATGCTAATAATGTCCTCATGGTTGTGACGGGCTTGGGACAGAGGGGCGCCGCAAAGACACGCTTCTCTCCGCCGATGTGAGCCCGAGCCCGCCTGTTTCGATTTCACTTTCAGCGCACGCAGCTTGGACTTAATAGATCCCCCGGTGTAATCACAACGATATTGGTCGCGCCCGGTGGAGTCCGCCTGGTATCCATTTAGCTAAACCTTTCTCCCCTCTCCACCGGAATTCAGACGTCACGCCGCCCCATACGACATAGGTGTTTCAATTTCTAAGCGGGGGGGGGGGGGGAGCTTCACATTCAAATCGATTTGACCTGGTTCCTCTTTTTCTCTTCCGGGCAGACGACACGCACCTACCATCTATTAGCGCCTGTTTGATGCTCTCGGCTTCGCCTTTAGTTGTATCTGCTTGTCCCCCCCACCCCAGGCTTGTCCTCCCATTCACTCGCTGCTGAGTTCCCTTTTAATCCAATCAGAGCGGCCCCGGGCATTAACCCTTCCCGTCCCCCCAGTCCGGGCACCATGCGACGTCATCTCGGGGAGAATGACATGGCGAAAACATATGAGAAAAACAAGTCCGGGGATGCCGCCGACAAAATCTATCATTAATTTTGTCGCACGCAATTATTTCCGAGCAAAATAGCGACCGCTGCAGCTGCGGAGCGCTTGCCGCAAGCGGGGATTAAAATCGCCACGCACGTTCAAAGAACAAGTGTCACACTTGTTCTGATTAACGATTCTAGTCCAGTCGCACAGATTTGGATTCATATTTAAAATTAGAGAGATTTATTTTGGGACCACCTGGCTGTTACGCAAAATAAACTGGGTCAGATGGACTTGGAGCGGCTCTCCCAGTGTCAGGGTGCGGACTGTTTGCGTGCCTCCAGCTGAACTTTTTTTCTCGTTTGCATCTTATCGGTTTTCATAGTGTCGTACGCCCCACTGCAAACAGAACTGCTATCCGGCCGAACGGCGTTTCCGGCATTACTCTGCCGAAATTACAGCGGTTTTCCTCCGAGGAATACGGCAGGAGTCGCCGCAGATGGTAATCATGTCTAATTATAATGACTCATTCTCTTCGTCAGTAATGCGGATGACAGAGAAGTCGCCCCTAACTAATACAGAGGTTATCAGTTTTACTAATATAATCGCCCCCATATCTGTAAGGCTATAGCCTATTTCAGCCAGAAATATCAGTCGTACATCTAAATATTCCAGCTTTTACCACAAATTAGTGACTTAGTATGGTAACAGAGGCACTGAGTGATGATGCCCCTCGATAATAAGCACTTTCCGCTGTCACTGATGAATAATTAATGTCTGCGAGAGAGCCGGCATTTGCTTGGAGACAAATGAGCTAGTGCTCTGAAGACATACCGCAGGGCAGCTGAAAGTGAGAAATGAATATGCTTATTTATTTGATAACATGCGAAGAAAAGGGACAGCACCTATAATTAAACATGTTTATTTCCCCTGAGTCCCTCTCCCATAATTCTGTAGCACATAACTCGATCAATTCCGGTATGTTCAAGGAGAATGAGAGCAAAATATTTGAAGTAGAAAAGTAGGAAGTAAAATAGTAACCCGTGTTTCGAAAGAATGTGGTTGCTTATTTACTGCGGGTGAAATTCATTGCCTTGCACGTACCGACATGCTGGAAATCGCGAATGGCAGGGTATTTTTAAAAGAGAAAGGTCTCATAAAAAAACAGTATGCCGCCTAGGATAGGTCTCGCTGACTGCAATCTGTCCAGTATACTGTAGTCGATTTAATGGCACGGCACAAACTGTTTCTTTAAAAACCACAATGCCTATAACTGTATGGCAAAGTGTTGGCATAGTAAAATATACCATACACTCTCAGAAAAAAGGGTACAAATTTGTACCTTTGCTTGTCACTGGGGCTGTACCCTCAAGGGTCTGCCAA
>JAODLD010000021.1:19133646-19143978 GCA_026781065.1 Mormyrops boulengeri
TTGGCAGACCCTTGAGGGTACAGCCCCAGTGACAAGCAAAGGTACAAATTTGTACCCTTTTTTCTGAGAGTGTACGGATACGTACACATCAGAGAAATGTTCGTATGAAATGCATATGAAAATTATAAGCAGACATTTAAAAGGCGTACGGGACCACTATTAATCGAAGTCATACATAATGTCTTCATTAAGTGGTTAATTTAATTATTTTCTTGCGAATCACATTTAACACTTGAGCAAAACCATATAGAGGTGATAGAGCCGTTAAAAGAAAGACGCATCCCTACACCAGTTATCTCCTTTAGTTTTATTTTTAAAAGTTTATATTGATAAACCGACAATTCATAACACAACAAAGCTTGATTATTACTTTAATTCTTTTTGTTCAATAGTTCAATAAGTAATTGAAATGATTATTTTATGTTGCTTGAATACACTTCATCGATAAATACTGCATCTGAAACCAGGGTCATACCCAGGGTGGGGGAAACAGATATGCTGACTGGGGCCTGGACCAGAGTGCCATTTTGTCCAGGGGCCCAGAATTCCTTTCTTCGCCCCTGTCCAAATCACAAAATGATGGGTGTACAGCTGTTTAAAAATAAAACTACCATGTTCCTAGTGCTTACATGGTATCCCCCTTAAAGTGCATATCTAAAGATGAAAGTTAGGCGCAACAAGTTGTCACATTTATTATGCACATATCTATCCATTACAATGTCTGTCAAAATTTATTTACAAACCATTCCAGCCAATATTTGTGACAGGGCCTTTCTCATTTAGACAACTATTTTCCACAGCAGATACTCTTGTCTAAAGCCACAAACAAGCAGTTAAAGTTCAAAAGCCCATCAGTGACTAGCTCTGCCAACTATGGGACTCGAACCCATAGCCTTCTGGCACGAGTCCCCAACCAACTTAGCGTGATCTAAAACAGGGGTTTTTAACTTCGGGGGTCCATGAATAGATCTCAGAGGCTCAATGAACTTGGACAGGAAAAAAATGTACATCTATACTTTCATTAACCTCAGGAATTTAGCCAAAAAAATAACATAGTAGTATTAGCAGTACCCATGACATTGTCACCAATAAAAATCAAAGATGTTTTCATATCATGTTACAGTTGATAGATATTTGGGAATATCATTTACGCTCATCACTACTACTTTTTTATATTGTGATATTTTGCATTTCCTTTCGGTCTCATTTTTATCCCTACGCATTTAATTTTATGCATTTAAAAACATTATTTTGAGAATACGTTCACAAGTTTCACTAGATGGCCAAGGACACCCATGGGACAACCAAGGTTAAGAACCCCTGATCTTGCAAGTTGATGGCAAGTCAGTTCCATTTCTCTCACAAGGGGGCTTTATTATCTGAATATAAACATGTAATACAAAAAAACCCCACCAACCTAAACGTGACTACTGATATAAATAACCAGCACACACACAGTAAAGCAATTCCCAAAGAAGTAAATTATTCAGATTCATTCCTGTGGTAACCAAGGATAGACAGTCTGCCTGTTCCTAATGTTAGGCCTTTATAATTATTTATTAATTACTTCACTCAGGCACTGAAGCAAAGTGCCTAGTCAAGCACCTGAAATCTCAGTAAGGCATTAATAATCAACAAGCAGAAATCAAAAAGGCATGAAGAGCGAACCAAGAGAATTTAACCAGAGCCAAAAGAACACAGCATCAATTAACATAAGAACACAGCATTGACACTAGCCGTTACGAAGCATGACCTCGGTGATTCCCATTGAGATGGCATGACCTGTGTGGTGTTGGGGATGAGGAGTGACACACGCAAGCTCTTAGTGTTCCTTCACCATGGATAATGTGTATGTGTGTCAGCACCAGTCAAGGCAAACGCATCTCAGCTGAATGAGGTCATTCGTGAGTGACCTCCACCCAGAATTCCTGTCCTGGTTCACCTGTCACCGACACCCTGCTCTGACAGCCAGCTGATATGTGTCTTTCGCATTAACTTCATAATATATAAATAAAAAAAAAATACAGCTTTGAAATACAGACAGAGTGCATGAGCAGTATTTTTGAGATCATAATATTATTAGGAGAGTAGATTATTTTAAGCATCTCTGAGTTTGGATTCTTTCCCCCTCTATGGGTTGCAGAAACAGGATCATTTTACTGCTTGCCAAAAATCTCTTCGATGGAGGAAGAGGGGTATAAGAGGAAGGAGCGGATGTGAGGGGAGGAAGTGCAAATGAAATTGTGAGAGCAGAGAACAAACAGATGGGGAGGAGAGAGAGAGAAATAAGAATTCAGTGAGAGAAGAGGGGCAAGATCTTGTGTGGTAATTTCAGCAGCACCCAGACTGACAAGGACGGGATCGACTGAGGAGTAACTCGCAGTACAAACAGGTTGAAGGGAATAGTCCATTTCAGAGCCACTCTTCCGCTGCTCGTCATCCTGCTCACGAGGTGACACGCTCAATTCCGCAGCGCAGCCAACCTGAAAAAGTCAAGACAAATATACATGTGTTTTCCATTATGATGTCTGTGCACGTGTACACGGGGGAGTGAGTAATGAACCTTTATTTGTAGCGGTGTGTGTGTGTTTCTCCAAGTGACCGTATGACGGTGAGTTGAATATATAAATGTAGCAGTGTGTTTTATTGTGGCTGTGCGTGGGTTCCCGAGCGCGCGCGCGCGTGTGTGTGTGTGTGTGTGCGTGTGTGTGTGTATAGTGGTGTGCAGGTGTGTTTACCTGCGGGACAGCAGGTCTTCCTTCTCCTGGGAGCGTGCGGAGCCCTCCCCCAGCGAGGCAGCCCCGGCGGGTAACTGATTCAGCTGATCCATCACCTCCAGGCCACTCTCTTCGGCTATCTGCATGATGAGGTCATCCACCTGCTCCTGGGGTGTAGTCAGGGTGGTGGCTGAGCTCATGGAGTCCTCCATCACCTGACGCAGAAAGAAAAACTGCCAGTCAGTCCTTCATTTGCCTTTGCAGTAGGGGATATGGAAAAGAAATGCGGAGGGAAGCAGGAGGAACAGAAAAACTCCATTACAACAAAAAGCACACCATAAATCAACATAATGAACTGAACAACTCAAATATAATGTCAATGATCACTCTTTCACTTACAGAAGTGTGAACATCCAGGTTTTGCACTTGTGTTTCAAACTTGTCCATAACGGCAGACACCTTTTGCAGGTCCATAGAGCCAAGTGCTTTGTCCAGTGCTTTGGTCACTTGAGCCATGTTCTTTGTCACCTAAGAGACATACACAAGTTTCATAAGAATGCTCATACAGTTGACATATTCCGCCTCCCCAGATTCAATAAGCTAGCATTTGCCATGCACTGAGCACTACGCTGAATCCGTGGGAATGAAGTGATTTCACAGCTCCTCATTGTCTGTCCAGCACTTGTTGTTTGTGCACGGTTCGCCTAGCATCTTGTTTCTTCGCTACTCATGTTGTGTGCACAACATTTTTCTTCTTGTCAATTAGAATTATTTACATCGCATTTACATTGTATTAGGTACTATAAGTAATCCAGAGATAAAGTATATGGGAAGATGTGTGTAGGTTATATGCAAATACTACGCCATTTTACATAAAGGACTTGATCAACCGCAGATTTTGGTATCCGCAGGGTGTCCTGGAACCAATTCCCTGCAGATACTGAGGGCTGACTGTAGTGAAGTCACCCTGCATAGACTGGAACAAAAGCTTTTTTTCATCAGTAAACCCATAAATAACGTGTCATATTGGTTTACTGTCAATAAAAACGCCAAGTAGCATTACAAGGCATGTTTACAAACATCATCTGATTCTGATCAGTTTGTAACACGACCTCTACAGCTTCTGAACTCTATTGATATTCCAAATGCATGGATTTATCTACCTGATAAGTTTCATTACAGTAAAGAAACTCAAGAAAATTTTAAGTATTCAAATAAAAATATCCTTTTACAAAAGGGCTTGGGATTTTACAGTTAGGTTTCTTATAACTGACATTATTTGACTTTTTATGTATAAAAGCACTGCAATGTATAGCTATAGATGAACATAGGCTACCTAGCTCCATAAGGAAGATATAAACTGTTCTTATCAGATGAAGTAATAATAATAATAATAATAATAATAATAATAAATTAAGAACAGATAAAGTGTGGTTTTTGGTGATTCGAATGTGTGACACAAATTATAATTTGTATTTGTATTGTATTTATAATTACAACATGAAAGGATTTTACAGAATTTTCCCTGGTCTTAAATCCACATTATCCTAATGTAGCTTGCCCTTGGCCAAGTGACACAGGGCCGTGGGAGAGAGACACTATGGATGAGACAGGCAGAGACATACCCCTTTCATGGTAACTGCAGTCTGAACCTTGGAGGCCACAGCGTCGACACGAGATGCCATGCGCAGCCAGTTCAAGCCCTCATTCTTCTTACGAATGGCATTCTCTGCATACACCCTGGCACACTCCACGTTCTTCTGCTGTAGAGCCTGGAGGGGAGACATAATATCTGTAATTATTGTCTGCATGACTTGAACATTCCACACACAATAACATCAGCATATAGACAATCTTTTCATTCTACTCTGAGAATTCCTGACGAAAAAAAAAACCAGAATGCAACTCTGCAGTTGATAATTTGCTACCACCTACTGGTGAGTAACATATATTGCGCCCATAGACCCCACCTTAACCAACATCGTCGCCTTCCCATATTCCAATGCTGAGACAGAAAAGGTGTGGCCCTCAATTGTCTGCCAGGGACATAAGCAGGCTTGTTTCTTTGCCAACTACAGTCCACACAATGGACACTGGAGCACACTTACATTAAAGATAAATGGGCAGGAGTGTTCTGCATTCTCTGCTCATGGCTGGTTACTCCTGAGAAAATAAGGCAAATAACCCTCACCTTCTTGACTTTAGCCTGCTCTGTCTTGGAGTCTTTCTCTGCCTTCTTGGCCAGCTTCTCCAACTGTTTTGCTGAGAACTGAGTGAAAATGTCATAGGAGAGGGAGGAAAAAGGCATGGAAAAGAAGAGATTAACAAGTGGAAATAAGGGCAGTTTACATACCTTGCTACTGTATGCACAAGAATTTCCCATTGGGATCAATACATAGTTTATCTTATTTTATCAACAGAGAAGAAAATATGAATGGGGAAGAGACACAGGCGCAATCCACGTGGGTATTGAAAGAAACGTAATATGGCGGATCAAAGCAAGATTATGACTAGAATGACAATTAAGATTATTTTCTTATTTGAAATGGGTAAACATAAAACGCATACGGAATATACTCAGGAAAAACAGAGGATACTACTTACTTTCAGCTGAAACAGCGTGTCTATGATAAGAAGAACAGTCAATGAGAATGGGCCGATAAAAAGAGTAACAGTAAAGATTCTCAAATTAGTGTCCTCACTTTTAATTAAAATGTCTCGTCTTGTAAGGAACACCAGTAATGTGGTATGTACTTCAGCACTAGGTAAAACATTTCTTATACGTGAAGAATTAGCAGTAGTACCGAATAAGTATAATGTTTGTTTACTTTACTGTAGTCCGCCATAGCGTGACAAGTCCAAAATGTCACATTAGTTTCATACCTAAACTCCAACACTATTCTATTATTTTAAGAGAACACAATGATGTTTCACTCTGCTTATTTGTTTCAATATGCTGATTTATCTGCCCCGTTTCACTCTTATCTACAAGGCTACATTTACAAAGTATGGACGACAGACAGAGAAAAACAGCAAAACATAGGAACAGTACAGACTACGCTTACCATCCATCTTTGTATATAAATCGAGGATTGTACTTCGTATTATTAAAGGAAAGTCGTGTTGATGAAAGAGCAAGTTTTTCTTTTTTATTTCCTGGTAAATAGACTTTGTTATATTTCCCTTCTTCCTGTCTCGAGCGTAAAGGGAAGTGACGTGTGCTATATACTTCCGGTAACGCTATTTCTTTGCGTCACATGCGTCTAATCGTTGATCGGGGTTGTTGATGTGTCTTTGTGATTTGTAACATTAAACTATTATTATTTAAGTTTAAATACAGGAATGTATTCATTTTCAATTTCGTTTACTCAACTGATAATACGTCTCCTTAAAACATTTGTATCATATATCAAATATTTAATATTAAAGTATTTCAAATAATTATTCCAATGGTTGTTTCGCTTTTTTCTCAGACTAAAAGCTATATAGTTTCTTGAGGTGGTCTTCATTCCTTAAACATGCTGAATACATTTGAAGTGGGAACAGGAACCTTTTTTTCCTAAAAGAAGTAGGTGAAACTTTTTTGAGCAAGTAGAACATACAAAGCGTAGTAGAGGAAACATGCATAATGCAAATGTGAAAGATTTCCAGGAACTTAAACTAAAAAGAAGGAAGGGGTGAAACTCGGTGAGCGAATTTAATGCCCTGAAGATTGTAACGTGTGAAACAGAATGTCTAATTTTTACTGTACCGCAATGGCCATATTATGAAATGCAACTTTACATAAAAAAAATGTTACCCGATATACACGTGGGTATATATATATATATGTGTGTGCGTGTGTGTGTGTGTGTGCGCATATGTATTTGAATAACGTGTGAGCCGAGGACTGAGACAGGAGGTACTGCAGACACTAACTCCTCCAGGTCAATGACCGGCTGCAGGCTGTGCGATTTAAGGGTTTTGCCTGCGCGTGGCACCGAAGCCTGGTTCTCATGGGGTTTGTCACGAGCAAGCACGCGCATGAAGCGGGTAAGCAAATTGCACGCGAGCTGGGACGTTTTCCTCGTGCGGTACGGTTTATTCGCATAATCGAAGACACATGGCATCAAACACGGGGATTAAACAGGACGAGCTAACGGTGACCTGGACACCGGTTAAATAATAGGTCGTCGTATTTGTCTGCTAAGTTAGAGTTACACACGTCGGACAGTCGGGAGTCAGGACTATAAATCCATCAAGAATGTGAAATATGTAATAGCTTAGAACAACGAAAATCACGACGTGAATTTCCTGGAAATGAAGGTATAATGCGGTATACGGTTAATCCCATTTGGAAGGTACAGTGGGTGTACTGTTCGTACTAAATCTTTTAACAATAGAGTAAAATCCGGCTGAAATATACTTACATTAAACTTATAGACGGTTGACTCTTAAAGTACCACATTACCACGCAGTCTCTTCTAGAGCGTATAAGAAAAATGCGTTGAGTATGCGTATACATATGTATTGTATTTAGTTGATCTTTCACTCTGTGTGGAAAATACTCATTATGGCACATTTGTGTTACTTAGTGGTCGCCTCAACACCAGTATGTGAAGCTTCGACCAGCGGTACTGCTCCCTGTCTAATAAGCCAGGGTCCCCGGACACTCCCCAGCATTATTGTCACGGCGCCGTCCCGGGAGGACCTTCTGACGCCGAACCCCGTTAGGACGATAGAGGGCGCCGCCAAGGAGCGCAGACCGGGTGTCCCCATCTACGTCAGCCGTCAGCCCTTTACTAAAAGCTAACATGCAATTATCGAAGTACAGTATCTCCTGGCGAAATGCCATTGTGAAATAATTTGTGTAATCTGTAATGTATCTCCATTTTTCAGTTATCAATATACCAGTAGTATGAATGGATGGACAGATGGATAGAAAGTGACATTCAGTGCACTAGCCACTGGTGTTTTCTGGTTTTGTGCACCATGTGTCTGGCAAATCGGCACAGTTCTTAATAGGTATGCACCCAGATTTGACCCTGCACTTAAAGCAGAAGTAGTAGACATCAGTTTACATGATTCAAGACCACTGCTGTCATGTACAGACTTTTTAGTTATTCTGAGGCACATCAACTTGCTGTGAAAATATTAAAGCGAGGCCTTTGCACTTAAGAATGAGAGATTTGAAAGGCTTTGCATTCAGAAAAAAAGTGAGTTATGGAGCTTGCTTCCTGGCTGCAGGAGATGGACTGCCGTGACCTTGGGAAATTAGTGGCGGTTTTAAGGGATAATCTCAGGGACATTCCCTTTAATTCTCAAAAAGCTTATTTTAAAGACTTATCCTTTATAGCTGGCGAGAAAGCATCAGTCTGATATAGTCAATTGCTGAAAATATCTGCTCGTGCTGTTATTCTTGTTTTACACCCCAAAAGAAGCCATTTTGCTGCACGATGTTTTTGATTTGACCAAATATCATCATCACCATGGTAAATGTTCTGATAACCCAGACTGGGAGAAAGTGAAGGATGGACGCATGTCATTTATGAACACAGTTCATGACTTACTGTGATGCTGCTGAAGTCCATGAACAGTCCACGCCCTGCAAGTCCCTCTTGGAATGAGACACTGAAGCCCATCGTATCCAGCAGGGGAGCAGACACATCCCAGCGACATGTCCACCCCCCTCGCCACGTGGCGCGCAGCAGCCAAGCACCATTAATGCAGCAAGACCTAATGTGAAGTGTTTTAGGGGCCCGCGACTGGAGGAACTGCTGCTTCAGAGCTGCAGAATCCCACTGCTTTCATGTACTTCAAACAGAGCGGAAAAAAGAGTCTGACTTCCATCACCACTTCTACATCTGTAATGCAACATGGAAGAAACAAGAATTTTTTTTTTCTTCCTATAGTGTAGATCAATGTTTCTCAACCCAGTCCTCTGGGACCACAAAAGCAGGAATGCATAATGCTCATGTTTACACATTTGATAGTTTTGATGCGGTCTAAAGTAAACCTGGAGTTGTATAATTGTATTATCCCCCACCCTACAAACAGAGCTTTCGTTTTATAACTCTCCATTTCAGGCGTGATATTTGCATACCTCCAGAGGTCACAAGAGCAATGCTGCAGTCGTAGAGGTTCAGAAATATTTGACTTTGACTACCTTAAACGAAGGTAATCGTCACAATGATGTTTTTTTGCGGCATTCATTATACGATTTTTAATCTTAAATCACTATATATTCTAAAAACAACTTGTTATATGGGCGAAGGCGGCAGATAATTACAGCAAACATTTTGTTTTCAATGGATCACCTTCATTTTTATGGTCACTTACATTAACATGGTCTTTTTCAAAGCATAAACATGTTTACTTTTTGATTACAGAACACAAAATGAACCAAGGTAGAGAACATAAAAAAAAACAAAAAAAACTTACTGATCATAATGCCACAGGCTTCCTGAGTGTAACTACATGCAGAATAGCAACCAAAAGCACTACTGCCCAGTGATTTTGGCATTTTTCATGTGTTGGTGCTTCTATACTTTATCTGAAATTTCTGGGTCCCTTTGAGTGCCCAGTTAAGCAGTGCAGTGACTGGAAGCCCACACAGATGAATCCAGAGATAATTAAAAAAATAAACAAAGATGTAGTTCACTGGCCGTTGTCAAATGTATGGGGTTTATTAAGATCAATCCAAATGGGATTTAACGACAAAGAGTTATAGCAGAGCAATAGACATCGCAAGTAAACACCATTGTTAATCTGTGTACAGCAATAACAACTGGATTAAAGGACTTCAGAATCAAAAGTGTACTTAAGATGATGATGCAGAAGAATTGGCTCTACATTTAACTACCATCTTTTACAATGTCTTACATTATGTGAAAGAGCTTCTCAAGCTTCCACTCCTCCATGATCAAAGGTCTTTTTTTCTTAAAATATTAGCAAAAACACTGTCTTGGTACTAAAAGGGGACCAACAGATCCAATTCTTTACCCATGAGAACTATTTCACACATTTGATCATACTGCCAGTTCCATTTTGTTCAGGTAACAGCGAACGGAAAATAATCAAATACATACTGTACATTACTGCATGTGGCAGAAGTGTGGCCTCACTGACCGATGCTTGTGGGTTATCAGTTTTGAGCAATAAATAATTATCAATAAATAATCTTATGGGGAAAAAAAAAAAATCCTTCATTCTGTTTGTAAACTGGACCAGTCTGTAGGGTTCATGCGTACTGGCTTGCATGGTGACAAACCACTAGGAGCTTACGGACACACTCCCTCGCACACACAAAGCCAATTTTAAAATAATTGCGTCGGCGTAGCTCAAGAAATAGGGAAAATGACCTCAAGGCTTTTAGCTACAGCGCCTAGCTGAGGGCAGCGCGGCTGCCGGAACAGTTCCAGAATAACATCGTATAACTGGACGTCCATATTAGTAGTGTCGTAGTAGTTGCTAGATGGTGGCGTCCGGAGAAGTAGCGAGATAGTTACCATGAGGGGGGGGGGGGGGGGGAGGGGGCGCGGGGGTGGGGGGTGGGGGGTGGGGTGGGGGGGGGGGGGGGGGGGGGGGGGGTGGGGGGGGGGGGGGGGGGGGGGGGGGGGGGGGGGGGGGGGGGGGG
>JAODLD010000021.1:19159356-19180159 GCA_026781065.1 Mormyrops boulengeri
CGGCCACCCCCACCCCCCCTTCCCACCCCCACACTTTTTCCCCCAACCCAGCCCGCTGGCCGCCCCCCCCCGGACCCCCCCCCGGCCTTAATGAGAACCGTGTGTGGGGGGGGGGGGGCGGACGGACGGTTACGCCAGGGGGCCCTCCGGCTCTGGAGGAGGGGGGCCAGCAAACGCATTCAGACGCATCCTCGGGGCCCGATGGGCTGCGGCTGCCCTCTACCTGAGCCCCCATCACCTGAGAAGGCTGAGGCCAGTGCTGTTTCACGCTCACACATGCGGCCGACGTTACACGCGGCATGTTTAATCACTGGCGTCTGTATTTCTGACGGTCTGGAGCCCGACAGAGAGCGAGAGGAGAGAGCGTGAGGGAGAGGGAGGGAGACACTGCGAAAATCACAAGACAGAAGATCTTCGCAGCCAGAGGTGCATCAACATGGCTGCTTCTCTGGGTGTGTCTGGGTGACTGTTGTCAGTGTGGGGGGCAGTAAAAGTAAAAATGTTAAAAGTAAAACAGCTGACATTTTAATAACACAATACTTTCTGATATTATGTTTGTTTTTCCATGTCATTTATCGTTACCGTCTATTAAATGCCTAAATGTGTATATTGTGCTACTTTACACACTAAATTTCTGTCATGATTTTTGAAGTATCCATACTTGCACCCATCCATCATGCTGCCAGCCCCCAATTTCCACAGCAATAACCCACAGCCAGGCCCTGACCCCAGCATAAGTCTCGAACCCGGGCCCATGCCTTATAAATGACCTTGCCAAACCAGGCCTATTGCACTGGGGCTGATGCCAGAGAAAAGTCAAACTGGGGTGAACATTACAGGGACTCGGTACTTATTCAACCAATACGCTGATGGCCAATGCTAATATTTACCCTTTGTGGCATTTAAGTGAGGAATTTTCTGGGGAAGCAACACAAAGTGTCATAGAAAGTTCTCGACCTTCCTTAACAAGCGCAATTTTCCACAGTAGAACCAAACATCTATTAAGCCACCATTGTTTACACTCTTGCCTGTCCAAATAAAGAGAAACTGAATGATTTTGTGCTTTACTGAATTTAGAAATATGTTGTATGTCACAAACACCACTCTGAAGTGGTATGGTGGTTGTATGACAATGGAATAATTAAAGCCATTAACTTGAAAAACAAAACAAATCGAACCAAGATGTTTCGCATACAACTGCGCCAAACACAATTCAACACGAGTCGATACTTTCAGCTGGACTACATCTCGAGTTGGAGGTAAAAATTCCACGCAGCTTGGAATATACTAATTCTCCAAGCTCTGTGGATGCCTCCATTGTTTGCTCTCGTCAAAAATCAAGAGTGACTATGTTTGACAAATCCAAATAAAGCTTACTTTTAAAATGATTTAATTCCTTAGAGTCCTCTCAGCACATAGTTGACTCACTCACAAATGCACAAAGTCAATCTCAGTCAATCCAGCCATAGATTAGTTAAAAGGAATCATAAAATAGACATAAAAAATAATCCAAAACATTGTAAACAAAATAAAAGACACCCTTTTTGAAGTACAGGTCCTGTGATGTTGCTATGAGGTCAGCAGAGGACTTCTTTGGGAACTAAGGAAACATAGTTCTATTAAAAATATAAGGCAGGACCTCAACATGCTTTTGTGGAGAGTTGGATGGTTCAAGAGAAGGCAGCAGGCATTCGCTTCCTACAGTAATAACACATTAATCCACGGTGACCACACAGAATTGTTCCCACACCCTGGGACGGAAATGACGTGGATAGCAATAGCAGATAAGAAACCATGAGCCTATCAAATAAATGCAAACACCGTACCTTAAACGTATGCCATTAAAAAAATGCAGTTTTAGCACATCACACAGATTTCTCTTAATGTGATTTTTTTTCTATATATTGTTTCAAACTATATGCAAAAAGCAGTCTGACCTTTATAAAGCACAAGGACATGCAACAGAAGACATCCTCCGGGCTGAAAAACTGTGACGTTACAAACCGTCACCGGCCTCTAAGGTTCCATATTCAGCAGAGATGTGATAGCACATGCATGAGACATCCATCGATGTGTATTTATATGTGTGTGTGTGTGGGGGAGGATCATAGGGTTATGCAACTTATAGCCCCCGGCGTTCATGTGTTCCGCTCATACATCAGCAGATGGGTGCGACTCCCAAACTGCACTAGGAAAGAGATGCCCCTCCCCCCCCCAAGCACGTGACATCCTCCAGAAGACCGGAACGTGGTCTATTGGTCCAGGTAGATTTTTCAGAGATGACAGTAGCAAACTGCTAAAAATATGCCAAGTCATTCTTGCACAGGGTTACCTGGAGGGAGTCAGGAAACTCAGCTCTGCTGTATTTTGCTGCCTGTTTCATGTAACATTGTCGATGAATAGTTAAGTGGAAGGGAATGAACAGATGGATGGAGATTCTTCTCCAGTGAAACACTTTCCATTCACATGGATGACTGATGGGTTGTGGGATTTGAGTGGGGTGGCCATTGTGGACAGTGTGCCTGTGATCAGAAGGTCGTCGGTTCAAATCCCAGAGTCGGCAGAGTGATGTCACCGCTGTGCCCTTGAGAAAGACCCTTAACCCCTGTTCCTCCATATTTCCCAAAAAATGTATGTTACTTTGGATAAAAGTTGATAAAAGGAAATGCCAACATCTCCTTACTGCCCTTTACCTACACGCTCCATAACAAAAGAACAATGTGAATGAATGGGGCGTGACCCCAATCATACGCCCTCCGCTCTCCCCCAGGGAAGTCTGTTCACTTGTATCCTGCTATTCCTCCAGTGGGAAGTACAGTCCTACACTGACTCTTCCTCTGTTCTGACACACTTACATCCCATGAAATTAGCTATTATGTTAAAACATTATATGGATAATAGTAACATGCTCCATTTTACATCATATTATTACATACATTTACTTCACCGGAGCTTTTGTCCAACTTCACAAAAAAAGAATTCTTGGTTGTTCTAGTGCATTGTAATTGCCTACTTTGTACTTTATTGGACTGCTTGGTGCAAAACATGCTTGAATTGCACAGGGAAAAAGGGTGATTAGGAGGTGGAGAGTCTTGGATGGAAAGCAAAGAGCTGCTGTCGCCTGGGTTAGTTGCTTATTGACCGAGTTACACACCACCCCCCGGAGCCAGCGATTTGAGCCTTGACCTTTTTTAAATCAGGGTCACTTACATCCAAGAAACATGCTTAAATTAGCCCCAGAGCGAAACGAAAATGGCCGTCAAACAGTCAAAAGGGCAGTTTAACAGCCACCAGAATAAGAGTGTCAAGCACTGCACAGCAAGGTCAGTCAAACTTTACGGAGAGTACTAAACTAAATGGCAGCGGTTAATTGGGAATTATTATTAGGTTAAATGTATCGAGTATCTCTGGCAGACTGCACTTCTGTCCATGGTGTATCGCTGCCTTGTGCCCTGCGTTTCAGTTCCCTTCCTCAGGGAACACGTCCAGCAGAAGCCACAGGAAGATGGATGGATGTCATCAAAAGACAGAGTGGTAATAAAATACATGTACATAATGTTCAGCCAATGGGAGCAGTCAGGACACAGTTTGTTCCCTGCCATGCCAAACAGACAGGGGCAGGTTTGTTATTTCTGGGGGCCCCTCCAGTGCAGTGACTGTTCTTGGCATAAAGGGGGGCCCCGGTCTTCAGGGCCCCACACAAATGGGTGGTTTGAATGGCAGTACAATGGTGTCCGTTTTCTGACAGCACACCCCATCTAGCAGTGTCCTGATATTATTATTATTATCACTAATACGATAACATGTTATTGTATTTTAAAAGCCATTGTTATTATTGCCTTTTAAAATACAATAACATGTAGTAGTAGTAGCAGTAGTAGTAATAAAAAACAACAACAATATTATTATTATTATTATTATTATTATTATTAAGCCGTGTCACCGCATGCTGTGCCGCGCTCTCCCTTCCCGTTACCTGTACCTCCCTCAGTAAAAACCGCATTTCCATATACAGACACAGATCACGGTAACACTGTAAGGAAACTCGCTGCAATTACAGAAGCAACTTTCCAGAGAAAGTAAACTAAATTTCCCCACCCCCTCACCGCATCCCTCACAATACCCCGCTAAATGTCAGCGCAAATAACACGTAACGCGCCCAGGCATTTCTTCCGTTGCATTTAATGTTTATCGGCATTTATTGAGTTACTGTACTTCTCATATCACCGAATGATTTGAGATGTGTTTTTAAAACATATTATATGTCATCATTCTGATTGTCAGTTTAGCGGTTGTTTGCGCTGGAGTGCGGGCAGCTCCCGGCTCCCCTCCGCACCCGGCCTGCGGGAGTCCCCGGCGGTCGCGTTGGCGGCTTACCCTCCAGCGTCACCTCTTTGCCGGCCTTCTTAAGCGCCTGCACCGCCGAGTCGTGCGTCGCGTCGCGTAGGTCGATCCCGTTGACAGACAGGATCGCGTCGCCCACACGGAGAGCCTGGCTCTGGTCCGCTGCGAGTCCCGGGAAGATCTTGGAGATCAGGATGGGCATTCGGTTCTCCCTGCCCCCTTTGATGCTGATACCCAATCCCCCCGACTCCTGCTTGATAACCCGAACTTTCCGCACTCCCTCCGATGGGTTGTTGTCGAAGTTGGCGGCGGGATCACCGTGCTTAGAACTTACGCTGGATCCAGGGCTACCGTAGCTAGATCCCGGGCTGCCAAAATCTGAATTAGTTCCGTTGTCGTTGGCCGACCTGGCCGAACCGGGACTGGCGAAGCCTTGGCTGCCATCGGACTGACCCCTGCCCATACCCCCGCGCACTGGGCTGCTGCTCCGTCGCGGCACGCCGTGGCTCTGCGTCCGGCTGCGGTTCGGATTATCCGGAGATGCTCCTGACTGGTTTCCGTTGGATACCGAGCTCCGCAGGCCCGGCGAGGCGTGATCGGCGCCGTTCCCCGGTCCAGTTATCTCCGCCTCGGTCGTAAGAGTTAAAGTCTCTTGGGTCAGCTCGGCTGAAACACGGATCCAGCGGTCCCGAAACAGGAGGTCCAGCTGTCCGTTTTTGTCCGCTCGGGTCCAGATGGCCATGCTAGTAACTCTGGTCCGGGCTTCACACTAAATTCATATTGAACTTTTCCGCTCTTCCTCCCCCCCCCCGTCCCGAGGTGAGCAGAAGCGCCGCGATCCGCTCCGACACACCCACCCGGGAGAAGAACTCCGCACCGACCACTTTACGAGAACGACGAGAAGCGGAACCTTCCTAAAGAAGGAGCAAACCGCTCCCCCCCCCCACTCAGAAAGCTCCGGGTCCTTTACATATTCATGAAGCGTGGCCAGGGCGATAAGCCGACGGCTGAAACTAGAAGAGAAGTCGGGACGCAGAGGCGGGATCAGAGGCGCCGCCAATGAGAGGCGTCGCAAGTGAGAGGCGGAGCCAATGAGAGGCGGAGCGAGTCAGACGCGCGTGGTCGAGGCGGAGCGGCACTTCCCGGCACGGCAGGCTCTCCTTCCGCCGGCGTGGGCTCTGCGGCTGCCACCCTACGGATTTCGTTCCAAATCCGTTATCGGTAATTTTCCGTGCATTCGGCGTCATTTTAGTGAAGTATTCCTACATAAATTCCAGGAGCGTAGTTAGAGACGAATGGATAGGGCAGGGGTCTCCAACTCCGGTCCTGAAGAGCCACTATCCAGTGGGTTTTCTATTCTACCTGGCTTCTGATGAGCCACACCTCTTTTCTGGTATTTACCTGAGAAATGGTGTGGCTCATCAGAAGCCAGGTAGGATACAGAACCTTCTGGATAGTAGCTCTCCAGGGCCGGAGGTGGAGACCCCTGGGATAGGGGGTCCGAGTCTTTATTAGGGATAGCGATGGCAAACTATTCATGACTTGGGGGGGTAAAAAACATGTTTGTGTTTTTTTGGTTTGGGGGGGCAAAAATCCCCCTAAAATAGGCCTAACGATAAATACTTAGAGTGACTGGTATATAAGAATTGTTGCGCAGCCACTGGTATTATGAAACGATATGACTCAGAAAATGGTGTATTGAAACATGACGTTATTTACGTGGTTTGTGCTATTTTGGGACATCCGGCTTTACTTAAAAGTTTCTCTAAGTGGGTCAATAGGCCATCCCTGTATTGAGTTAATTAATATTTCTGACCCTTTTTATGACTAGTCATTGTGCTGTTATTTAAGTTACATACTTCTCCAGTGCTGGTATTAGCAGCTATATATTTTGAACTATAAAAGCTGGACAGAGCAGCATAATTTATAGGAGCATGTGTAGCAGACCTGGTCAGAAATACAAAATGCAAGGGACCTTGCTGCACCTGAAACCCTCTTATCTGAAACAGACCCCCGCCTTGTGTGGATGGGACCATCTTCTTCTTGGGTGCGTGACATCTTCAGTTTGCCGCGTGCATCATGCATCTAATCTGGGGCAACAGGTCCCAGCAAGGCCACAAAGCTCACCACATGCTGTTTTTTTTTTTTTTTTTTTTTTTTTACTGCAGTCGAGGTTTATTGGCTGATAATAATGACATGAGCCCACCAGATTTAGGATGGGGAGGAGAGGCAATGGCAAGTGGCCCTCCATTCTGAACAGCGCCGGGCCCTGCGTTCAGGCAGAGATCAGGGTGCTGATGGGATGGGTCTGTGACAGTGGGGTGCTCTGCCTTTGGCTCTGTGACACCCTGAAAGTGACAGTCTTCATACCCTGTGCAACCCACAAGCTGACTCCAGCCCCCACTTCCTGTTTGTTGTAGTCCCCTGTCGTTTCCATGGCAGCGGCGAATTACGGCGTGTCTGCACATAAGCGCCGGGACGGTGGGGCGTCGTGCGAGTGGAGGTGTTGGCCAGTTCACCCTTCTTTTCTTGTCAAAAAAAGCTACATTCGGCGATGCAAAAGCGATGCAAGTGCAGAGAGAAAATTCAGTGTGAAGAGACTCTGGGCCTCTGTATCTTCTGTCTCCGTCGTGCCCCTTGTCTAGTCTGAGGTCTGCGCTTGGCGGTGGGAGTGGGAGGGAGGGTTCCCAGCGTGTTCAAGATACCAAGCAGCTGCACAATGTAAACTGAGCTCTTGCTAACATGACGGCACAGAAAATCTACAGGGGAAGTTAGAGCTATTGAAATATAAAAATGCTTTCAGAGGTGTACTGAGATGCTCCTTTTTATGCTATGGTGATATCGTATAACATTATGTGTTTAGCACAAACATATACATTTAAGTCATTCTTTAAAAGGAAATATAAAGATTTCAATTCAAAATATAAACAAAACCAGTAGCCACTGAAGCATTCGTACATTTGTGCCCTGACATCCTGTTAATCTCTAGCCTAAAGGATGTCTAGTGTACAGATACTGCCTGTCGCCATGGCAGCCATACTGCTAGCCTTCCACCTGAGCCACGCCCACCATACCACCTCCGGACAGGAACACACAGAGATTCTGTTCTATGAGGAGCATGTCCACGACATGACCAAAGCCCCCTGACATCTCCACCCTGCACACTCCTCACTCTTAGATGTAAAAAAACAATGGGGGTAGGAGTGAGGGCGGGGACGGTACTTTAGCCAGGTGCAAACGGGCACGGCATAGGTGTGGTTGCAGCAGTCAGGCAGGAGGGAGCGCAAACCGAGGCTGGGATGCCGGGCAAGGGGGCAGGGGGTGTTGGACCAGTCAATCTTCCCTTCACTTGCAACACCTTGTAGTGCCTTGTGGGTGTGAGAGGGGGCGCTGCAGTGGCACACTCCTCTCCCTTTTGGGTGTGTTGTTCAGGATGTCCAGGCTGCGGCGGCTTGAGGAGATGACGTCCGCCACGAATTTGGTGCAGTCGGAGCAAACATCGCGCAGGCTGCAGCCATGGGCGTACAGGTGAGGGAACTCCACTTCCACGGAGTGACGGGACAGGCTGCGCAGGGACCTGGGAGGGTGACATGGGGGTCACATCAGGCTTCGGTGGTCACAATAATCAAACTAATCAAACCCCAACAGGGTTAATTTTTAGGGGAGGCCATAATAGATAGATAGATCTAGATAGATAGATAATTCATGCACAGGGGCCAACCTTATCACTAGCCAATGGTATGGTATGAATCTGTGAGTGACAAGGAATCAGCTTTCACCTGGGGTCTCTGGCCACGCCTCTAGATATGCCCCTGAACTAGCTAGCTTGGGGCTTCACCATGGTCTGACTGACCCACTTTGATTTGAGGTTCTGAGACACATCATCTGAACTTTATGTCACCTGTAATCCTACCTGTGCCATGAGCTCCCCTGTCATACACAAACTTGACGTCTGACATATAGAATGTCTCCCTGATTCATTATTAGCTACATTATGCAACTCAGAATTGAAACTGTGCTTGGTGATCTCAACCTTTCTAAAAATACAGACCAAAGTGTCCCTTTTGAAATAGAGCAGAAACTTTTTGTTTTATTTAGCATCTAATGCTCACATTATCAAGCAACAAAATTTTTATTGTGCCAGCCCTGAGGGGCTTTTCCAGCCTTGGCAAGTTTTGTACTGCAGCTCTCATGTCACGCAGATGCGGTACACAGTGTAGCTGAGGAGCCCTGGCCTGAGCGTAAGCCTTAATAATCGCTACCTACTCTGCACCCCTACGCTTCTCCAGATCAGCAACCACTGACAGGACCAGTGGCCCAAAGTAAACAGCGATGCTGTCCGTTTCTGTCTGTCAGTGCTATCCTGCACAACCCACAGTGAAATACTGTTTATTACGGAATTCCATGCAGTATTTTCTCTGATATTCTTTGCATTGTTATTGTTGGTTGTGGTTTGTCATTTATTGTTACTGCGTATTAATGACTAAATGTCCTCTTAACTCTGCAAATGTGTGTGTTGTGTTACAGTAAACCTACAATTACCAACAGGATTTATACATCCATCCATCTATCTATCCGCCTGTTTCTCTGTCTGTCTGTTTGTCTGCACTGTAAGAAAAAAAGAGCACCAATTTGTACCTTTGCTTGTCACTGGGGCTGTACCTGCAGGGGTAAATGTTCCTTCTCAGATAGAGAAAAGGACTATGAGGAACATTTTTGCAACATTGTTGCTTGTACTTTGGGGATGTTCCACAAAGTCCATTTTTGTACCTTAAATTAGACTGATAGGTAGATGTACCTACAGCTAGGGTATAGTTGACGGACCCAGTGACAAGCAAAGGTACAAACTGGTACCACTTTTTCTGTCTGTCTGTATATCTGTCTATCATCTAATCTTTATTCCTTCCTTCCTTGGTTTTATCAATGATTGTATGGCTGTTCTTTTGGCTGCTTTTCACCCTGGGAACTGACTTGAGAAGTGTTGTAAAGGTTAGGGCCTCACAGGACTGAGGCTGAACGGGTCTGACTGCAGCCTCAGCCGACTCACTCGGTTTCTTCGCATAGTAAATTATTCGCTGCCAGGATCTGGCAAGCGGAGTCGGGCAGATATCACTGCCCGCAGACCACTGGTATCTTGGGGCTCACCGGAGCCATCTCACCCACGGAGAACAATGGCCACTTTGTCAGCCTACAACAGCACACAATCTGCAGATAAGGACGCTCCATTCTTGGTCAGAACCATAGAATTTATACACGGTACGAACCATTTACGATGTTCTGATGTGTGATGGGCTCCTTTACTGCTTATGTCACCTGGCAACCTCATAAACAGCACATTTATCTATGGAAATCCTCAGGAATGCAAAACGCTACGGCGTGCACTTATCAGGGGCTGTACAACATCCAGGGACAGTAGAAAAACCCTCTAACCTCAAAACTCTGCCATTTTTAATCACACAGTCGTTTAGTGGGTAGCGCCGCAGCCTCGCGCTTCCAGGCGTGGGGGTTTGACTCCCGCCCGCAGCTTCTAGAATGCGGAGCTTGCATGTTCTCCCCGCCCTGTGTGCAGGCTCACTAAACGTTTTTCCCCCCATAGAGCAAAGGCAGAAATTCAGCTGCATCACTGTTCCTAAATTGCACATAGCGTGTGATTTTGTGTGATGGACTGGCATCTCGTCCACTGTGGCCTATCTATGCTGGGACTGGCTCCAGGATCACCATGACTCTGTATCGGATAATTTGGTATAAAAGATGGATGGATGAATTTATAGTTCGCTGTGTTCTAAATGCCAACCGACCAGCACAGTGTGGCTTGGAGAAAAACACTCAGTGGTTGGCATGTTGCTGAACTACAGAGCAAGAATTAAACGGACATGCCAGCTACGCTAAGCTACATCTGTAACAATGCCATTACTATGGCGAATAACAATAATAAACATAATTACTATGATGAGTAACTATAATTATGGTCATTAAAACAGTGACGAGTAAAACTGTTATGCAAAAGTTGGTTAGTAACTGCATTAACTCATAAAAGATGCAAAAATATCACGTTAAAATTAGGCGACTGGTAAACATTGTGGTGAAACCATTTGGGACACTTTTGGGCAGAAACTTGTTCCGTCCTGTCAGTTCATGTCACCCACAGTCTGACACTGAGCAAATGATTCGTATGGAGGACGGGACTCACTTGAAGACCTCGCTCTTTCGGGGGTGGCTGCTCAGGCTGCTCTCGAAACCCACTGTGTAGACTGGGATGTGCGCCATTTTCTTTGAGGGGATCTTCATCTGCAGAAAGTGGCGGGGGGGGCGGTTAGGGCAAAGACCACAGGAGGACGGGGAGAATCAGCAAGACCTCCAAAAGGACCGGGAACCCACATGAGCCAAAAACCACAAACTAACATGGCCGAGAAGCACAGACACGCACCAACATATGGTCATGAGTGCGCGTAGCCAAAATTTATGTTCATTCTCTAACACTGGCTTTTTGTTTCACACCATTATGAAATAAAGCATGATTTCAAAAGTATCAAAGATGTTGCATATATAATAGTAAGTTTAACATACAAACAAAAGCTGATCCACAAGCAGGAAGAAGGAAGGACAGTACCTTGGCACTGCAGGACCCACAGACCGACCTGAAAAGAGAGCGGAGATTAAACCTGAGCAGCCCGGGTCCTGATCACTTAGCTGACCTACTTTGCCCGAATAAAAAACTGGGGCAGAAAGCCCGACACTTTCTGAAAAATCTGAATCACGTAATTGCTGTCTGCCTGTAACACGAACTAATGTATCAGCATTACATACCAAGGGACTACATTAGTAGTGGATGACAGAGGATTAAGGGTCATGTGTTTGAACCAGAAGGTTGTAGGATCAAGTCCCAGTCAGGCCTTTGCTGCAATACTCCTGAGTAAAAGACCCAGTGATGTAAAGGTGGCAATCTCCCACACGTTCCTGCTCTAGCCTACATATGCAAACAGGACTTGCATACACCCTCTGATTCACCGCGGCATGTCTGTGCACATCACAGTGTTTCCACAGCTTACCTCTTACACAGGAGACAGGTGGACGGCCAGGAGAAGAGAGGGAACTTCACTTTACAGCAGCAGCAGACCTGTGACACGTACAGACACACACACACACGTTTGTGGGTTTGTATGCAAACATAGCATATGCAGATAGTAAAGCAGACAGCGGAGAGACAGAGGGAGGTAAGGAAAGGGAGGGGGAAGAGTTCTGCTAATACTGAGCTTTTAATATTCTCTGACGTTGAATCATGTTTTTATAGTAAGGGATAGTTCATGGTTTTACATACTTGGGAGATGAGATTACACCAATGGATACCACAAATCATCCATGAAAAACCGATACAAATAAACAGAAAAAGCTCCAAATAAGAAGGTTAGAGACAGCAAGCAAAAAAGGGGATAGAGAAAGCCATTAAAAATAAAGAAGGAGGTTATCCAATAAACTTTAATCATGGCAGGGCCCATATGCTGTGGCCAGAAAACGCTCTCTCACAGGGGACAGTGGTATAAGGGTGCGGTACACTTACTTCCCTAAACTGGCAAGACACGGCATAGAATGATGAGCAAACATAATTGTTAAAAACTGCAGAGTCTGTTGAGGGAAGCATATCGTCATAAGGAATCAACTACTCTCACTATTAATAATGCTTCTGTGTAGCCAACTCCTAGCATGAAGTGAAACAATAGGGGCTAAGAAGCTGATTAACCCATTCGGCTCCCAGCTAGTCCACTCAAGCAAATCGATTCAAAACGGTTTAAAACGCAGAAAGAGCTTCAACAGGAAGGGGCTGGGCACGGAAAAGGAGCAGCTGCAGGTTTGTGCAAGATGTAAGACACAATAAGATAAGACAGAATTTACTGATGCCAGAGGGAAATTTCTGTGCAGTAAAGTATGTAAAGTGCAGACAAACAAATATAATGCAAAACAGACAGAGGGCAAGATACAATGTACGGAGCAGACAAATCAACATACTGCAAACAAATCAAAAAGTACACAAAATATCCAGAGAAACAAAATATTATGGAAATGAATATAAATTGATAGAAATATGAATAAAGTAATAATCATTTATTATCGTTATTATCATTATGGGCTTCTACTATAGCAAAGATGGGATTCTTTCTTGTGGTGTTATGGCTGGGGTGAGGAGTAGCAAATCGGAACAAGAAAGTAATGAAGGTGCAGAGATGCAGGAGCTCGCAGAAACTGCGACCGCATGTAGAGAGAGGACACCTCAGAAAGCGGCCGTCCTACGGGAGAAGCAGCGGCACTCGGTGAAAGCCAATTGCTGCCAGGATCCCCCCCCCCCTCCCCCGAAAGGCCACTGAAGATGGTGATCAAAACCTCTCAGCGCTCTACAGTACCAAGCCAAAGGTGGACAAAGAGACACAGAAAGAGCCTTTCTGACAGATTCAAGGGGGAATAAAGCTCTTCTCAGGTCACAGACAAAGAGGTCCAGGCAGTCACCCAGGGTTGAACCTGAGCCCTGCAGTGAGGTTACGATTCTCGGTGATATCGACGAGCCCAGGAAACCACAAGGATATGAGGTCTGACAGCAGAGCGACAGTAATGCTTTTTCCCAAAAGCATTTTCCAGAAGTTACCATCTTTACTATCTTGCCAAGGAGAAGCTACCACGATATGACTATTTTAACCCTTTAAGTGCCACACCCTTTTTTTTTAATCATTTCTGAGGTCTGTAGGCCAATACAAACAAAAATCAATAGCTTTTTCAAACACTGAAAAATGCAGTTTATGTATTACAAAGGTATACCAAACGGTAGTCTACCATTTGGTGGAGCAGACACGTAAAGGGTTAAGGACTATTTAAAGGCTCAGTGGGTTAAGCCCCTGTGCCTGAGATCGGAAGGTTGCTGGTTCGAGTCTCGGCAGAGCAGCCACATCTGTGGGTTCTTGAACAAGGCCCTTAACCCCCAGCTCCATGGCTGCCGCTGCAGGTGATTGCTGTGCTTACCATCACCCACATATGTGTCTCTGTGTCATGGAGAGAATGAGGGGTCAGACAAAAAGAGAATTCCCCCCGAGGGATCAATAAAGTATAAATATTATTACTACTAGGGGTGTAACGATATACTCAGCCCACAAGACGAGACGAGACATGATATTGGGTTCACGAGAACAAGACGGTATTTTAACAATATTTCAAGGAAATCTTAAATATATTACTGGAAAGCAGCCTTTTACTTGATTAATTTGAAAGACAATAAATGCTAAATAATGCAGATGTTTGGTGAAATTATTTAAATAATCACCATCAACATATGCAGGAAAGAACAGAACAAATATCTAGCACCATAAAATATTTCACCACAAACTCAAATGACAGGCTTCCCTCCTATTTGACTTCTCAATTGAACATAAAATATAAATAAAACAATATAAATAACAAACATAAAACTTTTTTAAAATGTTTTATTCACCGGTGCAGCAGATTTAAGTAAGGAGCGATGATGGTGCCGGAAATGGCTTTGCATAGTAGTAGCGTTAGCCGCTGTCACGCTGTGTACAACATTATTTTCCTATAGTGTTTACAGATGGTGCGTGTTTTGTCTGTCACCCTTTCGCCGTTTATATTTTCCGCCGGGTACCCACAATGCTGCCACACAAAAGATTTAAAAGTGTCTGGGGCATCTACTACGGTAATTTTGTCAGACGCCGACATACTTACAGCAGCTGATTTGCAGCACCTTCGTGAGACCGCTTTTCACTCCGACGAGAAATCTCGTCATGTAATATCGTGACACTAGATGTCGTTATACCCCTAATTACTACTATTAAATGCAAGATTTCCAGGAGTCTGTTGCCCACTAGACTCATCACTACGGGCTACACGTAACCTATGATCATGCTCAGCAAAAGGTATAACTTATAGCCCAGGCACAGCCTTGGAGATCCTCAGGAGAGCATCCAGCTGGACCTCAGCACCACGGCCCATCAGTGGCCACACAACCAGCGCATTTCTCCCATGTCCAGCATTAGGCCAACAAAGCCTTAAAGTCTTCACAGGCCTGGCCCTGCCCAGCATTCCCATCCAAAGGGGCCAGCCAATCTAACGCAAACTGCTGGAGGAGTTTTCAAGCCCAGAAATATACTCACTGAACAAGTTACTCATAGTTCAGCTGCAATTATGCAACGCTAATAAATGAGGCTTGTTCAGCTTAGACTCCATGGTAATTATTGCATTAAATACCTAAAATTATTATAGTTGCAAAGTACCAACTACAGACCCAGAGGCCACTTTATTGGGTACACCTAGCTACTACCAGGTAGGATCCACTTTTTCATCCAGAAAGTACTAGTTTTGCACTTCCTGTGAACTTTAACAAGTCTGCCCATTCTCCTCTGACCTCGCCCATCAACAAGGTAATTTTGATCACAGATATGCCATTAACCGGATCTTTTTCATTCATCACACTATTGGCTGTAACCTCCTATTGGCTGAGATCCTACAACGGAGCAAGGGTATATATTTGAGTATGGACAGTAGGGATGTGTCCCTACCATAATCGTGGGAGTATTGTGTGTGTTCGGGGGCAGAGGGGGGTTCAGAGCTGATGTGGCCCCTACCAATGTTGAAACCATATCCATGCCCTTGTGTCGGAGGCTGTTTTTGATATGCTAGAACAAAGAATCTCAAGGCAGAACATTTGAGGTCTAAATTCTTCATTGCTTTGAATTAAGAGCAAAGCCCTGGAGTTCTGGAAACTATACAGAAATAATAATTCTGCTACAGATATATCTACCCACTGTCCTTGGGGACACAAAGAAATTCTAATCTCATTCCCAACTGATGACAAGTGAATGTAAGTGATTCTGGAGGTATAATGTTTTGGTATAAATCAGAGCTAACCAGCTTTATATAGTCAGCCATCATTAACAGTACTATGCCTCAGAGTGGGAAAGACATTTTCTAAACTGGCCTGTACGTCTCTTCTCATAAGTCTCGATATAATTTATGACAGAGATCTCAGCAATGAAATATGTCAGTTCCAGGCCCTGGTAAATATTTTGATCTGTGGGGATCAAAACACTGATACTGGCTCAGTGTCAGACCTTATCAATGAACAAGAATCTTAAATATATATTTGTCCAAATATATATTGCTTGACCAACTATTCTGGCCAGTTGTGAATGCTGATACAGTCTATCAGTACTTGAGTTTTTACTGTCCTGAGAGTATGACAGGGACCAAGGAAAGGTGGCTGTATAACACTGTAAATGCAACAATATTGACTGTGTAATATGGGAGGGTGGGGGCTATGGACATCCCGGGGGTGGGGTAAAGTTAGTTGATGGCAAAAGTCACTCAATCACTCCCAGTTACCATATTAGAGGCATGAGGTCTATTGGTTGTTTCACCCCTGTAATATTGACTGCACCCCCAAGTCTAGCACGTGACCCCGTTGCAGTTTTTTCCGCAACCGGACTCTTGTTTTGCTTTCTTATGTGTTTCTCCTTCTTGTGCTTCTCCTTGAATATGTTCACGAAACAAAAGACAATCCAGAACAATCCACTTCAGCCTCACTTTGTATACTTGCGTGGAGAGATACAGTCTGAATCAAAAGTCAACAAATGAGTGAGAAGCCATCTTAGATCTGTCTAAATACAAAGATATTAAATTCCTCCTATAAACAGATGATCTAATTCTGCTGACAGCCGCTGAGCCTGGAAATGCAGCATGGGTTCTATCAAAATGGGGATTAAAGACAAAAAATTTGGTGCTCCAGAAGAAAAGATGACAAGGAAACAATTTTGCAGAGGAAACACTGTCCTATATCAGTGCCCAGCATGCACTTATTTCAGGCCTTGAAATCAGCTTTAACTTGGCAGTGAATGAACTGAGAGAGAGAGGGCTGTTGGCCAGAGACAGAGAAAGAGCGAGACTGCCCCTGGTCACCCTGAAAAGGACATGTGGTCATTGCAAGACAGGGAATTAAAAAACAATGAATAATTGAAGAGAACCATGAACAGCCCATTTATTTATGTTGTGATTCCTGAAAGCCTGCCAATGCCTGAGGGACACAGTGACCAAAGACAATGGATTTCTTTTTTATTTTACTTTTATGCACAAAAGGTCTGTTCATTACACTTGCAATATCTTCCGTGTGTTATGTTGGCCTGACTGATTGTTTTTTTTTAGTATATTCATGTGGTGTCAGTGGGTAACACTGTGTCCTTTCACTGGTAGTGTTGTGAGTTTTATTCCTGACCGGGTGTGCATGGAGTCTCGGGTGTGAATGGGGTGACTGGCGTCCCACCCAGGGTGCATTCCGCTTGTTCTGTACATCCTGGGATAGGCTCCAAGGCTCACTGTGACCTGACGCTAGATAATAATCAGTTGTAGGAAACTGATGTTTTGGCAAACAGCATTTCACGTCACAAAGCATGAAGCGGACAGAGATTTAACAGGAAGTGAGGTCACTGACAGTACCTTGCCCTTACGCAGGCTGTTGTACAGATCTTTATTTGGTAGGAACTTCTCCATTTCTGCCTTCACCAGCACCCGGCGCACATTGATGACTTCATCCACCGTCAAGGCCAGACTCTCCACTGGGTGACTGAACTCCTCCTTCAAAGAGAGGCAGAGAGAAAGGTCTAGAGTTCACCAACCCCACCAGACACCACCACAGCTACAGCACCAAGGTCCTGGGGTGAAGAAGCAGCAACTGGCACTCACCATCCACTGGTGCTTCTGGCCCTCCTGTGTGGGCGACGAGCTCTCGGCTGCTTCCATCCTTTCATCCACGGAGCTCAAGGAGTTACGAGCGGGAGAATAGCACCCAGGGGAGGGGGCCAGCCAGCCTTGCATGGGATATGAAGCTGCGGAGAGAGGAGATGGGCGTCAGCAGGCCATTGCTGACCATCCTCCATCTCACATGGTGACGCTATCGGTAAACCGCATGTGAAGAACACATTAAGACTGCTGCTGTAGTCTTGGGGGTTGGAGTTACACCTTTCTCCTCCACCTTTGGGCTATGGGGCCTCCTAAGCTCCCCTACGCCTCCACCATCACGTGTCTCACGAGGCTGAGAAAGATCAAGGCCGAATTAAGTTTCTCCTGCCAGAATCACTGTTTTAATAATTCATTTTAAGTGAAAAGGCAGGAGTACATCCCAAGGTGAAGCCACTACGAAAAATACGAAATGGACCCCAGTGCAGTGATTTTGGGGCCGTTCCGGAGCGCACAAAGACACTGTACTGTTTACAGAGCTTTCCCACAATCCACAGGTACTCAAGTTACTTAGAGCCCACAATGCAGTCTGTTCAGTGTCTGAATGACCTTCAGCTCGCTCTTCATACTTTTCGCCATATTTGTTTCTGCTGTCTGTAAAATGTCTGCACTAATAATTGAAAGAGATAACTGCAGATGCATAAGAAACTCAAATGTGTTCAGGTGCTAGTCGGCTGGTATATTTTTAGCAGTGGGCTTGAATTTAATTCCACGGCTGGAGGCCTCCTCCATAATTCATGAGCTTGCGCTGCGAAAATGTGACAGAAAAGCTGGTGGAAAAAAGACATTTTGACTCTCTAGCTGACAGACTAACTGGGGAATTCTCGGGTTACACATTGACAGCAGCTGTACCATCTCAGCTGCTTTCAGAGTGTCCTTTTTCAGCTGGGGTCGCTGGGACTCAGCTCTGCTTTTCAGTCAGATATGGAATTGTGAAATACCACAGCAGCCTAAGGTCTAAGACAGGCAAAAAAATCAGGATTTTTTTTTCCTAAAAAAATGTACATTTATGGAGTAACATTTAATTGCATGTACAGTTTCAGTCCTAGATTTCACCGAAAACCAAAGCAATATTCTGTGGCACCATCCTTGGACCAATAAAATATTATATAAATAGCACATCATATCTCTTTATATTTCTAACTAAAGCAAATGTTTATTCAATTGAGGAGAGTGGATTGATTAGATGAAGTAAGATGCATACAGACACTTACATACAAAGTTCATATATTCCTATCATTGTGGAGACTCTCCATTCATTTCTATGCTCAAACCCCTAAACCGTAACCTTTACCCAGCCCTAACCTTAACCATAAGTAACAAAACACAAGACCTTTGACATTTTTAGTTTGTTTTTTGATTGCAGTCACAGATTTTTAAAAGATTGAGTTTTCCCTTGCGGGGACCAAAAAAAATGTCCCCATAACATCAAAATAACAGGTTTGTATCACATTCTGGGGACGCTTGGTCCCCACGATGTAATCTATACATAACCTGAACACACACGCACGCACACAGACACACACACACAGACACATGCAACACAGATACACAAAAACACTCACTCTGAATCACAGCCTCCCTGCCATCCCTCCTCAGCACACCCTATAATCATATAACAAACATAACCAGGAATCTATTATTAGGGGTGAATCCAGCTTTGTGCTTAATGTTAACTGACCACGATGCAGTGGGGGTGCACCTCCCCCCCCCAGTGTGCACGCCCTCGGCCGCTCCCCTCTGCGTAGCGCAGCCCCGCCCGGGTGGGCGGAGTCAGACAGTGAGGGCAGCAGCTCCCCCCGGAGGCCAGCCAGGTCATGTTCCGAGAAGGAGCGGTCACGCTTCAGAGGCGTGGGCGAACTCTCAGCGCGGCGGAGCTCCCCGCTGCCCGGGGACTCTTCCTCCTGCGGGAATGGGGGAGGGCTGTGGGTGAGGATGAGGAGGGCCAAGGAATACGACACCTGTGTCCCGAAATAATAGAACTGTTTCCATGACTATGTGTCCACGGTTACCACCACATCATCAACGCCACACTGGGAAAGCTATTGCCAAGGAAACCATTTTTTCACCATTGTCTGGACATTTGGCAGCCTGCAGTGATTATATTATTTACAGTTTTAAAACAGAATAACACAACTGAAGGCTTTTACACACTTACATTTCACTGGCTTGCTGTGAAAGGCCAGGCGTGAATTTCACCAGCTCAAAAACACAGCTTCACACATGTATTGCACATCGCACGGTGCCATTTGAGGAATCTACCGTAATCTTTATTAATGTGTAAAATAGAGTACAGTACAGACTACAGTACAGACGCAATATGCACCTCAATACTTTCATAATCTTCTACAAGAGATATTTTATTTTTATGTATGGAATTTAACTTGAGTTTTATGAGGTTTCAATCTCCCCACCAAACTGTCACATTTCATTAATTAAACTGCAGTATCTTACCTTTGCTTGTGGTCTCAAGATTTGACACGCCCAGTATTCCAAAAATGTGTGCGTGTTTAAATGGGGCAATTATACTGGGAAGAGCACTTTATAAAAACATTTCAATCAGTCGACATTTTGGTCTGAAGACCATTTTGATCTGAAGGCATCTTTACATCTCATCCCCCAAACCCTCTCTCACCTCGAAGAGGTTCATCTCCTCCATCTCGGCCAGGGTGGGGGCCTTCAGCAGCACGCGGGGCCGGGGAAGGGGGCGCCCCCCCACCTCTGACACAGACAGGTCAATGCAGGAGGTGGACTTGACGTCATGCGGGCAGGGGTGGAGCAGGCAGGGCAGAGAGCCGAACGCTGCAAGTTGGAACAGATCAGAGCAGAAGACGGTGGTGGGAAATGTCAGTGACAGCATGTGATGGTGCAGGGGAGCAGCGCACTCGGGGCAGGAAGGCGCAAGTCCACACACACACACATACACACACACACACATTTGTATTCATATGTTTTTGGTGAGCGTCCATTCATTTCTATTGCCAAAACCCTACTACCATCAATGACAACTTTAACCCCTAACCAGCCCTAACCGTAACCATACGTACGTAACCAAATAAAAATTTTGCCATTTTTTGTTTTTTTTTCTTATTTCAGTGACAGATTTTTTATAGAATTGAGTTTACTCTTGTGTGGGCCAAAAAAAATTACTGAAAAAATGGTCCTCACAATATGTATAACCCACAGGTCACACACACACACAGAGTCAAACACACAGACTCTGTAAAATCTGTAAAATTTTAAGTCAGCACACAGCCAGTCTAAATGTCTTTGGGCTACAGAGGAAACATCACACATTCTCATTTCTGAGAGGCTCAGAGAGTGATGGGTGGGAACTCGCTTCCTATTGGTTACTTCACCAGTTCAGACACGATTAAAGCAGGCAATGATTGGCTGTCCCTGGTGGGTTAAATGATCCCATTACTGTCCTAGGTAAGGAAGTGCTTCATTATCAGAGGTGCTGTAGTCTGTGCGGTCTTCACCATGATACTGATGGTCATGACGGCAGGATGACGTACGCCTTTTGGAATTGGGGAGGTCCACGGGCTTGAGTTTGCGCTCCTGTTTGATCTCAGCAAGGATCTGTTCATGCAAGGACTGCTGCTCCAGTGGAGGCGGGGGCAGACTCCGCTCTGATACCTACAGGAGTGGGGGTGGGGGGAGGGGCACACGGACA
>JAODLD010000021.1:19187103-19198340 GCA_026781065.1 Mormyrops boulengeri
GTGTATTGTTTTTGTCATGTGAAGCACTTTGTGTTACATTTTGTTTGTATGAAAAGGGCTATATAAGTAAATTCTGATTGGTTGATTGATTGATTGGTCGATTGATTGATTGGTTGATCGATGAGCCTCTAAAATTACAAATAAGGCCGTGTGCAGGCCGTGTGCAGGCCATGTGCGAGACATGCATTTTTCATTCAGTTCTGCGCCATTTACAGGTACTTTCTTCAAACCTTTTTTCCCAGAAAATTTCTCCCTCTCTTCAGTAATAAAAACTCCTGTCATGTTAAAGGTTGAGAATAAAGACTATAAAGAGTCACAGAGACTTAACTGGTTGGTTGAAACAAAATCTTTGTACTCTCTGGACCTGAAATCTCCACCTCTGCTTCACTGTAAAGTGGACTTTCACTGACTTCAAAGTCCTAAATTCTACTCGGACCCTAACACACACCAATAAATATACTTTTAAAGAGTGGCACACGACATCATTTTTTGTTTAAAAAGAAAAAAGAAAAGTCTTCTGCATAACCCGCTAGTGTGAATGAATAGTGATGTTTGTGTGCGTGTGTGTAGGGTTATATAAAGCATGTTGTGTTATGGCTAAAGCAAGTGTTTTTGTGCGTGGGTCATGTATATATTACATTGCGAGGACATTTGGTCCCCAAAATGTGGTGATGACCTGTTATTTTGACATCGTGGGAAACATTTTTTTTTTTGGTCCGCAAAAGGAGAAAGACCATTTTATAAAAATCTGCAATCAAAAAACTAAAAATGCCAAAAGACATTTTGTTTGCTTACTTACGGTTAAGGTTAGGGCTGGATGGGGGTTAGGTTTGTCGCACATCGGATTAGGGTTACGTCCTTAGATATGAATGGAGGTCACCACAAAAATATTGATACCTAAGCTGTGTGTGTGTGTGTGTGTGTGTGTGTGTGTGTGTGTGTGTGAGTGTGTGTGTGTGAGTGTGTATGCTGTACATTTGTGCTTTAGTGGTGAACTTGCTTGGCTCAGTTCTTCTGAAAGCTAAAAGTGGTGCGCGGACAGCAAGGTCATCCCGCCACAGCGGGACAGACTCGTCAGAAAGAGCGGGCCAGCTCATGCCAGGCCGGCACGGTCTAAACAGATACGCTGTGCATGAAGCGAAGGTGCTCTGTGTTTGTGACAGAAGGAGCTACGCGTCTAATGAGTATGGACCATTACTTTTTTCATAATTTATAACCTTCTTATTATATTATTATCGCTACTATGTTAATTATTTCTAACACATTATAAAACACACAATTATCTGCTTTCCTTAATGGCATGAATGTTGCTGTAAATACCTGCCTTAATATATTGTTAAAAACGCTTTTAAAAGGAACATTTTGGAAGCCACTTTGGAATAAATAATTGTGGTTTCGTAAAATAATAAGAATAAATTAAAAGCTGAAATACATTTCCCCAAAATTATGTTACTAATAGTTATTCATAATTATAATATAGTAAGGAGGGTAGAAGTTCAGCTTAAAGTGTTTCAGAAGTGTGACATAGGCCTGCTCGGCCAGACCATCGTCAGTTCCATAAAGAAAAGGCTGAATGCCACACTTCCTGAGGCTCGGTGCCAAAGGAGAGCCGCATGAGCTCACCCTGTGAACTCCTCCAACCTTTCCCCGGGTCCGCAGTCCGCCGCGCAGGTGGGGTACATTACACTGCGGAGTTCAGGGACGATGTCCCTCTCAGATATCGCACGGAAAACCTAAGCGGAGCTTCATAACCCAGACGTTGGGCCAGAAAAGTACATGCACCGCGTTACCCCATTGCCCAGCTGCCAGGAACTGCGCCGCATGAATTATTGATCATTTACCGGCATGTTCCGATACTGTGTGCCTACGGGGATCCAATACTGGGGACAATAATTAAAATCATTATAAAAACAATTCTCTATTCACCAGGTACCTAATGCATTTTATCGTATTTTGAGCCACATGAACGTTTGCTATTAATATATTGCTTAGGCTATAATGTGACATTGCTAGTTGGTAAACAGACGTTTAAGTTTATATTACGCCACTTGTAAAAAATGACTGTTGTTGTGAGATATTAAGTGGGAAGATTCTGACATAAATCCATAAACAATCAGACGGTCCCTTACCGTGTCTGGGATCCACTCGCAGGGACACGGTTCCGTCTCGGTGCAGGAGAATCGAGGATGGATCCTTGACCCGGGCTGGTCCTCGTAAGCTGGCGGCAGAGAGCGGTTTGCTGAGCCGGCTGCAGCATTGGTAACACACCGCCCAAGCCTGCTCTTCATTGATCGGCTGCTCGTAGGATTTCAGCACTTCTTCCAGAGACAGTTCCCGCGGGTCGGACAAATCCCGAACCTCTGGCCGGTCCTGTGGGGCCGACACCCTGGAGTCACCGTCCCCGGTGCCGATATTTGCTGATCTGGCCATGGCTGCGGCATCAGCGTCTCCTCCATCCTTCAAGCCGCCCGCAGCAGCAGCAGCAGCAGGGCCATGGTGGGCGCTCACTCGCCGTTTTCACAGTGCACTGGCGCACCTGTCACGAATAGCACTTTCCATAAGGACGGATGAATGCGATCTTTGATCCGCAGCAATGTCTATCAGAAGCCGTGCGAAGCAGGGCGGAGGCAGAGGACGTTTCCTCCGAGACAAAGACGCTGTCTGCCGGTGCAAGAATAACAACTTAATACAAAGGCTCCTGCAGCTAGAGGCGATGGAAGGGGAAAAGGACGAAGTCATGGAAAGACGAGATGGGATCTGTGTGAAAGGGGGAGACAAGCAGCCGGCGTGTGTATGTGTGTGTGTGTGTTTTGCCTGGAGCTGTCTGCGTTCAGCCAGCGGCGAATCCCCTGTTGTCCGCCCGCACCATCCACGCCCACATACTGAAAACAAAATCTGAAACAGCTCAGATACATAACCTTAAATTCAGTTCATCATGCACGGGATTTTATGCATTTAGGCAGACGCTGATGACAAAGGGAGTCCGGTGATGTTGGGGGAGGGGGCTGTTGGTGCACTAACTCAGCGCATATTCGCTTTGAACTATTCTACATGTCCGATAATTCCTCTCTGACCATTCAGTCCATCTCTGTGGAGTAAATGTTCGAGGGCTCATTCTTTAGGCCACTGAGGTTACTGTTTACCATTAGAAAATATTGTCCTTGGCGTATGCACAGCTGTAGAGACAAGGTTGCCGGCGGACATGCGTAGTGAACAACATTTTGACAACAAGTAAAAAAAAACAACAGCTGAACACTTAAAAAAATCGCTGAAATTGTTTAAAATGGCAACTTGGAGTTCAAATGTGGCGACTTTGATTTTTCCCTGATAAGGTTGGTTCTTCGTAAGGATTGTTGCTTATCACGATAGAGTATAGCTTACTGAAGACTTAACAGTAACGGGTCTGGAACAGGTGCAAGTAATTTCCCGGCATCCTCTTATATGATGTATATGCCTAACAATTAATTAGGCGCAGTTAGCCGTTTAACTTTTTTTCCCCCAAGTTTATTATATTACACTAACATTTTCAGGGCAAGTATCTGGACCATCCCTTACTCGGAGAAAGGGTCCAGACCAAGTGGGTCACTAGAAATTTTGGGCCCCATGACAGCATATCTTATTGGTCCCCCAATCCAGACCAATCCAGTCCACTCAAACGGCCCCACGTTCTTCTTTATGGCCCCTGTCACTCTGGGGCCCTTGGAATTATCCTAACTTCTGTATGGCGCCCCTGGTCTGGACTAATCAACCTTGTGGAGCAGAAGTTGTACCACGAGATATACAAAATAAATGGTAAAACACTAACAACATCACAAAAAAATCAGTGGGTAGAAACACTGATTTAGCAGGAAATTGTTCTGTCTCTGGATATACTACCTATACCAGGGGTCACCAACATGGTGCCCGCAGGCACCAGGGTGGCCCCAAGGGCCACATGAGTCGCCCACGGACCTGTTCTAAAAATAGCACAACTCACCAGTGAGCAGCGTCTAAAATTTTATTTGATCCTGTTGCTATTCTTCTTTAATCACATTTGCATTTATATAGATTTGAAAATAATATCTAAAAAAAGCATTTAAACCATGTTTATTATACATGATTTAAGAAGAGTGTATCAAACTAGTAGCCCTTTGTATGGCTCAGTACCCGTGTAGTAGCTCTCAGTTTCAAAAAGGTTGGTGACCCCTGACCTACATTATAAATTAGTCGTGTATTCTAAAGGAGCTACACTCTCAGAAAAAACGGGTACCAATTTGTACCTTTTCCTCTCACTGGGGCTAGACCCTCAAGGGTCTGCCAAATGTAATTACAGCCCTCATATGGATCACCCCAAAGTGAGTCTCGTCTACTCCCTCACATGACCCGTATAAATAGTCATTCAGTCCTGCGATCCCCAGCCCAGTCATTGATGTTGCTGTCTGCATGTGTTCCTCAGCGTGCCCCTGCCTGATCCTCCCTACCCCATTTTGACCCCTTGTGGTCTGTTTCCTTTGCCCTGCCTGTATTGTAATTTTCTTTATTAAAGCCCATCTTGGTTTTTACCCCACACCTGCCTTCGCCTCTGTCCTTAACCCTCAACGTAACAAATCTAAGATACAGAAATTGACTTAGAGGAACATCCCTAAGGTACAAACAATATTAATATACCATCAATGGTCCAAATGGTCTCACAGTCCTTTTCTCTATCTGAAAAGGTACATCCCTGCTTAGACTGCTGCCCAAACTTACATAAGTGGCAGAAAATGGGTGGATAAAGAAAATTCATTCCAAATTACAGTTGTTCTGTTAGTCTCATTCAGATCATACGTACATTTTTTACAGGTCTTGCATAATGTCCTTTACTGTGGCAGCTGTGCCTTTATAACCGTTTACAACCGCTATAAATCCTGAACAAACCCAATCCATACTCATTTCATAATCTTGGATGAATGTACTCTCTGGTTCTGACCAGCAGCACCTGTTAAAGTCACGTTCTTCTGCGATGATGGTGAGTATTTCAACAAATGCTTTGCAACACGCTAGGCTTGTTCATCTGAACTAACAGAACATAAATCTTATCTACAAACTCCAATATTTGCCTAGTAAGTCATAAAAGTCACACTGTACACTAAGAAATACGCAAAGATTCTTCTGGCTTGTGGAGATGTATCATAAAGGCAATATGCCAATCCGTTCCTTCAGAACAGGCTAATCTTGTTTGCATTTTATGAAAACTTCAGAATGTTTCCCAAAAAATTCCCAGAAAATTCCCAAATAAAGCTCATTAATAAAATGTGTAAATCAAAATGTATTGCAAATTGTCATTAAATCATTTTTAACATTACACTACACACTGAGATTAATAATCGTTCTAAGCTCCAAAAAGCAATGATCGTTAGGCTGAACAGCAAATCATGTTTAGAGCAGACGTGCATATAAACACAATGAAGAGCTGAATGACTGCAAAGTAGCATTTAGCACTTCTAAAATGGACCTAATATTGCCAGTGAGCTTAATGCTGATTTTTCACAGTAGTTGCACTAAGTGAAAAACATGTAAAAATCTATTTATGCAAACAGTCTTCCGTCCAAAACTGACAATAATGTATTGATCAAATTTAGATGGACAAGCCAATTCAAGATTAACACAGACCAATGACCACGTTACCGGGTTTATCCTGTATATAATTACAGTGATTGTTTTTCATTTATGTCCATACTTGACAGTGATGTTCCCTCTAATTGCTTGTTGTGTGTATTGTATATGGACTCCAGCCCATTTCTGCAATATGCTCGTGCCTTTTTCGCACAAGTCCTCGCCACTTTTAATTCATACTCTGGTGAGGTAAGTGCATGTATTCCCCTTCATGATTTTATCATTGTTATCATTGTTCATTGCCTTATTTGTCATTCCCTCACACAATGGAATGCTACAGTCATAACAATAATGTCTCATCACGCCAGTTCTATACTGTGGTAGTGTTATGAATTTTATTTTACCCTTGTGTGTTAACTGAGTGTGTGGCATTGTGCCAATAACCCCCATGCCCCCATGTTTGTTTGTAGAAGTGTCACCCATATGGTTCTTTCACTGAGGAGGTTTTGTTTCTGCTACTGTCAGGTCTGCATATCCTGCTGATGTTATTTTATTTTACAGCTTGTGCCAGGGCACTTTTAATACATACTGTGGTGAGAAGTGGAGCCTGTATGCTTTTTTAACGGAGGAGGTTTTGACAATAAAAGGAGAGAATCTCCATCGATTCCCGACCATCAGAGTGTGCCTGACTAAAAAAAAAAGCATAACACAGTGTACTGACCGATTACATACTTCCTATATATTGTTCTACACCCTCTTTCTACAGTAAGCCAACATATTTCATATTGCTTACTGCAATAACGAAAAGGTAGAATTTTGGCAAAGAACCATCACTTTCCCGGGATACCCCAAATACAGCAATAATATTGCATGAAAAGCATTAATTTATTCTTTATTCATCTCTTCAGAATATAAAGATGCATCATAGGCCACATTTTCAATAACATCATATCATGTGTGATGCAGTCAGTTCCGTATAAATGCACATCTGCACATTTACAGATCTTCCACTTTCTCCTTCCTTACTGCAGGTACCTGCAAATCAAACCATCATTTAAATATTAAACAGAATTCTTAAAAAGCTAAATCAACATATTCCTTCATCCCTGTAGAAAACTGTCAAATTAATGAGTGATGCAGACAAAGTAAGCCACAATCATCAAAAATCCTAGGTTATTAATTGTCTACCTCTAAGGTTAAAAAAAAAAAAAAAAAACTCAGACAAAATGAGTGCATTGTGAGAGTTTTTTTTTCGTCCTTTACAAATGCATAACACATGAGTAACAGTGCATATATTCAGTGTGCATTGTGTAAACTGTACGTACATCTGTACATAGGTACAAAAGTGTAGATCCATGAGTCTCCACCAGAGGGCGACACATTGCCAAATGGTGTAAGCAGGAGAACAGCAAGTAAGTGGTTCAACAGGGGCTATGCAGGGAATGCATATCCATTATGCATTTTACCACTCTTGCTTCTGAGTCAAAGTGCTAGAGAGCCGCTTGGGGCACGTAACCTCACCACATGGTTGACAGTGTCGTTTTTGAGGGGAGCCAGCTAAAGTGGTAGCGCTTGCGCGACACCACCAGATCCAGGTCAAGGCGCATCTGCTCTCGCTCACTGCCCACGAGCTGGTAGCCCAGCAGTGACATGGCGCCCTTGCACACCTGCTGGATGCGCTTCACCATGCTGTGAGGTAGCACGGTGCGCCAGGCCTGGGACACGTCCTCCGCGTTGCGCGACGTAATCTTGAATGCCTCCTTATTCGTGCCCTTGCCCTTGCCATGGGTCACCTTGTAGATCCAGTCCCGGAGCTGCGGAGTCATCTCCAGGCCAACGAAGTTGTACATGTTCTCGGTCTCCGCCAGTGGGTCGCGCACCATGTCCTCGTAGCGGACCATTTTATAGCGTCCGCGCAGGAAATCGGGCGGTTTCAGCATGGCGGTCTCGTAGATGCGTACGTGGCTGCGGCACACCTCCTGCAAGACGCGGAGGTCTGAGTCAGTGACTTGCTTGTCACCCTTCTCCAGCACCAGAGCATTGTCTTTCAGCAGAGCCTTGATGGCCTGCCCGCGGGACTTGGCCACGGCGCGCGGGTCTCGGATCAGGTGTATGATGCGCAGGTCAATGGTGGGGTCGTGCAACAGCGGGTATAGAGACTCCAATTCGAAAAAACGCACCTCCTTCAGCACCACGTGGCTGTAGCTGTGGCAGGCCTCTTCCGCCTTATGCAGGCCATGTGCGCCACAGCGGCGCCTGCACTCAGTCTCATTGCTGAAGGAGTGGCGGGGCATAAGGGGGCAGGCGGGCGGCGAGCACAGGGCACGGCTCTGGCTCCACATGAAGAGGTTGGAGATGTTGCGCTGGTCTGGTGTGTAGGCCTCAAGTACGGACAGGTCACACTGGAAAATGCTGCGCGTGAGGTCACGCAACGCCATGCGCAGGGCCCGCGCCCCTGGCTGCCGCAGCGTCGTCCACACGTGCCACCCCGGCTCCATCAGATAGAAGACACTGGGGTGCTGGCTGAACACCTGCCCCAAAAAAGAGGAACCCGAGCGCCAGGAGGACAGCAGGAGCACGTGTACCTTGCCTTGCGAGGCTGTCGACGCCGACGGCATGATGTGCCCATACCATCCGAAGAGCAGCACCATGGTGACGCCCTGCAGCAGCACCAGGGTCACCACCGCTGATGGGATCAGCCTGCAGCGCAGCATCGCCGGGAACTCGCCGCACCTGACTTTGCCCTGTCGCCCTGCCAGTGCTAAAGGAGAGAATCCAAGTCAAGACAAATGGGCCTTATTCTTGCCCAATCCACACACAGGTACAGTGGCAAGAAATGGCATCCCCCAGGCAGGGGTGCTGCTAAAGATTTTAGGCCCCCAACAGAGACTAATCCAAGTATGATTTCTTTAGGGCCCCTGTCACTCAATCTGTCACCCCCACCACACACACACACACACACACACACACACACACACACACACACACACACACACACACACACACACACAATCCATGCCCACAGGGCCACAGTGCAACATCCATATCACAAAGTGTCAGGGGGAGGGTTACCATGCTACTTAAAGTGCGAAAAACACAGGGCAGTGCAAAACATGGGGCTGGACACAAGGGTTTGTAGACACAGTGCATTCTGTATGCAAACAGTAAATACAGGAGCATAAATGGGTGGAATAATTATGAAATATTCAATAAACTGATAGATAATAAATTAAAGTTCCAGTTGGGGGGGTGGGGTGGGGACAGCCTGAGGGTCCCTGAGGACCAGGCTAGGAAACAGTGACTTAATATTTTCTCTTATCTATTTTTGTTATGTTTTCTGTGCTGGTTCTTGTGTGTGCAATTTATAAAACTCATTACAACTGCAGGTCATGCAATTATAATGTCAATTCAAGAAGACTGTACCCTCCAGGGAAAAATCTGTTAAGTTTACCTTCCCATCAGCATAAAAAAATGAGCATCAATCACAGCACAGAAGGTCAGGGAAGGAGCCACTTCGTTCTGCCTTGAGAAATTCCCTTTTCTATTTGAGTTGATTCAGTGCGGTTGCATCATTAGGCCATTAAACATATTGCTTACATTCAATTTCCCCTCAATCCAGCTCGAGGGGCTAATTGCTAGCATGCACAGGCATCCATGGCCAAAACAGGTCACCCAGGTTCAGAGTGGGGGTGGGGGTGGATGATATCACCTAACACAGTAATTGATGACTTGCAGCAGCCCCAAAACTGCAGAAGGTTTGGCCAATTAAACGGCAGACTTTTGCAACTCCTTGTTTAGTTTTCATCATTCCTGTGGCCTGTACTACGAAGTGGGGTTACTGGCTTATCGGGGTATCTTGTCAGATTTAAGGGAGTCTGGGCAAAGTGTAAGTGCACGAATATGAAGTCCATTTATACTGTGGTACCTTAAATCCGACAAGTTACCCCGATAAGCCAGTAACCCCGCCTCATAGTACAGGCCACTGGGTGGAAGTCAAGCCCAGTAGCTTTAACACTAAAATGACTTATTTCTGCACAGCTTCCCCCCCACCGCACGCACACGCGCGCACACACACACACACACACACACACACACACACACACACACACAGCGTCCCTGCCCACAGGGCCACAGTGCAACATACATACCACAATTGTCAGGGGGAGGATTTTCATGCTACATAGAGTGTGAAAACATAGGACAGTACAAAACATGCGGGTTGAGCACAAGGGTTTATATACATAGTGCATTGTGTGTGTAAACAGGGCACAGTGTTAATAAGGCTTCTAGTTAAACCCAATAATGTCTTACTGTGCAAATAATGATGTATCCAGGATATATTAATGTTTACGCTGCCTTGTGTCTTTTGCTTTTTCATTTTGGACAAAAATGGTACAAAGTAACACTATACGGACTACTGTCGCCTCCCTAATTCTCTCCCATAAATCATTGCTTAAACCATTTTATTAGCATTGTTTTTCATAAACCCAACAACCTTCTTTTTAAAATGACATTTTTTTCCCCCACAAACTACATGCAAAATTCATTTGCGCAAAAACAGGGATTAAAAATGAGTATTCATATAATTTAAATATAGCCTAGCGTTCCTATAATACACCGGATTATAATTTCGTATAACCTACCTGGATTTAATAGCATTTTATTTAACGTAGAGTGCAATGCCGCTAATTCCAAGAGATGCGTGTGCTGCAGATGTTTAACACTTGATATTACTGGCGTGTTTAGCTCAAAGTCATCATGAGCTCCACCAAGTCCCAAGACATTTTAGGAGGCAGAAACTAGACCACAGGTGGACCTTTCCGACATGAATATGACCAAGAGCACTTCAAATCCCACAGAAAAGTAATTAATCGAATGACATTCTACAAAGGCCATCGCAATCTCCCGGCGCTAACCTCAGTGAAAAAAACGTCTTAAGCAGATGACAACAAAACACCAAAATATGTCAATATTCTGGATAGGTTCTCCACATAAGAGTTAAAGAATCCCTCTGTGTATGTTCTGAAACTCCATCAAATACTACAGAGAAAGAATGAGTCCTGATATCCTGACTAGAGAATCGTGTTCTACTGGATTTCCAACGTGTGTCATTAATACAACAAAATCTATTCCTCATTCTGGAACATTACAAACAACTCAGGGTGTTTTGCTAGGTTTCCTTTTTTGCCAGATATTCAGGACTCGGTAATGGTAGGAATCTGCACCAATAAATTATTATTGAACATTTTCACTCATCATACCGACACATCACTAACAAGTTTGTATGATTCCTAGTGAACATAAATCACTACTATGTGATAGTTTCATGAGTTTCTGATGGGTAATCAATTTAATATCAATAGGATGGATGATTGTCTTACAAATTTTGATTGGCAGGAAAATAAAAATTACACATTCCCTATTAACACGGAGTACAATTCTTTTGAACAGCACCCTGCAATAAAATATTCCCTCTTTGTTTTATCTTAATAATTGGTATGAGATTAGCAGCAATCGATTAACGGTCTATAAAGAAACACATCGCAGCAACTCTTTTCAATCATCTATTATCCATATTTTGTACTCCATTAGAACATAAGAACATAAGAAATTTACAAACGAGAGGAGGCCATTCGGCCCATCAAGCTCGTTTGGGGAGAACC
>JAODLD010000021.1:19202548-19213118 GCA_026781065.1 Mormyrops boulengeri
ACACAGCGTGTAGTTAGAGTATGGAATAGTCTTCCTGCTAGTGTAGTGCAAGCTAAAACCCTGGGTTCCTTTAAATCTGAGCTACATAAGATTTTAACAACTCTGAGCTATTAGTTAAGTTCTTCCCAAACGAGCACCCTTGGAATATAAACTTATTTGGCTAACGTTACTTTTTTTATTTGGCTTTGTTCTTTCTACAACAGGCATAAGAGGAACAGGGCCGTACAATTCTGGGTAAAATATGAGTGATTTTTTTTTAAACTCAGAATCAAGATCATGATTTTCTCTCATGATTCTTGAGCCGCATTTTTCTCTATATTATTGTTTTGCATTTCATGTTACCTTTATGAAGATAGCACAAACAACACATGGTTGATGCATGACATATCTCTAAGCATACTGATATTGCTGGCCAATATTTAGTCAGTATTCAAAGTTAGCAGCAGAGTTAGCAGCTAAAGACAACTACTGAAATAATGGGCATGACTGCTTTGGGCAATTAGCCATTTTGTACAGTGGAGGACGAGTGATTTCACCGGCTCATTCACCACTTAGAACAGGCCTCAGAGTATTGGTCTGTGACGTATTTAAAATCGAATAAGAAATAAAGCTCATTTTTCACAGAATTAAAAAAAAGAAACCGTCATGGTGGATCATGGCAATATCTCGAATGCATGCCTGCCATTCCTCATACTTGGCACTTCCCTATAAATGCTCATCTTCCTTTGCACATTATATGTGTATGAGGGAACTGGAAACAACAAAATGCAGAAGGGCTTGACCTTTTGGTGTACAAATAGTCTTTTGTAATCTCCTTTGTAGTTGCAGTTCTCCGGTGACATTAAGTGCTTAGGGAGATTGTTGTGTGCACTGCAAATAGACATTCATAACACCACCGTGACAGAACTAACTATTGACACAAGATTACTGGGTTTTCTTGAACCACGCTTATGTAAAGAAAATGAAAACTCAGGTTGCAAGAGCAGAGTGTGTTTTGTCACCCTTTCACTAAAGGCTGTGTCCATGTCCACACACACACACATACATACATATATATTTATATAGCGTGTATACTGTATATATATATATACACACACACACACACACACACACACACACACAGATACACAGTGATCCCCCGCTATATCGCGGGACAGCTATCGCGCCCCCACTGTATCGCAGATTTTCCCTCGACACATCACAGTTCTCTGCCTATCGCGTACCTTGCTTGTGGTCCAATTGTTGTGAGCTACGGAAGTCTGTAGAGGACATGCATCAGCTTTTTTTTTCTTTTCGCTATCTCGAGATCACGACTTATTTTTCTCATGATCTTGACATAACCAAAGTCGTTATCTCGAGATCACGACTTATTTATTTACTTATACTGTATTGTTCTTGTCTTCGTGTCTATGTGTGATTCTACAGTCGCAATGTGAGCAATTTCCTCCGGGATTAATAAAGTCTTCTGATTCTGATTGGGACAGTCCACGATCAAAGTAAAATGTGATGCATTTGTCCATGACGACAATACTAAACCTGTCGCGAGATCACGGGAAGGTGACATGGGTTATGTCGAGATCACAAGAAAAAAAATAAGTTGTGATCTCGAGAAAACGACTTTGGTTATGTCGAGATCACGAGAAAAATAAGTCCTGATCTCGAGATCGCGACCTATCGCAAACGAAAAGAAAAAAAAAAGTTGATGCATGTCCTCTACAGACTTCCGTAGTGAGCAAACTTTTTGTGAAATTTTCGTTTTGTTTTAAGCCCTACGATGGGTCCCAATCGTACCCATACTGAGCTTAACATATAGGCTATTTGTATGTTGTGAACTTGAAAATGAAAAAGCAAAGTAGGAAATGAAAAGAAACGATTAACGAAATGGAAATATAACCTCTTGCTAGCCCCGGTCACATATTGCGACACACAGGTTGCACAAAGGCCCTTGGGGGCACGTGTGACACAAAAACATGACGCACGGGAAAATACAATAAATTATTACAGTAAAATCCCGTTATATCAGAATTCAAGGGACCTGGCAAAACAGTCCGTTATATGCAAAGTCCGTTATATCCAGAGTTGCTGTATGCCCAGAATACAACTACAGGACACCATTTACTCATGCCACACCCTAGCAGACACACTTGTGGTATAGATTATTATATTGTACATGTAGTAATCCAACTTTACCTGACTGTTGGAAGTATATATGGCCTACAAGTGGTTATACATGTACGGTACAGTAGTAACCTTGACCTCATTGCAAGGCGCACAGCCGGGACCAGCGGACCTCGTCCCAAGTCGTCCGTTATAGACGATATCCCGTTATATTGAGTCCAGTATAACGGGATTTTACTGTATTTGCATTTATGGAAAACCTACTTCTTAGCATTGCCCTCTGTTTTGATCTCAAGCCAACTTAATTATCTGAAAATTAGTTCCATAAACTGGAATCCCAGTTTTAAAACAATATACTGAAGAATATCATTACAATAATAAGAATGGTTAGCTATTGAATCCCTGTGCCCAATGCTCACCGGGTTTGGCATAGGATAAGCGGTTAGAAAATCCATGTTTGATTGGGTATTGCCTTTAGTATTTATACAAGACCATCAACCCCAAGATACAGAGTCATCCCTTAATTCAAATTATACTACATATATACTACTACGTTTTTTTTAGTTTTATAATACACAAAACTTGACAGAACACAATACAAATTTACGTTATGTTGTGCTTAACAAGTAACTTTTTTCAAATTTTTGATGTCGTATATTTGAAATGATTCAATTAAACACACTGAACGATTATATTACTACAGAACTAAGGTCCGAATTATTTCAATATTGTTGAATCAGAAGAAAAAAAAGTCACCCCCTTGTATTTTAATGGTTTGGTCCGGTCGTGACATCATCCCAAGGCTTGGACTTCGATGCCTGACTCTTGTTTTTCTATGTTATTGGCAACGTTTTTATATAATACGTTATATTAATACAACAGTCCCTTACTCTTTTTATTAATTTGGATCTCAGTGTGAAATATCGGCTCGAACAATCTGCAAAAATGAAATGGATGTTTAAAGAGGATCATTCCCTGGGTAAGTGTTTTTATTACATCACAGCTCGAGAAAATGTTCATATTGTTGGAACCAACGCTCTTATTTCCGAAATGTCCGCCAATGTTTTGTGCGTTTGATGTCATGTGTCTGGCTTCTGTGTTATTGCATTTAACTGCGATGGTGACTTTCAAAACACGATCGCCGAGCAACATGTTTACATTTTATTGGGTTATAAATAAATGCACGTCTCGTGACGTGAAATTATTAAGATTGCGATCGTTTGTAACTATGAATATGCGTAAATATCATCTCGATCAAAAACCAACAAAAACGTGAAATCGGGATGAAATTAGGAGCAGCTAAACGTCGGTTGTCCCCGGACCGGAACAGTTTGTCATGACAGCTGATTTCTGGCCATCAACAAAAACCGATACTGTAAAAAGAAATTACGTCAGGGGGTTATTTCTGTATTTCACATATACAATAAATGTATAATAAAAGTGAAAATCAAAATCATTTAGCTTTGCTTCAGCAACGCTTGCTCTTTTATCACAGAGAATATCCGCACACGACGTACTTCATATCAACTAAACGTACGTGTACATCTGCTCAGTGCGTCGATTCTTAAAAAGTACAAATAAAAAGAAAATACAATGAGGGATATGTATATATACAGGTTTCACATACTACTACTAAATGGTGAGGCGGGGGTTGGGAAGGGAAAAATGAATATATCTGTACAGTATTTTGTTTGACAAAGGACACTATGATGCATGGAGGAAAATGCTTCTATAAGGATCTACCTTTTTGGAGCTGAGCAGTGTGTCTAAGTAAACAAATTAAAAATCAATGATAGACTAGACATAGACATCAATTAAAATCATTAAAAGCACATTCTACACATTGTATCTGATGCTGTGACCCTAGCTTGAATTGTTTGGTTCAATATGTCCTTGTGAAAGGTACAGACATTTTTCTGTAAATAGTTCTCGAATCTGGGCTAATTAAACTAAAGGCTGGGGAATCCCTGTGGACTCCGCACTACTGGTGAGGCTAACATTGAACCACAGTTCCCACTCCTTGCCTATACAAACTACCTATTGCTGAAATGGCACTGACGCTCATGTGATGTACAGTATAGAACATAGAACTAAACACTTCTGAAACAAAACAAACAAACAAACAAAAAAACACAAGCGAAGATGCAGATTGCGGCCCCCCTTCAAATAATTAACTGAAATATAGTACGAAAGCATGCAGCACACTGTGGCTGTAATTACCAGTTCAATAAAAATGTATCTGTCCTCTGACACCAAAGGCTGGAAAAAAATCAGTCAGCACATCAGTTTACATTATACACAACATGGTGTTGGTACACCGTCTATAACCCATTTCATTCAGCTATGTAAAACATTCAAGCAGCGAACTTGCCTTCAATTGCTGATAGTGATCAGTGAGTCGACCTCACTAATAATTTAAATGCACATTATCATTTCAGCAAGTAAATATGCTGGCAGGCCCTGATGCAGCTCATCGATTAGCAGTTCACAGGAACATTAGCAATTGATGTCGCAGTCATATTCAAATGACCATCCAGATTTGCGTGTTACCACATCGATGCACAACTGGAATTACTTCTGCAGGCCAAACTGCGAGCGTTTCAGGTTAATGCTGGGGAATCTTGGGTAGTGACGGTTTTTGATGGGTCGGCAGGATGGCTGTGATGGCACAAGGTCGCTGTACCTGAACGTGCCTGTGGTGTATGTGGCCCTGGGTTTTCAGCGGCAGGGCGCTGTGGCTGTACATGAGGAAAAAGATGTCCTGCTTCTTCCATATTTACTTTGATTTTGTGTTTTTTTTGCCAAGGGATACTCACTGTTAATATATGTCTAGGTACTGTTATCCAAGCTAGCATACACGATAACACCGTAGAGGGATGCAAGATGAGTCTTTAAGGCAGCTGTATAAACCAATCAGAGATCACTCATTTGGCTTGTTTTCGATACGGTTAATCACTATGTGAATGAAATCCCTTCACACCCAGCTCTTCCAGGATCAATACCTGTAATCTGAAATACACATTTATTTCAACAGCTCTACTTAGCAAATGTATTGTTTGAATTTAAGTGGGTCATATATGAAGCAGCTGACTGTCAGCTAATTATATGCACTGTAAACTGAACCCTCATATCTACAGAGCTTCTATTCATGGTACTGCTCTAAACATTCTGTCATTTAATGCCATGCCTCATTGTATATAATACGGAAAAACATCATCCAATAAAGTTTATTAATAGTCCTCATTTATCGACTTATGGTTCATGATGATAATTGTAACTTCCACCGACTCACCCTTCTGTATCTTTTCTCTATGACAGACCACCGGTGTGTGGAGTCGGCCAAAATTCGCAACAAATACCCGGACAGGGTCCCGGTGAGTGAATACTTGTGTCCGCCTGTCTGGGAGGTGGGGGTGGTGCATTCTTTGCTTCAGGCTCGTCCCAAACCGATAACTGGTATTTGTGCTCTGGCATTAATAATGTGTACACATCTATTCAGATGGGAATATAGCCAGGGACATCAAACCTATGACATAATCTAAATACAAGGATGCCTGTAGGACGCAAGAAATTTAGCTAGCACACTTTTATAAAGAACGAAACATTGTAGGCACAGCATTGTACACATGGCATCACTAACTTCTGTGTAAAATTAATTACCATTTTAGTTATGTATGCCTGTGATAGAAAGGTCACCAGTTCAGTTCCATGATTGGTAGAGTGATTTCAACTATAGGCCCTTAAACCCAATAGCTTCAGAGACCACGTGAGCCTGTTTCTCAGCTATACAATGCTTTGGATAAAAGCACCTGCTAAATAAATAAACATATACTATATATAGCCGTGTCAATATCTGCTAATGCAAAGAAATAAAGAATACAGAACAGCCAGGACAATAACAACCTTCATATGGGCCGAGGTGAGCACCTGTAGAGAGTATTCATGGTTTCCCGTGAAATGTCCCTGCACCCATGTGCGCGCCTTTCAGGTCATCGTGGAGAAAGTGTCCGGCTCACAGATCGTGGACATCGACAAGCGGAAGTACCTGGTTCCGTCTGACATCACCGTGGCCCAGTTCATGTGGATCATCAGAAAACGCATCCAGCTGCCATCTGAGAAGGCCATCTTCCTGTTTGTCGATAAGACTGTCCCTCAGTCCAGGTCAGACGCCGATACCCATCTGCCAGCAGCTGTCCATTTTTTATGATGTTCATATGGTGATACATTAACTTCTGAGACTTTATTTAGAAATGTGTATGATTGTTTTGTCGTTGTAATACTAGCTAATATTGCTGCATTATACAACATTAATGTACGGGAGCTCTTGCATTAGCCAATAGTATTTTTGCTTTTGTTTAACTAGTCAGAGGGATGTGACGGCACTTCTAGAATGGCCTGGTTGTCATAGCAGCAGTCTCCTGGTATACCATTGACACAATGATTGGGCCCTGCACCCTGCCTTGCTCATAACACACCTGTCGAACCACTCTGAAAACTAAATACGATATGGTTTATCCCAGCGTCCAAGATAAAGCAGTAGACATTAATAATGAATCTGTATTTTAGAGTCACTACAACAATTCTTACTGGGACTGAAGCTAAAATTCTTAATGCCAGTTTGGAATCACTTACATTGGGAAATAATTCAAATGTACACTGTTACATATATGCCATGGCAGTATAACCTTGTTATGTCCTGCCCCCCCTGATTTGTAGTGACTTCCAGATGAATTCAGAACCAAACCTAAGCGGCTGTGTTCCATATACAGACACTCCTCTACTTATGAACTTTCAACTTGCGAACTTTCAGACGTACGAACGAAGAGGACTGTAAGTCCAAATTGTGTTCCTTGGGCTCCCATTTCCTGTCCGCAACATCAAATTTTTTTAGCACCCTAGTTCTTAGTACTTGCTCAAGCCCTTAAAATGATGTTGAATAACGACTTACGAACATTTCAAGTTACGAACGGCTGTTTGGAATGTAACTCATTCGTAAGTAGAGGAGCGTCTGTACTGGTATCTTATAGAACAGAGGTCACTAATAGGCGGACCACGGTCTGGGTCCGGACCCAGTAGCTGTCCCATACGGACCCGGACCGGTAACCAAAACAGAAAATTATGATTTAAAACCTGATGGGGTGCTTCTATTTTAACCAGCGCAGCTTTTTTAGTCTTTTCGGTAATGGTTTAGCACTTGAACCGCTGTTTCCCACGCCAATGAACGTCAAACGCATTTAACCGCCAAGCAAGACGTAGTTCGCCGTTAGCAGCCCTTTGTTTGTGCAAATGTGCCATTAGTGTTAATAGCAGCGGCAAAGCTAAGACCCGCAACCAAAAAGCCGTAATGTTCCTAACAGAGTGGCTGCTCTGTCCTGAAATCGTACATTATCAAAACCCAGTGTGTATTATATAACATGTTGGATATATAAACGTAGTTTATTGGTGATTTCATGTTCATTGAAGTTTCTGCTTTTTAACAACTGTATAAAGTGATGTTATTTGTTATATAAATCAACTCAGGTGAAACAAAAAAAGTATGTTTTCAGGGTTGCCAAATCTCAGGCATCTGGCATGACACTCGCGCTTTCAGACTAACACGGGAAATCTTACGGCAAATCTATATTATTCAATTTGAAACCTAAAATTAGCTACGTCAAAAGTGTACACGGTTAAATACAAAAGCAGACTTTGTACAAGGTAAGAACTGTTAGGTATGTGTGCAGACATCTCGAATCGAAAATCTCACTCCAGCCAGCTGGCCGAAGTTCTATGTCACGTGACAATAAATATTGTCAAAAAGTTTTTGAATTGTACTGAATTAATTTGATTTGACAGTCAGGTACTGATTACATGCAATGTTGATACAACTAATAGGCTACTTAAATATATATCACACTAAATAGTTAGGCATTATGATCTTCCGGACCTTTGCTTCAAGAATTTTTCTCTAACTGGACCTCTTTTAAATTTTAGTTGAATACCCCTGTTACAGAAGATCACCAGTTTAAAGTGGCCCAGAGGAGACATTCCAAATTCAACCTCTAAAATGCAACCACATAATCCCTGATGACACTACCGAGTGTGTAGTCAGTGCATGATTCTTTATGCAGGCAGTTAATCTTTAAACCTCCATGGTCTGGGATTTAGTCCTGCTATAAAGTTCACAGCCTGGCTTCCGTAAACGCAGGTGAGGAGTTTATGAATGGCTGTGTGGGTGTATGATTATGTATGATCCCCCCCCCCCATCTCCTGCAGCCTAACAATGGGACAGCTGTATGAGAAAGAGAAGGACGAGGATGGGTTTTTGTACGTGGCGTACAGCGGCGAGAACACGTTCGGCTTCTAGAGAAGATGACATCGTCACACCTGCCATGCTGCTTCCCCACCCAACGCATACAATCACATCCGCACCCGACGACCCCACCCCCACGGGCTTCATCAAACATAAACTGACGTGTGAAAAACAGAGGAATTATAATGCGTTTGTATCTCAGCTTTTCTCTGATGTATTAAAGATGTATACATTAAAATTTGATAATTTATCTTTAGCTGAGACGAACAAAACACAGTATGCCGTTCTCGTTTTTCCAGTTAGCCGTTTTGTAGTAATACCAGAAGTATCAGTATTTTAAAAATTTCATTATTAACCTTTGTTCTGATTTTTTTTTTTCGTTATATGAATAGATTTAAGATTAAGTTATAACTGAAAGGTAAGGTAGTTGGAAGAACTAACCAATAAAATAAATAGAAAAACAGCCTGTCTGTTTCTTAAACTTTCTTATAAACAAAAGTTGCATGTAAGACTCTGAATTGCATTGTGGTCCACAGCCATGGCTTCTTTAGGGTGCTGCCGTCACTCGGCACACCATCCGTAACGCAGGTTCACGCACTGTCCCCGCACCTTTCACTTGAACTGCAACAGGTGTCGGGGACTGCGCGGCCACAGCGGGAACGCCTGCGTGCGCAGCTGCAGCCAGGCCTGCTGGTAGGTCTTTGCAGCCTGCTTGTAGTCGCCGTAGGTCAGAAGTTCCCTTGCCCTGTTGGGACAGTCTGCCATCAGGCGCGGCCATCCACACCACATGGCTGAGCAGAAAATAAAGGGCCCTCTGTCAAACTGTATCAAACACATGCTCCTTCCCCCACCCAGGCTCAAAACACCAAACCTGCTCTTCATCAGCCTGGTGAAATGTCCTCACTTCTCTCCTAGCCAAGGATTCATTTCCTGTTTGTGAGCTCCAGATGATGTGTGAGGGTGTGGGTTGGTGTAATGTCTGTGGGCCCCTGTGTGAGGGTGTGTGGAATCAACGAAATTTCCTCCATGAGGCCTGACTTGGGAAACTATTTTTGCTCAAGCGAGCCGGTAGATGCAATTTTAACGACAACATTCTGCAAAAATGATGTCTGAGCTCGCAGGTTGACTAACAGAGCTCAAAGCGATCAATATGTCCGACTTAGAGCGGCAAACGATCAGTCTTTCTGGATCAACACAACCTCCATTGTTTCATTAACATCATCAAAACAGGCAGGTGAGCTTGCTGGGAGTTGGGCACTGGGGGTTTCTGAATCCCAAACGAGGGGGAAGGAAAGAATCATGTTGCAAGTATTTTAGAGCGAGACAGAAAGCCTCTGTTCTTGAAGGCACACGAGATTAGCCCATTCATCAACATCACGGACAATCAAATACAGAATGCAGCTTCTGTACATGAAACCCCTATGTCCATTGTTAGCAATGTTTGGCCTAGTGAAACATTCCTTTCATATTGAGGCTCTCACCTGAGAGATTCTGGGAGCTGGGTGTCTGCAGTAGCTGCCCGGAGTGCCAAGAAAGACCGGAAGAGTTCAGCCTTACAGATGAGAGACCTGAAGAGAGGAAAAAAGATGACCCACTTTATTAAGAGGAGAGGGGTGTGTGTTGAAATATGTCAACTTTGAATTTCAGACTTAGTGTTTTAATTTGCTCAACAAAACTGTGCAAAACTGAAAATGGACAAATAAAAGAAAACACCAACTATGGAGCGGTAAATTACAGCCCTGAAATATGAAGGAGATAATCTCTAAGAGGGCGGCTCAGTATTGTGAGTTCATTCTGAACTTGAAAGAAAGTGACACCAAAAACGTCTCCTCAGCTGCCATCTAAAATATAAAGGGGTCTCCTCACCTAAAGGGGAATCTTCACCTGCCATCTAAAATATAAATGGGTCTCCTCACCTAAAGGGGTATCTTCACCTGCCATCTAAAATACAAAGGGGTCTCCTCACCTAAAGGGGTATCTTCACCTGCCATCTAAAATATAAATGGGTCTCCTCACCTAAAGGGGTATCTTCACCTGCCATCTAAAATATAAATGGGTCTCCTCACCTAAAGGGGTCTCCTCGCCTAAAGGGGTCTCCTCACCTGCCATCTAAAATATCAAGGGGTCTCCTCGCCTAAAGGGGTATCTTCACCTGCCATC
>JAODLD010000021.1:19240254-19261115 GCA_026781065.1 Mormyrops boulengeri
GAGCAGAAACCACCCCCAAAGCTGAAACCGAAGCCACCCCTCCCCCCATTCGTCCACGACGGCATTTTGGTGTGGTGTTGACCCCCTCTGGGGCAGCACAGTACAGGACACGTGAGTGGGTGGCGGGGGGGGCATGTTTGGATTTATTCTGAATAATAAAACAGAGAAAGGCATGAAGGAGAGGATGAGGAGGAAGAGGAAGGGCTGCTAACAGGACTGGGGTAACGGGAGCAAAGAGGAAGAGAGAGGTCGGTAAACGGTAGGAAACTGACCCGGGCGGCAGTGGTCGCTCCCAGGTGGTGCTCTTGGTGTTGTGGTCCACGTAGTAGACCCTCCCATTGGGTAGGACACGCTGCTCCCAGCTGTGGAGAGACAGGAGACCAGCGGGTCAGTGCAGCGGCTATGGAGCCCCAGCCCAGCCAGGCAAGTCTCTCTCTCTGTCCCTCACACACACTCTCTCACACACACACAGTTTCACAAGCCAATAATACCAGAGAGCATCTAGCATGTGCACCCGGCTGATTTCAGCAACTTTTAGGGTCACACCGGTAACCGTCAGTGCCGAAGTACCAGTCAGAGGGTGTGTACCAGCCAAAAGAGAAGCACACAGTTAACGTCTGCGTGTGCGTGTGTGTGGCAGGCACGGCCTGTGCACCCCCGAAACATCATGGGCTGATTTCTGCACGTTCAAACTGTAATTGGTACCAGATTCTCTAATGAAGCAAATGTAAGCAAAATCGTTGCTGCAGCTTATCGGTTATTCTACCTTAATGTCTTACATTATGTTTATCAGGTGCTTCTATCCAAAGCGATGTACATTTCTGAGAAAGCAGGGCCAGACAGACCCTAGGGGAACTGGGGGTTAAGGGCCTTGCTCAGGGGCCCAATAGTGAAGTCACTCTGCTGACCCTGGGATTCAAACCCATGACCTTCTGATCACAGAAACAGCATCCTAACCCCTATACCTGAGAATCTCCCTTCTTATACACACACACACACAGACACACTCCCACCCCTTCAGCAGGCAGGAGGCATGTGCCGGCTGCTGAGGTGAATACCTTGCTGTGTGTTATAATGCAGGAGGCCCCAGGCTCTGAAAGCCGCCCTCTTTCCTCTGACACTGAAAAGGTGTTCTGGGCCGGCCAGCGTTCCACCCAGCTTCCTGCTGCAACAGACGGGCTTTGTGCAGGGGCCCCCTCAGACAGGGACGTGCGCGCGCACACACACACACACACACGCCACAATCGCAGACCTCCAGGGTGGGGCACAGAGGTGTGTGTGTGTGTGCATGTTTAGCAATCACAAGACAGAACCTTCCTAATTTTATCCATTTTCATTAAACGAAGTTCAAAAACCATTTCATCTGTACTGGAGTTTGGTGGTTAAGGTGGGAGTCAGCGGGAAGATCCGTGTGCCTGTGCATGTGTGATGAAGACCCGAGCTGCACAAAGGAGCTCTGTAGCCTCCCCAAGATGTCTGCGATCGTCGGCGCGCCTCCTTATTCCAAAACACACAGCGGCCACACGCAATGGCAAACATGCCTATGCAAAATGTCAGCCCTCTACAAGGAACACCACCTCCCACAAAAGTCAAAACAGCAGAAAACAGGAAAGCCAATGTACGCATTTCTGGATTTAAGAGGAGCCCCATGGCTGCCAGCGGGCAGTCGCATCAGAGTCCGTCACGAGCCTGCCTTTCCCTCTCTCCCATGTGCCTTATATCCCAGTGTAATGGCCCCAAAGTGCCTAACTACAGCTTAACAAGAATAGGCTGGCAGACCAATATGACAGGTAACTTTATATGCTAGGAAAAAGCTGATCGGCAAAAAAAAAAAAAATTCCAGAAAACAGGGGAGAAGGGAAAGAGAGCAATTACAGAAATTGCAGGAGAAAAAGCCGAGTCGGGGTTCAAGGTGAGCTCGCTGTGCAACCCCACTGGGCACACCAACTCCCTACCTGTCATAAGGGTGCAAGTGCTGTTACAGCTGAATCTACACTAATGCCCTTAGCTCTGTTAAGACAGCCAGGGATGCTACTACACCAAAGATAGGGTCAGACAGTAGAGTCCAGCCAAGCCCCAGAGCAATCAGGGTTAAGGGCTTTGTTCACGGGCCAGACAGTGACATCCATGGGATATTCCATCGGCCCCAACCCCAGATGGTGACATCCACGTGATATGAACCGAAGACCTTCGGATTACAAACACGGAAGCTTAACCCACTGAGTCACACGCCGCTGGTTCATTCCTGGGGATTCTGCTGAAATGAGTGACCAATAGCAGGGTGAGGCATTAAGCAGGTGACCGCCAGCCACACAATCCTACACTGGGGGGCCAGACACTCACCCAGCAGGCAGAGACTCCATGACGGACTCCCCGGTGCTGTCAGTCTGTTCTGTCACTGGCGGTGGAGAATCCTCAGGTGGGGGTGGGGCCCCACTCTCTGGGCTGGGAGTACTGGCAGCCGTGACAGGGCTCGCTGGAAGGGCTGTGGTCCTGCTCAGGGGGGGTGTGCAGGGTGCTGGGCCGCCATGCTCATTCTCCACCCCGTTGGAGGTGGGCTCGCATTTACCTGTGATGGGGGGTGAGGGGTAACCTCAGTACAGAATGTGATATTTACCCCCCGCATATCAAACGTGTGTTTGCACACACTCGTTTGAGGATGTGGTTTATGAGGATGTGGCTGGATGGAAATATAGAAATTGTGGATGTAGTGGGTTACTGTTGAGGGATGGCGGTGGCGGGGGGCATCTTGCCTGGATTCCCTGAACTGCCATTTGCGCTCTTGATCCGGCGCTGCTGACTGCGGGGTCCTGAGTTCGCCTCCCCATTGGTCAAAGAACCCCCCCTGGACTGTCTCGGAGCCCTACAGTGGGATGGGAAGGAAAATGGCATGTTTAAGCTAGCAGACTCTCAGACTAGTGGTGGACTCATGCATAGGCTAAGCGAGTCTACAGCCTAGAGCCCCAGCAAATGTCAAGGAACTCGGCCACCAAAACAGGGGCCCTGGCCCACCACCGGAACAGCAGAGCGATTAAGCCTATTAAATCGGATTAATCAGAATAATTTCTCCATTTCACGCTAGCAGCCTGTGCACATTACATATTTTTATGGACCTCATTATCTGTGTAGCACTAAACGTGAAAAGGTTGGCGTCTTACTCACAGGAAGATTCCTCAATATCTCCTGCTAGTTGACCCAAAAAAATACTTACTAAATACACTAAAACCATCATATTTCCCATACAGTACAGATGTTCCTACACACACAAAAAAAAAAAACATTTATTTAACCCCACAAACATCAGGATTTCTGGACACAAATCAGTGCAAACTTCCAGCTGGAATATTTCAATTTCAGCTTAAAAGGAAGTTAGGGTTTCATCTGCATTTGTAAAAACTGCTAAACGTCAGCACCCATTAATCATTTCACCAAAACGACCCCTCACAAACGGCCAGGCTCAAGTATGAGTAACATCCTCTCAGTATGAAGAGGAGTCAGATACCAGAGATACACTCCCAAAGATCACACAGATCTCCCTGTCCAAACGACGGCAGCTGACCAATATCGTCCAAGCCTGCTTAGTAAAGACAAAGTCAACATGAACTGAGAACCTCAGTGGATGTGATAATCTAAAGGACATGTGATGAGTGTATGTGCCCTGTGACGGCCTGGCATCCCACGCAGGCTGTCCACAGCCTCCTGGGACAGGGTTCAGGCAGACACTGACCCTGAGCAAGCAGTTGGGAGATGGACGGATGAAATGTATTCATCGTCGCTTGCCGGTATTTGTTTTTGCAGCATGTTAAACTAATTTGGCATTACACATACAGCTTCCATCCTCAAACCAATATGGAATCCGGTTAGAGCTTACCTGCTGTGAGGGCTGTTCGTGCCAGATGGCTCCCCGGTCCACTGGGGGCTCTGTCTGTCAGCCTGAAGCGACTCTAAAGACACAAGAGAGGATTAATTTGACCGTGCAATCATGTGATGCCACTGACCCAACACTCATCATTCATTTCAAAGACAACTACCATGAAACGGAACCCCCCCAGTAAAAGCCCATGCGGTGCCCTAGGCAAGCGTCACCACTGGTACTCCCATCTAAGGTAAAGTGAAACTGGCTTGTTAAGTGAGTGCTCCCTCAAAAGATGGTGCCCCAGGCATCTGCCTATGTCACCTAACGGGTTTACCGGCACGGCGTCTAATTCCTACATACCCTGAGGGCACCATACCATAAGGACAACTGGTGTTTTGTCTTGTGAAAACTGCCAAGTGCCTATGCAACTGAGGGACACTTCTAGTCTGCAGAGAGTATATTATCTGCTCGTCCTTCTACCTGCCTGGTTTACATCTTCCTGACATGCGGCAGCATCTGTGATAACACGGAAAACCATACAAACACAACATTCCCGAATGCAGGGACACACCAAGGCAAGCAATGAAACATCTCCGACCTACTCCAGTCCTTAGCTTCCAACCTGGATGGCTGACCAATCACGTCAAAGTATAATAGCCCTGGCATCTACATGAGGAAATTAAGCAACTATGGGTTACCCAACCACGCGTTACTCAGCTTTTTGCTTTTTCCAAGTTTCTAGATCATGTTGTGTGATGACGCATTAACCAGGGTGAGTTCCTCTGCTCTGACCTTAATTACAGCGATTGTCAGGACTGTCTGCCGAATGTAAATAAAAGGTCATTCTTAAAAATACAATCAGGCTTTCAATAAAACTTAGGTAGGATTCAACATGCCATTAAAAAAAAACTGATTAAACAGCATCATAGCAGCGGAGCCACATCAAAAAGGCAAGAGATTAAACAGCTTTTCTGTGACAAATGAGCCTGGTATGGCTGGCTGAATAGAGCCCTGTAATATACTCATAGTGTCTCACAGTAAAGCCACTACAACAGCAGGCCTTCACTGAACCCACTGAACTGAAGTGCTTCACTCAGCAGAGGTCTGTGGCAGATCCAAACCACAGGCCAAAATAGGCTTTGGGGGATGAAGGGGCCCCGGACGCTCCATCCACAGACGGGGCTGAGCTAACATAACGGACCACTTACAACCCCTGCGTACGTGATTCACGGCCGAGTCACTGGCCAAACAGCAGGACAATTCCTAATTATTACAAGATTATTACAAAGAAATTACATCTTCCATATAAGATGTAAACACGTTTTACGTCTGTGGGCTTCTACTGTGAGGAAAAACAATTTACTTCATGCCTCACGCCTTGCTGAAGCTTTGCTATGGCTTTGGTGAAGAATTAACATGCACTGACAACTGCTCATCGTCTGCGCTGGGGGGGGGGGGGGGACGAGGACCCCTCACGATCCCAGGATCCGCCGGGGGTGGGGAAACGGAAATGATCATTATAACGGGATCCACCGGGGTGGGGAAACGGAACCGATCACCAGATGCGCTAGGCTGTAGAAATGGAACTGATCAGGAACATGTATCATGTTCTTGTGTGGGCAAACGTGTGGATACCAACAAGAATGTGTTTGGACAAATGGGGGGGCATGAACACATTTGCAGCCAACTGAGGAATGGTTGTACACGCGTGTATCTCTGTATGTGCGCAAGTGTTTGTGTGTGTGTGTGTGTGTGTGTGTGTGTGTGTGCGCGCACCTCCTGGCCCCTCCCCACCGCCTCGGCCGAAGCACAAAGGCCTGTTTATGGGCAGTAGCATGTGTCAGCGTGTCAGAGAAACCGCCAGGGAGAAATGATAGGGGGGAAAAACACTAAACCAACACAGCTGCCCTGAGAAAGCGCACATTCAGGGCCCCCTCTCCGTACACCTCTCTGCCCCGCTCCGTCCGCACGCCGGGGCCCGGCACAGGCCCCGATTGTCCCCCGGAGCCAGCAGCATGACCCAATTATGCAATTCTCAGAAACAAATTACACCTAAGCGTCTCTTGAATGCAGGGACGCCCGTGTCGGCGTGTGCGTGTGGAGACGGGGGGGGGGGGCGCAGGTCAAAGAAAACGAAACATTTCAGAATGGAAACAGGAATTGTGAAGACGCCTATTCATTCCCGAACGAACAATAATAACTTTCATGCTCTCAGAGACCCGCACGGACAGATTTATACGGCGACTCGTTAAAGACAGACACACTATGTCGACCTTCACAGTGGCTCATATTCAGGTGTGAGCGCTCAGACACACTGACTGAGGCTGTGTGATCAGACTTGTGTGCAACAACATTCATAAGCCAACCCCCCCAAAAAAAAATTAAAAAAAAACTTTAAAAACTGTTTTATGGTACCCACACACACGTTTCCGCATACTACACATCTATCCACCTACCCATCCATCTATTCATGTTAGCTGTACACCATTGCTTAACTCAAATCTTGTTTTTAAATTTTAAAAGGCTGCCATTTTTAAATCTATCATTTATTTTTTCCTTTGTTAATGTTCTTACTCTTTAACACTTTTCTATAGTACCAAGCCAGTCTTATTTTTCATTTTGTTCATTCTATTACTTTTTAAAATGTATCTCAGTTCAATTATAGTCACAATTAGCTCCACTCGAGAATACTTAAGACATGATTATTATCAATGACCACGTCGAAGTGAAGTCTGAGTAACAGTCTGGTGTTTCGCTGTTTAGCTACACAAACGGCGCTCCTCCGCAGACTGGATGCCATTTCTCTGTCCTCCCCTCCACTGCTGCATCAAACACCCAAACAATCTCCCATTTACACATCGCCGCTTTTACCACATGATCTTCAGATTCTACAGCGACTCATCCGGCGGCAGCAGGGCCGACCAGCTGTCCGAATGGACATTGACCGCTTAGGCCAGGGGTGGCCAATCTTATCCGCAAAGGGCCGGTGTATATGTAGGTTTTTGCTGCGACTCCCTAATTAGGTCACTAATTAGAGGACTGATCGGCTGAAAAGTCCTCACACCTGGGTTTGAACAGCTGACCTAAAGGTTACCCCAAAAACCCGCACACACAGCGGCCCTTTGCGGATAAGATTGGCCACCCCTGGCTTAGGCAGTCACAGAACATGCATTCGTCCACTGCGTAATACTATGCATTTCTGATCCAATAGAATGGAATTCTGTGCAATAATTTCCCTGCTGTTTACTGCTGCCAATTATTTTTTGTTACTGTCTATTAGTGTCTAAATGTCTTATTACCGTCTAAAAGTGTATTGAGCTACATTAAACGTGCAATTTCCATCAGAATTAATAATCTATCATTCATCCAGCCATCCATCATATGAAGTAGCTTAATATGATAGTGAAGAATTATGATAATAATAACTAATTTTTTTTAAAGAAGAACCTCTCCAACTCTGCAGTGTTGTCAAAATTCAAGCTCCCCGACCCCAAAATGTGTACAAGACATATGAAAGTCCAAAGCGGGCATCCTACCCGCAGTTTGGCTCTTTCCTAAAACACCACAGGAAAGACATTTGCCCCTTCTCACTGCTCCTTTGGCTCACCGAGGTACGGTTTGGAGATCCAAGTGCAGGGAGATGGGAACACGGGGAGGACGGCGTGTGCGAGACCGCAGGACAGGGTGTGCGAGAGAGGCTGAGCGCAAACGGGAGCGGCCCCAATAGCTTGCCATGCCCCCCCTGCACACGTGTGCATGCAGAAATGTTATTTCTGCTTTTGAGTGAACGGGGCCCCGTATGCGAGGGCCAGCGTGTGTGTGTGTGTGGCTGTGTGCCCTTGTATGTGTCCGGGAAGGCGGGTCTCACTGCCTGTTGCTGTGCTGCCATTGGGCAGCGATCCCAGATCAACAGCCAGGCCGTCCAGACAGACGGTCAGCTCTCCTCCCGCTACAACCAAGCCTTTGTTCTCCGTCTGTAGGACGAGACTAAGCTGGAGATTCTCCACTGAGAGGAAGAGAGGGAAGCAGAAAAAGACAGGGAGAGAAACGTCATATAAGCAGAGGGTGAAGTCAAGTGGCCCAGCTGCACAACAGCTAACTCATAAAAGCACTTATGCGTAAAAATATCAAGAGGCCAATTATTATAACCTAGACAGCTTTACAAAAATTTTGACTAAAAACACCTGCAGCTGTAAAAACTGTAAACAGTCAACTCCATATTTCCCAGATTTTTACCTTCTAATATAATTCACAAGCAACCATAATACAAAAAATTATATATTAAAAGGTCCCATACTAACACACTGGCTTTTTCTGTAAGGTACCAAAAGTACTTCAGCATCTGCATAATTATCTCCCAAGAGAACAAATCCACATAATACATTCCTATAACTATTTCCTTATCGCGGCTGAATATCGAAGAACTGCTGGAAATTGCTTGCGCGGAAAGTGTGTGTGTGTGTATGGGTTTCACCATCTTTGCAAATCCTGAGAAAATGCCCTAGCAAAAAACAGTAACTCACATTTCTGTTGTCGGTTTTCACCTGATTACGGTAAGTTTTGCTGAAAAAGGGGTCAGGGAACTGCTTCAGACTAAAAGTAAATGCTGCACCCTGACAGAGATCACGAGTGTGCGTGCATGCTTCCGTGTGTGTGTGTGTGTGTGCGCGCACTGACTCTTGCCGTCGTGTGAACGCAGCATGTCCAGCAGGTCGATGGTGGCACTCCCCAGCAGCTCCTTGCGAAGTGTGTGGCAGCTCCAAACCTTCAGGTCCAGCTTGCTCTGAGGAGTGACATTCCTACACACACAGGTAACAGTCAGGTGATCACGCACACGCCGGTTTTGCCCACATGCGACTTTGGACATGGAGAACAATCAGCATGAGAATCGTAGAGATATTGTGCAGAATCTCAAAGCAGAGCTATCATACAAACACGTACTCTTGGCCTGCTAAGCTCTCAACAGAGTGTAGCAAAACTGTGCCTCCATCAACCATAGCTATTTATAACACACTTTTAACACTCATACTGGCTGGAGGAGTCCAAGGCAATCAACTCAAACCCCTGGCTAAAAGGCAACAGGTCAACAAAAAAACTAAACTGAAAAAACAGGCAGAGAGGGCACATAACACTATGTACAGAGAGATATCGGGGATTCTACACAGAGTAAAGGTTAGGCAGGCAGTGGAGGGTAAGATTGTGGGGGATATCAAACTGGGGGAGGTCACGTCAGGAGACTCACAAGGTGAGGTCCTCGTTCCACTGCAGATCGGGGTGGCCGCTGCATTTGCCCGTCTTCTTGGTCTCACAGGTCAGGCCGTCGGCAATCACCTCCACAAAAGAGCTGAGGCGAGAGTGGCGGCTTGGCAGCTTGGGGGACTGTGGCCTAGCTGAGAGCACTGGGGGAACAGAGGAACAGCTCATCACTGCCCTGCAGGAGGGCACAGCAGAGATGCTAACATGACCAGCCAAAACAAACTCATTCGATATTTCCAGCCTGTGAGAAGTTTAAATATTTTACTGATCCACACATCTCTGTTATTTTGCTATCACATGTGTTACACGTCTATCGCTATGGTCAGCGAGGCGTCTTTGTAGGAAGAGAATAATGTTAACACAGTGCCAAAGTCATTCGAACGGAATAGAACACCTCAGTAACAAGGCACGCATGCGGATACACAGCTCCCCCTAGCGGTGCCTTTGAACAAAGCGGTATGAGAAACGGAAATCGTTCAGTTAAACAAAACAAAGCCTTAAAACTTAGCTTTTATGAAAGAATATAAGTAACTTAACGGAGGGAGGGAGATCCTTCCCTACTCTGTCACATCATATGTCAAAAATATTAACACAAGACGAGTGAGAGAAAAAAAACGACAGTTTGGTAGTTTAAGAGAAACTACTGTAAAAATACAGCAACGTATAAAGTTCAGAAACCAGAAGCAGAATGTGCAAGGAGGTGTAGGAGGCGTGTTAGTTTTTTTTTTTCTTTTTTTTTACCTTTCAAAGTTAACGGTGACTTTTCTGTGGTCTGGATGGCACCAGGTCTGCTCACGCTGGCCGCTGCCATGACGCCGGAGCTCTGAGACATGCGGCGGCATGATTAAAGTCCCGTAAACCCACGTCCGCCCCGACCTTCTTCAGTTTCCCCATTCGTAAGACCAGGCACAGTTATTAAACAGCACTATCCACACGTCGGAGACACGAATGGCATTACAGCTACGAAGGTGTCACAGCACCAAAATGAACCAATACTCATCATAATTAATACAGATCACAACCCTGCACTACATAAGCTCCTGTGAAAAATGGGTGGACGGATCACCGTGGCTCTAATAAACAAAAGTAAACACTCACCAACTCAGAATTTCATTGCATAATTGTTGTGTTCAACTTCGCTCGTTATTGCAATTCCCCGTGGGTGATTATGTAAACATAAAATACCTTAAACGAAAACGAAACACCTTACGTTCATGATTAGCACACCGAAGGCGCTGACAACTTAAAAGTGAACGAGGATTTACAACAGGTAGCGATATAATAGCGATTGCAAGCGCAAATTATGAGATCATAGTACATCCTCCATCTCCTGCCTGGTCTAATTACATTGTTAACGTAGGTTAGTGTCAGTTTACCTGATGCCAGAGCATTTGAATGTCTAAAACCAGTTATAATCAGCATATCTACTGCGAATTATGTTCTCGCTGAAATATTTTGGCCAGTTCGCGCACTTCACTTCCTACATGCGATACATTTGTGGCCGCCCAACAATAACCAAAACCCTAACATATCGAACGGAAGCCAGCGACCTAAACACAATGTCCTCCGTGGCACCTATGTGTACTGTCAGGTACCTGTTCATAAATGACGATGCTGTCAGCGACGTGCGAGCACCGCGGCGCAGTTCCGTGACTTGGCCATTAAAGAGCAGGACAAAAACAAAAACAGAAAACCGTCAGCTTCTGGTGCTGCGTATGTACGAGGGTCGCGTGACAAGCGCCGTCCGTCAGTCTAAACGCAGGTGAAACCCCCAGACGCGACAAATAGTGCGTTTTCTCTAAATTAACCCGATGACACCACAAGAAACTCTTATTAAGAGGGATTTTTATTTTACCGTACCTTAGCTTCAACGAAGTCCACAGGCTCTAGCTAACTTTCATTTCCGCCTCAACGTCATAATCACGTGACGTGGTCGCCGGCGTTGCTGTGAATTGTGGGTAATAGCACTTTGATATCGAAAGTAAAGTCTGAGTAATTTGAAATTTCAATTCTTTGGAAACAGTTAAATAAACACAAATGTATTTTTTTTCTGGTAAGCTTTTGTGCGTTACATTCACATTTTGGATAAATGGTTAACTATGTTTTCTTTCTCAGAATTCAGTGAGTTTTGCTGTCCACTCGTAGCATTAAATGAGAAATAGACAGATTTCTTTTCGTGAACACATCCAGGTGGGGTTATGGTTCAGGACGTGGATTTAAAAGTCAGTCGTCGATGGTTATATTTCTGGTTATACAGAGATATCCCTAAGCAAAATAACTTATCCTGAATTCTTTTAGTGAAACGTGTGGTAGTTCAATAATTACAAGGGCGTCAGTGAACTGGCTGGATAAATGGTAAGTCATTTAGCTGATAAAGGGAGTCAAACCTATTTAAAAATCATATGTATTCATTCAAAAGTGCATGTGTTCCTTACGTTTGTGGAGATTACTGGGTATGGCCCGAAGGTTCACAAAAAACCCATAAGCATAAATTTCTCTTAATGTGCACCCTGACTAGACTAAACTAAACTCTAGGTCGCCGAAATTATGCATTAGCTGGTTTTGATATCACATGAGTACATATGAATATTTGACATCTCGATCGAGCTCGGTGGAGTCCTGCCTTTCTTTTAAATATTTTCAGCCTTCTACTGAAATGCAGCAGTCAATTATTTACTTGCTTATTGTATACAAACTATATTTTAATACACACTCCTGCTTGGCTTCCTTGGACATTGTGAACACAATAAAGCATTGATCTATGCAGAACAATCTTTGATTTTAGCAAGATGGCATTATAGAAATTAATAGGCTTCTGTCAGAGAGCAGGCTGTTTATTACAGAACAAAAATAGCTTTGCATGACACTTAATGGTAAATTTCCTGAAGAGAGCACATTTCAAACTGCAGGAAAACCAGACCATTCATACCCATATGCAGAAACACGGTGAAAGTGAATGTCTGAATTCCTGAAAATGTCGACACTGAAATGGGACATCCGCATTAGTCTTGAGTGTCAGGTAATAAAGTAAGGAAGCCTAGCAGTTTTGGGTAAGGTGTTTTTCATGGGTCAGAGCTGGGGTCCTGTTAATACAGTTGGAATAAGGAGGGCCGCATTAAGTTTGGTCATAGAAGGCTCCAATGGGGCTGGGAACGGTGGCCCATATAGTAGTCGTGGAAGTACATCATCACTGCCAGTGGTGGGCCCAGCAAGAGACAGAGCCACACGAAGCCATTTCCATAGTTACCAGTGAGGTGGTGTCCGAGAAACTTGGCCACCAGGAGCTAAATGGAAGGTAAAGGGGGTTGCAAATTAGTAGTTGTGGACACAGTAGCTTTCACCTGCACATATAGCCAGCCCTCAGGATAGCACTAAGAACAGTCTACAAGACACCTCAGAGTTCACCCTGAGCAAGTCAGTACTGATTAAATACATGCCCACCTCCAAAATCATCAGGAAAAATATCCAGAAACGACAGGTCCGCAGGGACATAGCAATGACATACTGCAAAGGAGAAGCAAGGAACAAGTGTATAAATAGATGACAGGCGAAAACGGTCAGTGTTTTTTTTTTTTTTCAGGTTCAACTCTGTGTCATCTATCTGTTTTCACGTGAGTAAACCTGAGTAAACAAGCTGTTTTCAGAATTAGTGTGGACCAGTAAAACAATTGCATCACTGAAAGCAGCTGCAGCTGTTGTCCATCTGTTATTGCTAATTGAGTTTCTGCATCGTTTAATATTTCCAAGAAAAGTCTTGCTTCATTTTCCCCCCTGTAATTATTATTTTCATGTAGAAGAATCACATGGTAATCTTGCTTAGATTCCAGATAATTGTAAGCAATGCGTACAAACATATTTTGGATATCACTTCTTATTCACTAACTATCTTATTTGTTGCACTCAGAAATTTCCTATTAAACCTTGGATCCTGATTTCTTAGAATTGAATGAATCTTGTATATATGTATATTTTGTATATGTTCAGCTTAGTCAGATTTGACTATATATCAAGAAATTGCATTTAAATGAGCTCATCAGTTGGTAAAGGACAACCCTATAACAAGGCTCCTACTGCATCTCAGTTTCAATGGTTTATGTTTTTGGTCCACAACCATATGCGCTCTCGGATTGTCCTGTTATTTCCAAGGGCATGTTGGGATACATTATGCAGGTTTTACCTCACAGAAGGCTGCAGACAGTAGAAAGATCAGTAAGTCAGCTTGCCAGGGTGATACTTTTCTCCTTAACAGAGGCTTGTATAGATGTCTATGAAAGACAGTTTAGAGTGAGGATTCTAGAAGTGGTCTACAATTGTTTTTTGAAGAACTGAATAGAGACACAGATGACTGGGAAGGATGTGCAGCCATGGTAAATTACCTGTACGTCCACTTGTGAAATGGAACATTCCATTTTCTCCAAAAACTTTTCAGTGTCTCAGCATTCCTGTAGTCAGGAAAACAGAGTGAAGGACTGCTCAATCTCCGACAGAGGTGCTTCAGTCCTCCAACAGGGGGCAGGAGTGTTATGGTCTTGTGTCACTCACCACCAGTCTCCATAGAACTGGCGGTCTCCAAAACGCAGCAGCTCTCCGCTCAAGTTGAGGCAGGAATGAGAGAACAGGAAGAAGAGGATGAGCCACAGGAAATGGCTTGGCGCCTATGAGGAAAGGGGATGGCCCATGTCATCTTAGTGTTTCTAACAGCTTTCTGGCTTTGTGCAGACCGGCTCACACATACCCACGCAAAAGCGTGGTGTTAAATACTCACCACCAGTTCTACCAGGTGTTCAATCCTTGTAGTGGCATCCATGTTCTTCACAATGAGGGAGAGAGTGAGAATTTAATTCAGCACTTTCTGTCATCCAACTGCAAATACAACCAAATAAGGTAACATCTTTGACTTCACAACTATGGTGATGTAAATTCCACTGTCTCTAAGGTGGAAGCAAAACTGTTTTGCAAGTCATATATTTGAGATTATATACAGATCTCCACTGGGAACTTCTAGAAAAAAACTACATAAAAACAAGAAACATAGAAACAAATTCAGAGTTGCTGTGACAGGTGGCCTCTCTGGGTGGCATCAAAAGCTTGTATGTTTGTTGTGTATCCTTTTTCCCTCCTGATAAGGACAATTGTATATGTGTCAGAGCTGAAATAGTTTCGGATAAATGTAAAGTTTTGACATGGCCTCACTTCAGTCTGAAGGGCAAAGATAAGCTTGCAAGAGAAAGACAGTTATGGTCTTGTTAAAACAGCAGTGCAATGTCACTCACTGAAAATGAAGTTTCTGAGCTCTGAAAGATGGGACCAACCCACTGGGGAAAAATCAGAATGATAAATGATCAGCTGACAAAACCACACTTGAGTTAAATGGATTAAACAGGAATTCAGCTTTACCTGCTGCATGATTCCGACCATGAGCTGTGTGAGCATTACCTACGGTGTAAAAGAACTTAAATTAAGAAGCTGACCGTCATCAAGAAACAAATGACTTCATTATCATTAGTGTGTTTTTGAATTCTCAAATATTTCCCCTGAACAGTTTTTTGTTGTGAACTAATTTAATAATTATTATGCCACCTATTTAACAACTACGGGTTTATCTTAACATTGCAAATCTGTGTGCCCCTAAAACACAAATCACATGTTAACAGAGGTGAGCATCTTCATCTGCAGCACTGTGGTTTACCGACTCTGAAGAACACTATGGGAACTCACCATCTCTAGCATCCAGCGCAGCAGGAAGTTGATGCGGATGCTCGGAGTCCTGGGGAAGTCCCTCTGGTAGCAGAGTGTGGGAGCCAGAAGGAAATAGTACAAGTCTGGCAGAGGTCAGATGTCAACTGTTAAACATTCGGCAGATTCAGAAAAATAACCCTGTGTCTTGTTTGAAAATTGTTAAAGAAGATCAGTATCAAGGGAAGAGAACCCAACAGCTACAGATCAAATTTGTGCCTGCAGAGAAAAATCACCACAGCAACTGTACCTTTCAGACCCAGATGACTGCCTCCCCCATTATCCTCTGGTGACATACATCTCTGTACCCCTGCAGGACAGACACACCCATGTTGGCACGATTCAGACTCGGCAGGTGAAGTTAACACTTCACCCTACGTTGATGTGTTTTAACAAGCGTTACAACCACAACAACTGCAAGAGCAAATTCTCAGCAATCGGCAAAATCCTCACATTAAGCCATGTGCTACAATGAATTGTTAATTGTTGACATCCTAGTCTACTGTGGCCACACCTTCACTTCTGACCCCTTCCTGTCTGTACCAACAGTTAACCTCTTGGTAAGAGTACAGCTTGAGCCCCAAGATGGTGTAGATGCAGATAGATAGTAGGGCACCACCTGGAAAGCACACAGTGGGTTTAGGTATTTATGAAACACAAATTATAAAGCGCAAACACAGGCTTGGTATGTTTATTGGCCATATTATGTTGTGATGCCTTCCCATACTAACATTTTTCACATGCCTACATGCGAGGGTGTCCTGATCTTGGTAATGGCTTTTCTTACCTGTAGAGATGCATTTGTCATGATGCAGGATGACTGCAGGTGGGAAAACTGTCAGCAGTAAAAGGTTTGTCAAATGCAGGTAATGCCCAGCCCTAAAAGAAAGTATCCCCTACGGCACAGGAAGACACATACATTCATTATTCATCCGCAAGTCAAGCCAGGTTTAATTGTCACATGTGTATGGAGAAGCACAGTGAAATTATGCCAGAGTTGCAGGGTGGGGGCAGGGGTATGCGGGCGAATAACAGGAGAAACGGCAGTGCGATAAAAGAACAGACAGTGCAATTAAGAATAAGTGAACAAAAATAGGTGATGCAACGCTAAATCATGTATGCTTACACATATACAGACGCTCCCCGGGTTACAATGGTCCGTGTTACGATATTTTGACTTTAAGATGGGTAAGTGTTTTTCACTTTCAGTACATTATACAATAAATATTCAACACTTCATTATGAAATAAAAAAATGTGTTAATGATTTTGCCAATCTGTAGGCTAATGTAAGTGTTCTAAGCATGTTTAAGATAGGCTAAGCTATGATGTTCGTTAGGTTAGGTGTACTGTATTAAAATGCATTTTCGCTTATTGGAACATAACCCAGTCATAACCAGGAAAGCTTCTGTATTAATAAACCATGGGTTAAATGGGCAAAAGACTCTGAATTTAATCCATCCATCCTCAGTGCTTATTTAGAGCATTAAATGTTTTGGCTTTTACGTGCATCATGTGTATTAAATGCAGAATGGTGCGATGTAATGATTCCAAAGGTCATTTGGTTCTAAAAGGCAAGTTGGACTCCTGATAACTTGTTTCACCTAGATAATAAAACACACATAATATAAAATACTGGTTCTATGCCACTGAGGAACTTTATGAGCACTGCAATGTGTTACATGTCATCCGAATATGCTGTGTGCTAGTGATACCACAGCCTTGTGACTGGATCAGACATTGAAAGGATGGATGTGTGAATGGTTGATAGTAAAGAGAAGAATAATCCACCTTGTCTTGGAACTTCTCCAGCAGATGAGCAATAACAGCAAACACATTTGCAGCTGTAAGGGAAATAAAATCACAGAGATTGCAAACATAGGTTTCTGTCCCTCTGGATACTATTTTTCTCTGTTCCATTTCACCATTATTGAACTTGTAAGCTTACAGCGGTGACATCTTAGAGCCCTACCCAGTATCATGTAAACAGACGGCCAATTGTAGTTGTCCTCCATCAGGTGTTCTAGAACCTTCCGAAGATCAATCAAGAAGCCATGTCTATTAGTGAGTGGAAGAAGTAACTTCAGAAATGTCAGACATAAACATTCTGCCATGTGACATATCGGTCTAGCTGTGCAAACTTACTGGATGAAGTTCTCAAGGAACAGGTGAGCATGAGTAAGCACCTGCAGAAAACGAAGACAACAGGGATTAGGTATCACGACCTAAACGACACCCAGGAAACGTAAGTTACCTTTTACTACCACTCAAGCCATGTATTTGGATGGGGCCCTGAGGTTAGGGACAAATAGTCACTACACTAAATATTTTAAAAATACATTCCTTATTTAGGAGTTTGTTCAGCTAACCAGCTAAGCTAGCTATGATTTGCTGACTTTACTAGTTTTTGAAAAATCTGACAGGGAGGTGTGTGGGTGGGGGGGGGGGGATAAAGTACCTTTTTAAGTGGGGCCCCAGAAAAAAACAAACCTGTTCCTGGGGTCACAATCGGAAACAGAATGTAGAAATTCTTTTGTGTCATACCTCAAGTGACTAATTCTGTATGAAACCCTGAAAACTTAACGTGGGAAAGCACAGTCATTACAGCACCATGCAGACTGTGGGTATATGTGTGGTGCTTGGTTTTGGGGGGGGGGGGGGCATTGACAGACAAGAGAGTGACTCACCAACAGAATAATGATCCAGTTGAGAATCCCTCTGTAATCTGTGAAGCGACTGGAGGAACTCAGCAGAGAGTCCTGCACACGGTGACAGCTGCCATGGCAACAATGTGATGATGTCAATAACATATTAATAACATCAACAAGCCAGTTCTACTGCATATCACGGGTCCTGTTCTACAACGCTCACACAAACACAAGGGATGAACTGTCCTTATTATCTAAATAGTTATAATAAATAAACACATCTTAAATATATACGTACTTTAGAACAAATGCAATTAAAATGCTTTAGCTTTCTCATTATATTATTGCACACTAAAGGGATAATTGGCGCATTTTTAGAGAATACAAAATGAAGTACAGACTCCTCTTAATAACTCCTGTGATCATATTCGCCTGTCTACGTTTGTTGCTCATGAACTCAGAATACCAGAACATGTCCACGTCGGACTCATGATCACTTTCAGGATCGGCGCTGGTCCATGAGGTGCTCTGCTCTGCTGTCTCCGGCGGGGGGGTGAAGATGCGGTTGCGCGTCTGCTGTTTAATCTCGGACTCTGCTGACATCTCTGGGCTGGTGTGCGTTATTCCCACCACCCATTAGAAGACAGCCTGTTGAAGATTTGACTACATCTGGAAGACACTATTAAAATTGAATCAAATACAACACCGGAACTATGAAAATATATAAGAATACATATTTGTAATATAGTATGTTTTAAAATGAACTATTACGTCATAAAACAGAGAAGATTATAGCAAAATCTATATATGATAAATATAGATCTTAGGTAGGCTAGATCGGCCACTAATGCTGATTGATTCAGAGAATTCATTTCAGAAATGGAAGATTCCTAAATGAAACTAATATCCTAATGCTATGCTACCTCGGTCCGCTGTTAAATTTTATTTTAGCCTTCATTTTAAGTGTACCTTCGTTATCGCCATCGTTCTGTGAATTGGACTTAACCATGTATGATAAAAACGTGCTTAAAACTGAGTACATGCTTAATTTGCAAAAAGAAATATTAACAATATATATCGCCTGTACATAAACCGCGAATTTAAAAATGATAGTATAGAAACGTTAAATATCGCAAACGTTACGGTATCTTAAAATATTAGGAGTGTAATAAGAGCAGATTGCAAATATATATATATATATATATACACACATATATTTGACAAAATTAATTTCCCCTTTCCTTAACCTTGAGATGTATAACGGACGTTTCCGTATTCCAATGAGGAATACTTGCAAATCATATTAAAGGTACAATCCATATTTTTATGGGATTTCTGTGAGTTGCTCAATTTAAAAACCGTGAAAGATGAGGAAGGCCTGCATTTCTGTACGATTAATGGGAGCATCTTCGATAAGCATGTCGGACGCAGCCTACCTGTCCCTGCATGTACGTGTGGCCATGTCAGCCCGGTCCCAGGAGCTTACCGGTACCCCGGCCTCACTAACATTTGCGATCCGCGATCCGCGATCCGCCCGTATTCTTTCCATAGTTTCTTCGCTCAAATCCTATCGATACAGTTCAGCTGTATTGCAACGTATGATCTGGCAGAAGGGTATATTGCTTCGAAAACTCAGATTGCTGCGAAAATGATGTTTAAGGTTTTAACGACGGATTTTGGAGATGATTCCCATCAGTTCCCATCAGATGCTGCTCTGTTAAAGACGACGCACAGTGAATGTTAAGTACATCGCAGAGCTATTGTACTTCGGGTGCGTTTCTCAGTGTGCTAGGGCAAAGAAAGAATACGTCTTCAAATTCGATTCGATTAGTGATCTCAGTTAAGCAACCGCATTCGGGCGTTAAAATCCTCAGCATCATACGTATTAAATCACAGTTGGTCTGCACCTTTAAAATTCACGGATGAATTAACGAATATATCGAATGCACTGTGCTTATTTGGCCTAAATGCTTAATTAGTCATGTAACACAGGCATGATTTAAAAAAAAACTTTATGACATTTGAATTTAATAAACATATCCAGATGAAATCATTAATTTTATTTAGTTATGTCAGCTTCTCCCATGACAATAAGTATAAAACACAGGAGCAAATTGGCGAGATGAATGAGGCATCAACAGTCAAGTGAAAGATCTCAGGAATGCTTAGTGTTATCCATCCAACTTTAAACCTTTGGTCAGAGCCAGAGGTGGAGATTTCAGGTCCAGAGAGTACAAATCCAGACCAAGATTTCGTTTCAACCAACCAGCTGGGTAATCTGTGACTGTGACTTTTTATACTCAACTGGTTGGCTGAAACAAAACCTTGGTCTGGATTTGGACTCTCTGGTCAGAGCAGGGCTGGAGTACACCCTGCACAGGAAGACAATCCATTACAGGGGATATGCACACGATGGCCCATTTAAAAATGCCAATTAGCCCTAACTGCATGTCTTCAGTCTGTAAGTGGAAACTGGAGTTCTTGGAGGAATCTCTGAGAGAATCAACCCATCCCATGGAGATGCCATCCATTGTTCTGCCCTCACTGTGTGGTGTCTGTGAGAAATCACCAAACCATTTTTCTGTCTTCCAACTGGGAGCTGTAATCATTCCCATAGTGTGACCACACAGTATGCTCAGCACAGGAGAGTTGCTATATGGCTCTATAGATTAAGCTGTCAGTCACTCAACGGGCTTGAGAGAAGGACATTGGATACATGGGGGCAGGGTCCCCAAACCTGGCCCTTGTTGTTCAGTATGTATGAGTGTTTTTATTCTATGTAAGCACTTAAGCACAAGGTAAAATAATCATTCCCTAATTCAATTTGACTGAAGCTATTTGTTTAAGGAAACCTGGCAACTCAAATACAACTACACTGTCAGACCAAGGGAAAGTGTATCTGTTATTCTGACATTGAAGACCTATAGTGTTATAGCATAATTGTATTAGTACTGCATAGTAATCAAGTATAGTATTCTATAGTATTCTTATGTTATACAATACTGTGTAAACGTCTTATGCAGTTAAAGTGTTAGCTTGCCCATTTCTAAACCTCCTCAAAAGTTATGCCAGTATTTGCAGTAACCATCCGATAAACCCATGTAGGCCTACTTCTTGACTTGACCACTGGCGTACTATGATTGGGTAACCAATACTGCATCAAATTTCATCAAATTATTTAACTAATTATTACTACTGCAGGACCATACTTTAGATTGTTGTCATTGTTCGGTACTTGATCGCACAGTGTCAGTGGTGGAACAACTGTGCAGTGGGCCCTGGGGCAAAAATGGGCCCGGGGGGGGGGGGGGGGGGGGGGGGGGGGGGGGGGGGGGGGGGGGGGGGGGGGGGGGGGGGGGGGGGGGG
>JAODLD010000021.1:19261215-19276179 GCA_026781065.1 Mormyrops boulengeri
GGGCAAAACTGGGCCGGGCCCCCCCCCCCCCCCCTTTCCAAATTCACACCTAAATATCATACCCATCATGCACTGCAGTAGGTGGCAAATTCCACAAACATGATTTTTTTCATTAAATACATGTCTCGACAGCATAGTTTGACCACAAAACATTACAGACTATTACATTTAAAAATTGTTTTAAGTACTGTGCCACATTTCCCCCCCCCCAAAATTATTGAGATTATATACATAAAAATGAGAGATATAAAAGTAGCATGTCACAGGTTTACATAATACCAGCACCTTAATCTTCACAAACCTTTCACATATATAGGAAATTTGTAGTTGAAGGGGAGCACTTGACATCACTGGGTGGACCCAGGGCTCTATGGCAGGCGACCAACCTGCCTACTGGTCTGTGCCTGTGCAGTGTTCATACACTTCCAATATTTCCTCTTCCCTGACATCTCATAGCACTTTTTGTCAAACATTTTAATTTATTGCATCATCTACACTTTCTTGCACTGTCCTTTGCAGTTTACCTTTCATGGTACACTTGCCCTGGCATTGTACAATGATAATAAAGTTAAATTGAATTGAAGTTAATTAATTAAGTGAGCCAGTGGGGAATAAATGGAATGGTTAGGGTGCCCTTGAAGAAAGTTTTGGGAACCAAAGCAATGTTTTCTAGTCATCTAACAAGATATTAGTAAACATTTGGAAAATATAAGATTTTTTTCTGAGCAAATATATACTACTACACAGATAAATAGCTTTAAACATTTTCTTTGACTGCCTAAGGGCTTTGCACAGTACAGTACCCAAAATGACTGATCAATATTTCTCGAGGGAGCTGGAGGTGATGGGGGCGAAAAGGTACAAAATACATGAAAAGCCACACAGATTTAATTCCACCATTGATTTATAGATTCTAGCTTGTTACTAAATACATTACCCCTCTAAATAGTAACGTGGATGCAGCAAGCAGACTAGCTAATTAGATTAAGGTTATTTAATGTATTTTACTGGAAAGTATGATGCCCAGTATGGCAAGCTGATGCCGCCTCTTTCCTGAAATGCTATTCCAGTTTTCCTAGGTGAAAGATGTTTCAGAAGTGTGCTTTAAGCAGAATAGCGCCCCCTACCCCCTTTTTTTGCTGTGACATGCCCTCTTTAAAGCCTAAAAGTCTAATAGCAATGTAGCATAAGGAACTGTTAGCATGTCACATGTTGCCTTGCAGGGAATCACTTTCATCATCACAAACAAAGCAAACTCTCATTGAATTGAAAAAGTAATCACAAATGGCAACATTTATTATGAGGCTTTATAAACTGGAAATACTGATTAACATAAAATGTGCAACATTCATGCAATAGAAGTGACGCGACAGGCTGAGTTATACATTAAGTGCATCAGCATTTGAATAGTACGTATGGAAGGAAAGAGCAACCTCTAACAGCCTCAGTAGCTGCAGTTTCCAAAGGCACACCCAGCCAGTGCCTGTCTGTCTCCGGCCGCTCCCCCTCCACATGATCAGAAAGCTTAAATTTAACACCAAATGAACCTGCTGTCATCCTGACACTTTAGAGAACTTTCTTCAGATGGCAAGTGGTAAGATTAAGGGAGATGACGGCAGATGGGAGAGAAAAAGGGAAAAAAGGAGCAAAATGAAGGATAGGTGTAAAGCACCAAAGATATATAATTATAAACTGCCATGTTGGGCAGGCATACACCTCGGGTTAGTCATAGGGGTTACAAAGCGGTCTCCCCAAAACAGGTGGGAGACAAAACTTTACAGCTGGACTCAGCTCTCATCCTGAAACGCTCCTGCTTCCTCTATGTATTCCATCAGTCCAGCACTACTCCATTGCAGTAATAGATCCCCGTTGATCACTTCATGTGGAATCATCAGGAAAGTATATTCCATACCCTTTCTTCACCGAAGAACTACTTCAACACTGTTATAACCATCGGCTTTGAAAATATAAAGAGTATGCAGTAGGGTTACAAATCAAGGATTGTATCTACTGAACTTCTAACCAACAAATGCTTTTCTTGCTGAAACCTGTAGCTCAGTCTACTTCTACGTGGCCCACATGCTATTCTAAAGGAGTGTCCCCAACCTGCCCTTCCTCCTTCATTAACCGAGCCTTCTCACTAACCTCCTACAAGGTTCACTTCTACCATATACTGCTACTTATTCTCTATATATCTCGCTCCTTTCTCCTCTCACTTGCTTTCCATCCAATTTCAAACCCAACGAAGTTCTTACCTTCCATTCCTAGGTCACCAGCGTTTCTCAATGCTGACCTAGCCCTGTCAACAATCCTGCAAGGTGCTGCTAGTGTCTTGATTCTTCAAGGTCATCTTTAAGGCATACAATTTTACACCTCGCTCAGTTCCACAGTCTAACCGCACCACATTATAACCAATAGGACAGATGAAGTTAAGCACCATTAAAACATTCAGACATGAACTGAACAAACTACAATGGACAGAAAGGTTAAGCCTCTCATGAAAACAGGCTGGGATTTCACATGCTGTTAAACAGGTTTTAACACTACAGGATAATCTAAGGCTTTTAATTAATCCTTTTTAGAAAGAGCAGGGATAAAGCCAGTCTTTTCAATTGTATTTTCTTTTTTACCAAATCACATTAATAAATAAAAATAAATACTTGCATAAATACAGACATAATTATGGACAGTTAAAAATTTAAAATGCAATCCCAAACAGGAATTGCAGTTCTTGGGTTTGACACAACGGCACTGGATGTATGTTCCTGTGATTAGGGATGAGGCTTGGCCAAGCCGAGGTACAGCGTCCGAGGTAATCGGGTGTTCTTTGTCAGGACACTTGCGAAGGAATGTTTTTTTCCCAGCATGCAATGCAGCTCAGGTGTCCAGATGAGCAGGTGGTACTGAGCCGTGTTCCTAATACTGCTGGGTAGAGGACGCGAGGTGCGGGCCACGCCCGGCCAATCAGGGGATCAGCTCCTGGAGCTCATCGTCAACCAGCTCGTTTACCGTCACGATGTGGTCCAGCTGCTGCAGATATCGCTCCTGGTCCTGCATGAAGTGAGGGATTCTGGTTTTCTGCAGGACGGCCAGGCGCCGGAGCCGCTCCACATCCTCGTAAGACACCTACAGATGGTAAGAGTGTAGCATTACTACAGAGAGTGCTGCCAGTCCCAGTTATTACCAATATGGCGGTACCACTTCATTAGGGCAAAATGCTTGGATTGACACCCACTAGCTGTTACTTATTCTTAGGTTTTATATATGCACAGACAAACGCATTAATAAATAAAAAATAAAGACTTTCATAAATGCTGACATTTATGGACAGTTTTATATATACAGTAGAGTCTTGCTTATTCGACATAAACGGGCTGGCAGAATGTTAAGACAAAACCTATTAAACGTCAAACTATGTTAGAATTTTACAGATTACGAACCTAATAATCATGTTTTACAACAAAACAACAGAAACTGGACAGTCGGGGTAACTAATTAGCTGCAGTAGAATTGGGAAAAACAAAAAATAGACGACGCTCACGCTCGCAACTTGCAGTTCTTGTCACCGATTGATGTTTTTTTTTTTTTTGCGGTGGGACGTCGGATAATACGGAATGTCGGATAAGCGAGACTCTACTGTGTGTGTATATATATATATATATATGAATAATATACATACAGTATATATATAGACACAAACACACCAAAATCTTGTTAGCGTCAAGAACTATATTTATTTATTTAGTGTATGCTTTTATTCAAAGTGCATTCCAATTGTGAAAAAGTCCCTGGGGCGATTGGGTTTAAAGGAACTTGCTTAGGGGGCAACAGCGAAGCTACGAAGGCAAGCCAAGGACTTGAACTGCCAACCTTCTGGTCACTGGCACAGCTCCCTAACCTACTGAGCCACACACTACCCCTGCAGAGAACCGATTGATAAAATGGTCATTATAAAGACTATGCTGTCTAGCTAAGAAGATACTACTAAATCAACCATTTGGTGATCATTGCAATACTGTACAATATATCACAGGGCAATTTGTGAGGTATTATATTAACTTTGAAGTTGGTTTTCAGAATGTTAATTGTAATCCAACTGGCATTACACAAAATTAATGTGTAGACTCTGAATATCCTACACAACCATGTTCTGTGACAGATTAGAGGGGTGATGTTGCTCAGTGAAGGATAATAAAATGGCTTTAAGAAAAGAAGGCTTCACGTCAGGACGGGCCTTGCTTTATTTCTCAGAAGCTGGTGTCCTAAAAATGCCATTTCAGACAAGAGGTCAAGAAAGTACAGTGTCACAGAATGAGCACAAATAGCATATGAAGAAGACGAGGCTATGCACATCTAAGACCTACAAAAGGCTGCTTTAATCTTTTGCGTTGAGCCTACATTGTTGTGAGCATTTATACTTGTGCGCTAGTGTGTCTGTGTCACTCACTTACACCGCTAAAGCGTCAGGTAATACATAGTTTTGGATGTTGCATTTGTTATCTTCCCAATATTCAATTGTTGAACAGACATTTAACAAAGTATCCATTTATCGAGTCCTGGTTATATTTCTGCTGCTAAAACTTCTCGTAGACAAATTAGGAAAAATGTTTAGTGTCTACACTATGTTTTACTTTTTTTTAAAAGTCTTGTAAAGTACAAATAAACTTAATGGAGGTAAGTGACGTTGGCGCCGTCATGTTGAGTGTTTTGTAGACCTGTTGCTACGATGACTAGGGGGGTTATCTATTGCTAGATGTAAATAGCACTTAAGTTTCAATCAGCGGTATAAGTACACCTGTGATGTACGCTTTCTTTGCTCCAATAAAAAAACAAATGCCACCAAGCGGACCAATCACAACTCTTGCGGTCTGCGTCGCCGCGATGTGTAGTTACATTTCTGGGGATCACGTCAGGCTATGGCGTAAGCTACGGCACCAGGTCCACGACTATGCCATATTTACGCCGTCAATTCAATGCAGAAGAAAAGATCAGCCTTAAGACTATGGATTCATGAGCGATCAGTTTGGGGGGGGGGGGGGACTCACTTTGCCCAGGCAGGCAAGCATTTTGAAGTCAATGTTCCTCCTGTGGCGCAGGATCCTCAGCACTCCATCCAGGTAAACCTGATCCTTACTGAAGCAGCCTATCAGACACACCGAGACATATCCTCAGACAGCCAATGACAGAAAGCCTGTCAAGTCAACTGATCCTCACTGGCAGCACACAACCATACAATCTTGGCCTCGACGAAACAACCGACTCCCACCTGGTTGGGAGGTATCGGTCTGCCCCCTCTTGGCCCGGATGCAGTACTCCCAACGCACGTCGGGGTCCTCGACGAAGCGGCTGATGTGGGCGAACAGTTGGCTGAAGCTCATGTGTGCAGCGTGGTAGACAGTATAGTAGAGTAGGGCAGCGCGCCACAGGAAGGGCTGTCGCCGTAGCAACACGCTGTGCAGGCTGGCCAGGCCCTCCTCTGTGGGGTTGGCGGGCTTCAAGCCGAACTGCTTCCGCCCCATGGTGCTGCCCCAAGGCTGCAGGCTATTGTTAACCCCGCGCAAGTAGTGTGTGCCTGGTGAAGCAGAGCAGGATAGGGAGGTGACAATGGGCTTGGAGGTGTGAGCTGGCATGTGGGAGTGTGGGGGTAGTCAGGCTGGCATTCAAGGGGTGGACATATATGCGAACACAGATGGATCAAGATACTGGTGTTGCGGTTTGGGAGATGATCTGCACAGTCTGTGATGCGAGACGCATCCCATTTTACGTCTTTCAAAACCGACTTTCATAATATAAGTAGTGTTTAAGGTTTAGAATTCACTCTGAGGTTGCAGCCCGCAGGGAAGTACACGAATTGCTCCAACAAAATAATATTTTAAAAATAAAGTTGATGAGGATGATGGTGAGAGTGTGATGGAGGATGGTGAGGTTGCGGAATGTTCCGGCATCACGTCGGGGGCAGGGCCTACCGATCTCATGACGGAGCATGCCTTCCAGCCAGTGCTGCCTTGCTCCTGACAGGTTGATGGTGAGGGTTGGCCTACAGCTCTCCACCATCATCACAGCCTGAGACAGCAGCTCCTCAGAGAGGCGGACCACCACCTGGGTCAAAAAGCAGCACGGCATGTCACACCATTACACAGAGAATGCCACGTCTCCTTCTGGTGACCCCGCCATCTCCACTCTCTCACCTCCCCCACACAGCCCTCCTTCTGCAGGTATTTGCGCACGGCTGCCCACACGTGGCTCTTGGGAAGCACGCTGCCTCCGGTGGCTTCCTCAAAACTCTTGTAAGTGCCAAACTTCCTCAGGACGCACTCCATGATCCCCACCGCCTGCAAACACACGCGGCGTCACTCACGGCCGGGGCCAGCCTGAGGACAGACCCAGGGAGTTGGGCAGAGCCAGCGAGACAGATGGGCAGCCAACCTGTGCAAGAAAGAGGCCAGAACCCTCTTTGTACTTCTCCAGGACGGCGCTGGGCTGTGGGGAGGCGTACTGGAACTGGGGCTCGTACTGGAAGCTGGCCTGGAAGAATGCCTCACGCTCCTGCTCCATGTTAATGGGTCGTAAGGCCACCAGGAGGCAGGAACCCCTGGGTGACGAAGGTGAGGTCAACGGGGTGGGTCCACCCACTCGGGCTATGTGGGGCAGGGAGGTGGCGGGACGCATACGCCCCCTGCTGATCGTGCCACTTAGGCCCCCGTTCATTGCGAAGGTGCTCTCACTGCGCCGCATCCAACCACCGGGGGACAAACTGGGGCTAGTGAGGCTGCGAGTGGGGGGGGAAGGAGCTTGGGCGCTGCGCCAAGGGGGCTGCTGCACCCGTCTTTGCTCTGACTCCGCCCCCCGCTGCCGCTTCACCTGTAGGCTGAGAGGCCGCCGAGTCGCCGCCCCTGTGGAAGCTCGCCTGGTTGCCAGTCCCTCTCCATCAGGGCAGGCTGCTCCTGTGACCCGGCAGCCCGACTCCAGGCAGGTGTGGGACCGCTGCCTGCTGGGGCAAGGGGCCTCCCCTTTGGTGACGCTGCCGGTTCGAGGCCTTGTCTTGGCCCGGTTGGGCCTATGTTCCAGCTCCAGGGCATCCCGGGTGTCCTCCATCCCACCCTCCCCCTGCAGCCGGTCTCCACAGCCTTCCCCGGGATCCAGCACCATCACCTCGCTCGCTTCACCTCAGTGCACCTGCCGACGAGAAAATTACCCAGTCAACCTCACATTGGCGGCAGAAGCATGAGATAACACGCGACCGAGTTTCATAAAATATTAATGAAGGTGTGAATGGTGTGTGTGCCCTGCCATGGGTTGGCACATGCAGTATGGAAGATGAACGAATAATGTGTGTATAACGTGGTAATGGTGTTACACAGGCCGTGTGCCGTCCTTATCATTCACGTGGGAAAAGATTAGCAAAGGGAAGTGACAATTTTCTGACAATTTACCAGAAAGTTAAGAAATTCTCACCACAGGACTCAGCTAAACATACAGCGTGCGAGTACAGAGAAATGTGTGGCTATGCAAAAGTACAATGCGAGCACGCTTATGCAGCTGGAACATCACAGTACATCTGCTTCCTCATGAGTGCGTTTGGCAACTGAGGCTGGAGAAGATTGTCCAATGTTCTGCAAAATCCTCACCGGGGAACGATTAGATCTCTCATGCAACGGCATGCACACAATACATGCACAGAAGCTGCGTGGGTATTTGTGTACAAATATTTAGTGATAAAGGTTCATAACAAACAGAATAACAAGAAGAAATACTGTACAAGGCAAGGAAATTGGGGAGGGGGGGTCAGGTGGAAAGCTCCATAACTTTAATTAAGTGGATTAAAAACAAGCAACAACAAAAAAAGAAAAACAACAAAGCAAATATGCGATTATCCATCCATATATTTTCTATGTCCGCTTGTCTGATGCAGGGGTGCCGGGGTCCAGAGCCTGTTTAAGAAGCAATGGGTGCAAGGCGGGGAATAATCCACGATGGGGTGCCAGCCCAGCCCAGCCCAATCTTATGGCAGCCACATACACACATTCACGCCTATGGTAAATTTCCATGTAATCATTTAAAATTTTTTAATTATGTTTATCAAGAGTGCATGGGGGGGGGGGGGGATGCAAATAAATGCTAGATAAAAACATAAGATGTCTGTGTAGAGATTCACAACATCAGGTGAGTAGGACATTTAAGTTCTACCAATATTAATCCCAACAGCACAGTGTCCCCAAACACGTGGCCAGCACACAGCACTTTACCTGCTGCTGATCAGTGACATTCTGTGTGGGTTTCTTTTGGTTCTCAAAGTGCATTTGTGTCTCTAAAATTGCCAGTAGTATTATACTAGTGTTTGGTTATAATGCAATGGATCCCATCCAGGGTGTCCCGTATCGTATCCTGTGCTTCCAGGAAAAGGCTCCAGGTTCACAGTGATGCTATTGTGGATAAGTAGTTATTATAGCTGGTGTAATTAGTAATAAGTATATCTAAGTATATCTAACCAACTACTCACAAAAATACAAGCACATAGCTATGTAATACTCAAAACTACATAATACACACAGTGCACATTAGTCCTTCCAATCTTGTTTCTTTATTATTTCATACAAATGACATAAATAACATGACATCTGTATCTTTCCAGTGTGGCACGGGACATCAGTACAATAGAATGAACACTCTGGACAGGTAAACGTAATGGATATGAGTATGAAAATATATATTTTAAAACTGTTAGCTAATTAATGCAAAATTAATGTAAATGAATATAACAGTAAAAAGTGAATTTCAGCGTGCATTTTTTTATCACAGCAAATCGGAAAGCAACGCTCTCGCACAAAGGCTGCTTAGATATTAGGGCGAACACGCCGCCTTTGATATTCTGCTTGAAGCGCAGACAGCGTCCGTACAGTCGTTTATTATAAGGGACAAAAAGGTTTTTTTTTTTTGCATGAATGCAGGACAGCTGCAACCAGCGTAGTGTCCAGCCCCTTTCCCAGCCCGCTCATGCCTCTCGGCCCTCCGCCGCTACGCCTGTATCAGGAGGAGCAGTGAAAAAATCTTCTGCTTCCTTGACAGATTTGGCCGGAGATGGACCGCAGAACATACAGTGTAAAGCTGTAATATACATACGACAGCATCTATCCCAGCTCGCTGCCTGTCAACATGTGGTAGGCTGGCTCAGTTCCTGTACATACACCGCCCAGGATACCAGCAACAAGACAATATAGCCCTCTTCCCAAAAATAATAATTCATAATAATTAGCAAATTATTATTATAAAACGTACCTCACGATGCTTTTGCAATGCACCCCGGTTTATTTACTTAAGGGGTTTTCAGTCATGGCGAGTCAGCAGTGGCGTACTATGGTCCCGGTACTACCCCTAATCGTATCTGTATAACGGATCAGTGCCGGGAATGGAGCTGCTTTAGAATATCTAACGGGGGACCACGAAAGATGGACCACGCTGGAGCTCGCCGTGTGCGTGCTGACGTTCACGCGTGAGCTGTGCGTATGACGTAAGCACGCATCGCTGCCTTTCAATGAGAAATTAGGGGTGTCGCCGTTCCGTTATACGCAATTCAAATATGATGAAGCCGAATTAAACCTAAAATGAAAACTACGTACTTTTATCTTTAAGAGTGTAGAACTATATGCTTACCATTGTAATATATCTGTTAAGTTATTTTCATTTTACACAATTACTTACCTATATTTCTTGAAAAATAAGATTTAAGAGTTACCGTTTTTGTTCTATTCTGTAGGGTAGCACCTCTCCAATGGTTTTGGTTTAAGTTACCATGTCAGGAATAAAACAGGTTTTCCTATATTGTCACATTTGTCTTATATGATTGTATATACTTCAAGAGTGTTATAACTTATGTACAGGTACAGAAAAAACATTTTAAACATACATACCCATGTGAAGGTTCAATGAACAGGGAACTTAAACACAATTCAAAAATAATGTAAATGCATTATTAGTGTGCAGCATATGGTCTATGGTCATATAGCCACTGGTTCAAGCCCAGCCTCACCATAACAGTTGTGCCTGTTTGCCCCTGAGTAAGGCCCTTAACCCCCAGCTCCATGGGTGCCACTATGGGTGGCTGCCCTTCATTGCTAAGCTTGCTCTCACTTGTGCCACGGAGGAAGGCAAAAAGAGGGTATCCCATGGGCATCAATGAAGCATTTCAATTATCACATGAATAGTACAAAACGAAACTAATCGATAATGTAACCCTCAAGAAAAGCAGTGTGAAAATGAAATGAATAATCATTACGGGCGCAATATTTCGAGCATTTTCTCTTAAACTGATGTATTAAACACATTCAAACACTTGGGTCTTAGAAAACACTACATTTATTTCATACCCAAAAGAAAAACAATACTTAAGTTTCATTAACAGACTATTCATCAACAGTCCAAGGTCATGAAAAATGAATCGATATCCTCCATGTTTCATAAGGATTACATCCTTCACTGTTGACAGTCTGGGGGATACAAGTCAGACGAGAATATAAAACTTGTCCAACAGTCAAATTAGAGCAGGGTTCCCCAATACCAGGTCCTGCTTTTAAATCTCTACTGATCTCAGCCTGATGAGAGCATTAACTGGATTAACTAGGGAAATATTTACAAATGTGGCCTTTAAGTAATTGAGTATAAGAACCTGCAGGCACATTCCTCCATCCAGGACCAGGATTAGGAAAAGAAACACTGGCATCTCGATTTAGGTTACATTGAGTCCAGATGCAGAAATGGTGAGAAGCAGAAGCCCAATTTGTACTTGATCAATGTTAGTTGATCTGGTCTTCATCTAGTGCACTGGTAATTAGGCTGATGGTGAAGCCATACTAGATCAGTCCTCTGCTGCATGTCATGGCGTAGATGTACTGAATCAGAACCAGCTCTCAGTTGATGGTGAGCACGTCACTCTGGATCTCATGGCTCAGCTGGGTCTGCAGGTCACTCAGCTTTTTCTTGAGCACGGCCAGTGCCGACAAGACAATGGTTTCTGGCCGTAACGAGCCACATGACTCTACATTGTAGTAGAACCTGTGGAACATTAATATAGCATTGGTATTCATCATCGTGGCAACTGTGCAAGAAGCAATGTTCTGTTACTATTAACTTTGTTCAGTTGGATCTGTTCAAATAAAACTTTTGGTAAGCATACACACAACAGAGTCGATTCTTAACATACCAGACAAAGGTGAAAACCAACACTGACAGAGCTGCCAAACACCAAGTCAAGAAATGTCTTTCTGACAGATGTAACCCACCTCTCTGGCTTGCCGTTGGGGTCATAAGGGGCCTGTATCTCATCCTCTTCAATCTCAGAATACTCACTCTTGGGCCTTAAAGTGCAGAAAAGTCAACTTAGTTCAAGATGTGCCCTGTGGTTGGGATTTCCTCTAAATAAATGCAACAGTACAATCACAATACAAAAGCACAAAGAATGTTCTACAAAAAAAGAGAATTTCATTCAACAAGATATTAAATTGATTAAAAAAAAAAACATAAAAATGCTAACATTAATGTTTTCATTTACCAGTTTCATTTGAAATACTAGCTGTCAGTTTAGGTGAAATTTCCCCCATGTGACCTGCAGCGCACCCCCAAAGGTATAGCTGGCTTCTCATGGACCTTACAACCAAGCTGTTCCTACAGAGCCTGATGGGACCAAGATCAGGTGACTGACTATGCTGGCCAATCCAGAGACGGCACTCCTGCCGACTGCTACACAGTTTTTGTGTAACTTAGAATGCCTTTGGATTACTGTCATGAGTACATCGGCACCGACTGCCCACGGGGTATGGCAATGTCATTGTATTATAGAGATAACATTTCTGTTTGAGTATTTCTTGTACTCAGTGTATCTCTCCCATGTTACTAGCACCAAAGTATTCCCTCCACCATGCTTGACAGGTGGTGTCAGGCCGTCCTGCAGCATCTTCTAGTTCAGTGCTTCCCAATCCTTCCCAGGGCTGGGAGGGAGCAAAAACATGGACTCTCTGTGGGTCCCTGAGAACCGGGATGGGAAATACTGCTCTAGTTTACTCATCTCAAGTATGTTCTTCTCTTTGATCCAAACACCTTAGCTTAGATTCATTTGTCCAATCACTGTGTTCTTTTGCCCATTTTAACCTTTTCACTCAGTTTCAGAGGTGGCGTTTTCCACTGACAAATTGCCTGCAAGGTCAGCATCATCTCTTCACTGTTGTAGGTGACATTAATGCTTGTTGAATGAAGCTCCGAGCTGGAGACCCATGAGGCAGCCGTCTCAAACTAAAGACCCTCTTATGCGATTGTGCATCTCATGTGCCTTCCACATCTCTTTGTCCTGTTTAGATCCAGTTTTTACTCTAGAAGACTAAGACAAACCTCAGAATGTAATCTTCAGTTTCCAGGCAACCTCGTACACAGAACAGCCTTGATCTCAGAAGATCAGATCGAGAGGTTTCTAAGAAAAGCCATTTCTTTTTCGACTTTTGAAATATCAATGTACTAGCTACTTCAAAAACAGTCATGTTTTATTGAACAGCACAATAGTTTTCAGCTGCTCAAAGAATGAGAAAAGTTAGAGTTAGAGTTAGAAATGAGGACATCACCATGATTACATAAGGACTGGGCAATGAACCTAAGTTTTTAGCAGAATGAAGAAAGCTGCTTGCAGTGTGACATTGCAATATCATTTTTGCAAGACTGCATCTTTAAACAGTTTTGCCTTGGAAAAGTAATTTCTTTTCAAAAAATATTTCTTCACGATTCCATAATTTTCAACAGCAGTGTATAGTATAAGCACCCAGCACACCACAATTTGAGGATTCAAACCCACATATACAGGAATGGACCCACACGTTAGTAACAAGAACCGACATAACTGCAAACACTTCATTATACTCTGACTATGTTGTATTTAATTAGAAACAATAACCTTCATAACAATGTGCAATACTACAAGCATGCCCTTTCTTTAAAGTTAAGTCAAACTTTCATACCCTGGGAGAATGTTGGTTGTCCAGCAGTATTACAGAAATAAATGTTTGCAAAAAGTTCCCTCCACTAAATAAACAGGGTACAATGATGCAGTACTTTTGCAATAATCACAGTAGAATTTCTGAAAAGCCCTACAAAAGTCTAGCAAAAACAAATTACACATTACACAAAGTGCAATGCGTTTCAAAACTATTCAGAAATTATACAGAAAGTAGCATAAAGAGAACAGAAAATTAAATGTACATGTTTTGTAACATGTAGTAACATGTTTAGTAACATGTTTCCTGAAGCCACTGTTGGTAAAGGGGACGTACCATTCCTCTGGACGTGGGTACACCGTATGCCTCAGGGCATTGTCGGGGTCATACTCAAAGGACACCCCTGCGGTTGGGTTCCACTTGGCGTGCTCCTTGCCGAATCCTTTCTTAGCGTACGCTCTGAGACGCAGCTCCTGACCCTTTCGCAGCTTCACCAGGAGAATGTCTAACAGGCAAAGGAGTAGCAAAGAACAAACTTCAGTGGAGTAGTACTCCTTAATTGTGACTATTTTAAACACCATTTCCATTCATGTTGAATTTAGTAGGAGAGGCTCAGAGAAGGAAAGTAATGAAAGGATAAGAAAACCATTTTTACCATCCTGCTCCACATAATCATTAGGGTCATTGTCCCGACTTCGGGAGGTCACCTATGTAAAACAGACACAAAAGTCATCACCAAACAGCATCACCCCACCACACCCCCATGAGCATTCCATATGCACCCAACCTGCCCCCCCCCCCATCAACTGTAAACACTGTGGCTAGTTTTTAACCACGACTGCTGTTAATTAAAAAAAAAAAAAAAAAGATTAACTGTTAAAAAGAATAAATGATTGCACTACAGCACAAGGATTACTAATCACCTTTATACTGTACATCTATGCTGTATATATTATTATTATTTATATTTATAGCATTAGTGGGAAAGTAATGAGTTTCGCTGTACATGTAAAATGACACATTTTTTTTTCTTTTCTGTTCTCTCTTACACGTATGCCGGACTCCTGATGTCAACAGGAGTTAGAGAAAGTGTTAAAGTAGTTTTGTGTGAGCACATGACCGAGAACACATGAATACAAGTGTGCTGGGTGCCCTTGCATTTATACTCACAGGAATGACACGGGGATTGTTGGACAGGAGGTCCCGAGAGGTGACGTGACGAGTCTGGTCCTCTGTGCATCGCACATCCAGAGTCAGCTCAACTGAGCATTCGGGGCAGAAATCGTCACATGTGCAGTCCTGTGGGGGTACAGGCATTTAGAGCAGGAGGGATGTGTGATGAAGCTCCTCAGATTTTTCATTAGAAATGAAAAGCTTTATCTAGTGTTCAACATGGCAGGATTTCTCTAAAGGCATGTGCGTAGATGTGTAGGCACTTACCCGGGAATACTGCATTTTATCTACAATGTCATCGCTTGTGAGGGGGATTAGACCTGTAAAGTCAAATCATCATTATGAACAGTATAATCAACACCAGTAGCTGTATGTATAGTACAAAATAAGCAGTGCAGGGCTCATAAAAGCTACAGGTAAATACTTACCAACCCTGTGCGCAATAAACTCATCATGCAGAACTGAAGAATTGGCATCTATCTGAATCCAGTCAATTGCTACAAAAAATGGATATGGTCAATATAAATAGCAAGTTATGCTTGTTTCAAATGGCTAAAAGGACTAAGTTGTGGTAAAGATTTTAGACAGGGATTACCTATTGTCGCCACTTCAGACATAAAGACGCGGCGTATGGAGTTTGCAACCCTAAATTAAAAAAAAATAAAAAATCACGATAAAAGTCTCTCTCTCTGTCACACACACACAAACACGAATATATATATATATATATATATATACACATACACACTTATGACTAGAATAGCAGAATACTTAAAAATCACATAGATCAGTTGGCAGAAAAGGAGTTAAGGTAAATGTA
>JAODLD010000021.1:19276279-19286618 GCA_026781065.1 Mormyrops boulengeri
ATATATATATATATATATATATATATACATATACACACACACACATACACACACACACACACACACACACACACACATACATATCTTAATTCTCTTCATGTACCTTTTAAAAACCAAAGGTTATCTACCCACGATCTGAAATATCGTGAAATATCCCAATAGCCCAAATGTCTGGAAGCACCTACCACATACTACCAGTACATCACGGGAAGAACATGCATACTCCATAGACACAAAAAAGGAAGAGGGAATCAAAGCTACAACCATACTGATGTAAGATCATAATATTACTCACTGATCACTGAGCTACCTCGGTTTCATACTCACGCTAAATCGGTGTTCTCTATGACAAATTTCACATTCTCGTCGGTCAGCTCTGTGATTTTCACTGTCGGCTGATTGGCATACGGCATGGCGAAGACTCGGTTAAAAGAAAATGTTGTTAATAATTATAATTAAACAAACAGATCAATAAGGTTTTAACACAAGAAACGACACAAAATACTAAAGACAACACGTTTTCATCGTCTTTTCCGGTTCCTTTCTGTGTTCACGCATTTTCTCGCGTTGTTTCGCGCTTTGCCTTTTTAATTGTTTTTAACACTTCCGGTGCTTGAATTTTTTTATTTTAAATGTTATTTTATTTGAACTATAGCAACAACCATAACATAAACGATATAAACAGGAGTGCATTCATTCTATTAAGAAAAAAGAGAAAATATTGCCTGGACTTCGTATCAGAAATATGCGTTATGTGGAAATACAAACAATGTAAACATAGATAAAGTTTCCACTGCATTCGTATTGTGATGAACTGATGGGATTGTAAGGAAGGAAGTAGGTTTATATATTTGTTTTAAAATGTTCAAAGTTGGGACTCCCCCATCTTATTTTATGTATATAATAATGACCTATTACAATAATCAAGATTATTGCTAATAATTCTAGTAGAATTAAAATGTTATATTATATCTAATTCTTTAAAACTAATATAAGAATAGGTATGTATTTTAATATACGTCTGCACATCAAGCCAGAAGGATTCTACTATAGGACATAATCAAAAATGTTGAATAGGGCTGCATTCGCAAATTTCACAATTTTAATCTATACAGATTGTAAGTCGATGCATAAGAAGATTTACTGTGTAAATTATATGAATTCTCTTGTATGTAACCTCCTTGGTTTTATTAATTATATCATATTTATTGATTATCATTCAAAGCGTTTTCCAAATAAGAAATTCCAATAAACTGTGACTGCAAGGATGTAATCAAGTTGTCATATGCATTTTATAAATTTGTTATGTTTATAAGTCGAAATATTCTTTCCTTTCTATTTTAAGGCAAGCTGTGAATTCTTCCATAGTTTGTATTGAACTATGATGAGTCAAAGTTCCCTTAGGTATTACATGAACTACTGCGAGGTATTGATTAGTGTCAGTAAAAAAAAATTAAAAAATACCTACTAAAGTATAATGATATCATTCACAATGGACATTTATTAATTATTTGATACAAATTATACAATTCTAAACCCAATTTTCAAAATAGAATATTTTGTTTATAACTTTTATATATCTTTTATTTCGTATAGTATACTGTATCTATGACAGGAAAAATTGTGCTTAAGTGGCCATATAAGAAGCACTTGTTTGTGAAAACAAGCAAGTTTCAAAGGGATTTTCCAAACATGAAACCCTGCTAATTTTTGAAATATTAAATTTAGAATTATATACCATGTACTTTGTTTATTTTTTAAATAACTTTGTATTAATTTTATTTTAAATATAGCACTGTATTTAAAAATCTAACTCATTTTAGTCCCCTTCTTCCTGTGGATGGCAAATAATATTTTATTTAAAAAATGGGGTTTATTCTTTCAAATAAGTCGAAAAAGTTCTTATAAGTGAAGGTGGTACATCCAAAAGCAGTGCCGCATAAAGTAATATAGATAAAGGCCAGCATTATTCAGTCACTTATAGCTTTCTTAATTTCAAGGATGGAAATTTATCGCAAATAGCTTTTTATTCTTCATCTATGGGTTTTATATAATATTTTAAGGATTTCAGAAAATATAGTTTACCATAGAGATCAGATACATACTTTGAAATTATTCTGGGTTTTGAGTTTCACAGCCAACTATGTGAAGCTCGTCAAGAGATGTATCTTTCCATTTTTTTGCCATATAATAAAAGTATTTGTGTGCTTGTTTAGTTAACCCTTTTCTCAGCCCCCTAACTCTGTCTGTGTGTTTGTGCTAGATGGCAGTTCATTGTTGCTGTACTTTTGACTTAATTTGTCGTTGGTATTGAGTAACAGCCGTTGGCCAAATCTGATAAGACATCTTTATATATGCTTAAGACATGCAATGCATTCCAACCAACAATTGCAAAAGTTACTGGTATTTCATGCATATTTCAAAATAATCACCAAGGATTGAGAGCCAACACTCTTTCACAATGCCATGCAGGCATACATGAGTAAATCAGTCATGCACATTTTGTGAGTTGGAGTTGGGATAGACAGCGTTTTCCTGGAGACTCCAGGAAAGGAGGATTGTCTATGTCTCTCTTCAGGTTCCATTTCTAGTCTGAGGCAACATAGGTGTGGCAAGGAATAACCAAAATATTTGTACATTTTTTTTCCTTGCAAAGTAGAGAGTAAGGTATTTTTACTTGATCTACCCAAAAACTGTTCTGGGGCTGCAGCTATAAGTGACTGCAGCGGTTTAGACACACACTGATCAGCCATAACATTAAAACCACCTGCCTAATTTTGCGTAGGTCCCACTTGTGCTGCCAAAACAGCCATGACCCATTAATGCATGGACTCCACAAGACTTCTGAAGGAGTCCTGTGGTATCTAGCACCAAGACGTTAGCAGCAGATCCTTGAAGTCCTGCAAGGAATGCGAGGTGGGGCCTCCATGGATCAGACTTGTATGTCCAGCACATCCCATTTGAAGACCAAGTCAAGACCTTGAACTCTTTTTCATGATCCACAAACTAATCCTTAACAGTTTTTGTAGTGTAGCAGGGCACATTATCCATCTGAAAGTGACCACTGCCACTGGGAAGTACCATTGCCATGAAGGGGTGGACTTGGTCTGCAACAATGTTTAGGCAGATGATATATGTCAAAGTAACATCTGCATGAATGTCAGGACCCAAGATTTCCCAGTAGAACATTGCCCAGAGCATCACACTGCCTCCACCGGCTTGCCTTCTTCACATAGTATTACAGAAACCGTGACTCTTCAGACCAGACTGCCTTCTTCCATTGCCTCATGGTCCAGTTCTGATGCTCGCATGCCCATTGTAGGCGCTTTTAGCGGCGGACAGGGGTCAGCATGGGCACTCTGACCAGCCTGCGGCTAGGCAGCCCCACATTCAGCAAGATGCGATGCACTGTGTGTTCTTATACCTTTCTATCATAGCCAGCCATAAAAGTACAGTAGCTCACCAGATGGGCTGGCCTTCACTCCCCACGCACATCAATGAGCCTTGGGCACTCATTACCCCGTCACCGGTTCACTGGTTGACCTTTTTTGTACCACTTTTGGTAGGTACTGATCTGTGCATATGAGGAACACCCCACAAGACCCATCATTTTGGAGATGCTGTGATCCAGTCATCTAGCCATCATAATTTGGCCCTTGTCAAAGTCACTCAGATCATTACACTTGCCCATTTTTCCTGCTTCCAACACATCAACTTTAAGAGCTGACTGTTTTCTTGCCTAATATGATTGATAGGTGCCACTGTAATTAGGTAATCAATGTTATTCACCTCACCCATCAGTGGTCTTAATGTTATGGTCGATTCGTTGGTAGTGCAAAGAAAAAGAACCCAACTCAGCCCCATTTGGGGAATCAAATCCCAATTTTACAGATTGGAATCAGTGTCTTGGTGATGAGGAACTATCTAGCTGCAAAAACATCGTTATGTGCCTCATCACACCACACTTATAGATAACTTCTTTTGGTTATTCCAACCAATAGCCATGTCTGTTTAATGTGCCTTTAAACCAAGGATTATGTTGGTGACCTTCTAGTGTGGGAATGGTGTGTGGTTCAGTGGGTTTGGCCACTGTGTCTTTGATCTGAAAGTTACTGATTCAAATCCCACATTGCCTTAGTGGTTTCATAGTTAAGCAATTGCACTGGTTATTATCTGACCCTACTGCCTCAAAGTGAGATGAGCAAAAAAACTCTGTATGTTATCTCAGATGAAAGTGTCTGCTAAATGAGTTGAAATAACAACGAGGGTGTATGGAGTAATTCTTTGCTCGAAAAGTAATGTTATTTTTAAAAACTGTATGCCATTGCCTGAACTGATTTTGTACAGGTCTAACTTCAAGTGTAATGAACGAGTGAGTGAAAATGTGGAGTGGCTGGGGGTCGCTGAAGACGGGTTGGGAAACACTGGTGCAGACATACAGTGCAAAGACAAAGGGCCCAGCTCACCCCTAGTTAAGGAATCAAATCCCACTTAATAGTGAGGAAATAACTTGCTGCAAAATCATCATTGAGGTTGCCACCCCACCACACCTACAGATAAAATCTGTAAAGATACACTAATATCCATGCGCACTTAAATCAAGGATTATGATGACATGAGGGAAGTATGACTGGATTATTTGTTCTATTGCTTTTTCTTAACATTTTTTATTTCTTTACGGATGGCTTTATATAAAGCGACATGCATTCATTGCGAAAGCAGGACCAGCCAGTCCCTGAAGCAATTGGAGGTTAAGAGCCTCGCTCAAGGGCCTAATGGTAAAGTCACTCTACTGACCCTGGGATTTGAACCAATGACCTTCTGATTACAGATACAACATCTGGTTCAATTCACTAAGCCACACACACATCTAAGTAGTTCATCTATAGCCCCCAAATTCCAACTACTGCTACCATTCCTATACCAAAAGCTTAAGATGTATCATCTTAAGTGTCTCGGTGGAAAGAACATGTATTTTTATATAAACTACTTATCAAACAACTGGTTTTGCAGATGTGTTATACTTTTAAATATTAATTCTGACCTCTTTCCCTCTTGCCAACTATATTTTATCATTTATCACATGAAAATGTGACATAACAGGAAATCTTGTTTGCCACAAAATTTTGTAACTTTTCTACACTTCTGTTTTCGGTGAATTCGGTGTCTGTCAGTCTATATAAAGCCTGTGTTGTCCTACGTTTTCGCGATTCGGATGTGCAGAGCCTTTTCACCATGCCGTCAGCCGCTGGAGTCACCTTCCTATTTGCAGCACTTGTTGTGGTGAACTGCTATGTGATTAGAGTAAGACCAAATATGTTTATGCATGCATTTTCTCATTTGTGTTGACATTATATGTCCTCCTTAAAAAACAGGGGTTTATTGTTTTTCCCCAAACTAAAAACACCCCCAGAAAACTATAGATTATAACTCCGAACATGACTTTCCCAGTAAATGGTCTGGACGTAGTTGGAAATTCGACTTCTTTTCAAAATTAGTTCATAAACTTGTCACATTTTGAAATATGTCAAATTCTTTTTTGCAGTCAATTGTCTGCATCTGTCTTTGATATTTAACAGTTATTTTTCCTATATCTTTACATACAGCAAGCTCCATATGAGGAAATTAGACCTGCAAAACATGGTAAGTTGGTCTAATTCTTCTCACCTCATTCAGTAAGAGTGATTATTCCATGTACTATTAATTTTTGATCATCTTTTATGGCCTACTCAATTATTCAGTCAAAGATTCAGTTAAAGTCATGTGAATTAGGTGTTAAATTAACTGAGTAATTTATAATAATAAACTGAAAATTCAACAAGTAGCTAATCTGATTGTTTATTGACCGATTTACTGATTTATTTACCAACCTGGTAATATTAATTACAATGATTTTCTTCAACAGTGAACATTTCAGAGGATGATGAATTCACTCTCTCAACGTTGATTGAAAAAGCGAACAAGAACCTTGGTATTATTGAAAAAATATATTTCGACTGTTATTCTCTGTGTATGATTATTTTATATTAGATTTGATTACCCAAAGTCACAACCAAAAAATCAGGACAAAAAAATAAATACAATTATCAGTGGAATGTGAAATATGAATCGCTACTTGATTAACAATCTTTTTTTCCATATACCGTGTATTACATACATATTTATAACATTCTACACCATTTTCTGCTAAGTTTAAAGTACATGCAGTGATTACCTTTGAATGTTGTGTTTTTAAGGAAAAGACCCAGATGAAGCTATTGTGAAGTTTGGGGATATTGCCATCCCCACTGGCTATCAAAATGCTGATCCCTGCACGAGTCGTGACTGCAAATGGATAAAGGATTCCGACGGGAACGTTTACGTCCCCTACGTCATCTCCAATCAGTATTGTATGTGACCCATGTTATTTCCATGTCTGCCTGTAAAAATGAGCATTGTAGTTTTGTTAAAGCAAAACTGCAATATCACAGTTCTGAGGGTCCCCACTGACTGTGCTAATGCCCCACGACATCCCAGTAGTACTCGTTGTGAGCATTTGGCTTCTATTTCTCTTAAATTCTATGTGCGTATACAGTATTGATTGTGGATATCTCTTAGCATCTCGAGAAAGGGGTGTCATTCAGCAAGCGTTGCAGTCCTTTTCTACCTCCACTTGTATTCGCTTCCGACAACAGAACAGGGATAGAGACTACCTGAGTATCCGGTCCCTTGGCGGGTACGTGCATGAATTTGACAAGCTTATCATTTTTAATTTGTAATTCATTCTGAATCGGGAATTGGTGCATCCAAACATTATGTGTATTTTGATTTATCAATATATTGACTTAATTTTCATATATAAATCCAAGCCATTTGGAAGTAAAAATATGTAACCCTTTGAATTTTTTGTATTGTGTTTGTGGTCCAGATGTTACTCATTTATTGGGCGCCGTGGTGGTCGACAGGATGTCTCCTTAAGTCGACCGGGTTGCGTCTACTTCGGAATTGTACAGCACGAATTAATTCACGCGCTGGGTTTCCACCACGAGCAGAATCGCAGTGATCGCGATCAGCACGTCCGCATCTTGTACGAGAACGTCATCCGCGGTGTGTTCCCACAACTTCCTTTCCTTTGAACCACTGTATTTAACAAGAATAATGTTTTGAACAAAATTCAGCCTCATTATTAAGCCGATACACTACATGAATTTGCTTTGATTGGATGTTTTGAACTGCTAAACCGTATTCTAGCATGTTGTTACAGATGAATAGTTGTACACAGGGGCACAGCTAGAAATTCCGCCCCCCGATAAAATGCCACCTTTGCCTCCACACCCCTACCCCTCCTATGCCCCTTGTTGTACATGTTCGCATTACATGTATTAGGAAACACTTGACTACATCATAGTAATTTTGCCCTCATTTCTTTTTTGTCTTTTTTATAATGCTAGAACAGGAACATAATTTCAGGAGGGTTCCAACCAACAACCTGGGGACTCCATATGATTATAATTCTGTCATGCAGTATTCGAGGTAAGTAAATTGTTTCGCAATGTTGAACCAAGCCATCAAATAAATAGAGGACTTTTATCATTGAGCAACAATCAGAAAATATTTCCAATGTATAAAAACACATGAAAATACCTAACAATAAACTGGATGAAGTAATCTAACGATGTTTGTGGTTCCAGATATGCCTTCTCCAGAAATGGTCAGGAAACCATCCGCCCGATTCCGAACAACAATGTATCAATCGGGAGAGCCACACAAATGAGTCAAAATGACATTGATAGGATCAACAGACTGTACCAATGCAGTAAGTTTGGCCTTCCGCTGCATGCTAAGAAAAGTGTGTTTAAAGTTTTCTGCTGAAAGATTTTTATTTTTATATAAGAAAGAGGGCAGATAAAGGGGATTAAATGTGCCCATGGACACATGAATCAAGACGTAAATAATTTATAGTCTGCAATGGGTTGGCGCCCCATCCTGGGTTATTCCCTGCCTTGTATCCATAGCTTCCTGGATAGGCTCTGGACCTCCATGACCCTGCATAGGACAAGGGGGTATGGAAAATGGATGGATGGATAGATAACTTGTTGTGTTAAAGTGAATGTACACTTTTTCCCCAACAGAACGATATATGAAAAAACCATGACTGCAGTACCATCAAAATGGTAAAGAGTGAAAGCTACAAAGTCGAAGAATGAATTGCAGAAGAATCTTGAGTTTAACTGCTTTGCATCAAAAATAAAAATACTCATATGCGGGTGTGTTGTGCATTCATTTCCATAAATACTTAATAAAGTACTATTAACAGCAACTCAGTGACATTTTTTTATCTTTAAATCATATTAGTTAGGGGTGGCACGGTGGTGCAGTCTTTCGCACTGTCCTTTCACACCTGTAGGACCTGGGTTTGAGTCTCTGCTGGGATTCCATGTGTGTAGAGTTTGCATGTTTTCCCCATGTTGTCGTGGGGTTTCCTCCATGTGCTCTAGTTCCCCCCCCCCACAGTCCAAAAGCACACTGAAGCTGATTGGAGTTATCACATTGCGCGCATGCGCCCTGTGGTGGGTCGGTGTCCCGTTCTGGGTTAATCCCTGCCTTGTGCTTATAGTTTCTGGGATAGGCTCTGTACCCGACCCTGAATTGGACAAATGGTCTCAGAAAATGGATGGACCTTTTATGGCTCCCTGACCATGATAAGCGGCTTGAATTCGGACGGATGGACCCTTAGTTTTTCTATTTTTCTTTTCAGTTTTCATATAGCTGTTGGCCATAGTATTATGGTTTCATTTAAATATGACCAAAGGGAGACAGCATGTGGCTCACCAGGCAGTGAATGAGCTTTAAACTCTATACTGTAGATAAAATTCACAGACGCATATCCATAAACTGAGAAATGAGTGAAACAAAAAATTGCATTGAATATGACAAATGCATGATGAATCTGTAAGCAGGTGACACATTATCTATGGTATAGTGACCCACGTCCTGCTTACAGAGGGATTGAAGTATTACGCACATCTGAATCTGTTCCTTGGAGACTTGCAGTCAGGGTGTGTGATGGGACGGTCCTTACGGATGACACTGCAGTTGTGACCCGCTGGGCCGGCTACTTTGAGCAGTTGTTTAAAACTGATCCTCCGGCTAGGATGTTGGACATCTCTGGGCTCACAGTTCTCGAGGCTGATCTTCCAATCAGATATGAACTGCCCAATCTCACTGAGATTGCAAGGGTGGTGAATCAGCTGGGGGTAGGGAAGGCTGCAGGGATCTGTGGTATCCAGGGTGAACTTCTCCAGGTTGGTGGTAAGGCTGTCCTCCTGGCATTGCAGACAATCTTTGCTTCCATTTGGGAATCAGGTGTCATACCAACTGACTGGAAGACAGGTCTTACAGTCCCTATCTGGAAAGGGAAGGGTGATTGTCTGGATTCCGGCAACTACAGGGGGATAACACTGCTTTCAGTGCTGGGTAAGGTCCTTGCTAGGGTCATCCTGAACAGGATCTATAATCACTTGCTCACCTATCAGTGGGGCAGCGTGTGGCTCAGTGGGCTGTGCCTGTAATCACAAGGTTGCCGGTTCAAACTCAGCCTCAGCACATCTGTGGCTCCTTGAGCAAGGCCCTTAACCTCCAGCTCCCTGGGCGCCGCTACAGGTGGCAGCCCTTCGCGGACAACTTACTCTGGAAAGAGCAAGTTGAGGGAGACGTAAAAAAAAAAAAAAGATTTCCCTATGGGGGTTAATAAAGTATCAATTATTATTATTATCATCAGTGACCGGAGCAGTCTGGTTTTACGCCTAAGAAGTCTACCATTGACCGCATCCTGGCACTGAGGGTTTTCATCGAGTGCAAGTGTGAATATCCGCAGAGGTGATTTGCAGCCTTTGTTGATTTTCGTAGAGCGTTTGACTCAGTTGATAAAGTTGCCCTGTGGGACATTCTGAGACTTCGCAGGATCTACCAGAAGCTGCTGGACGTCATGGCCGGCTTGTACAGTCGTGGCAAAAATTTTGAGAATGACACAAGTATTGGTTTTCACAAAGTTTACTGCTTCAGTGTTTGTAGATCTTTTGTCAGATGTTTCTATGGTATACTGGAGTATAAGTACAAGTATTTCACAAGTGCCAAGGGCTTTGGTACTGTGTCTCTTCGGAGAATCCTTGGCTACCGCTGGTATGACTTTGTGTCAAACGAGTTGTTGCTAGAGTCCCGAATGAGGCACATTACCTGTATTGTGAGTGTTAGAGCCATTTTTTGTGCTGTAACATGTAGACCCAATTTGATTGGCTGCCGAGTTCAGCGTAAAAGCGTAACGATGCACGTAAGACTGAAGAAGCTTTTGGGCAAGAAG
>JAODLD010000021.1:19286718-19304602 GCA_026781065.1 Mormyrops boulengeri
TTATATTTAGATCCATGAGCTAAATCAGATGGAAAACAAATCAGGAAAACATCCATCCATCTTTTAACCATGTATGCTGGTCGGGGTCATGACAATATCCAGGAGAATATCCAGGAGAATATCCAGTGCAGTAGAGAACAGAAAGTAAGGGTGCCCCCTGGAGGCAATGTCAGTTACATCGCTGAGCACAAACACAGTCGTGCACCATGGACAATTTAGAAATCAACCTAATTGCATGTCTTTGGAATATGTGAGGTAACCAGAAAACATGCAAACTCCACACCAACAGAGCAGAGGAACATTCCATCCCCCAGCCCACATAGGTGTGAGAGAAGACTGCCACCCATCAAGCTACTGCAAACTGCAGCCTGGTTCTCCCTGTTTCTCATTAATGAAGGGCTTCTTCCTTGCTTTATGGAACTTCAGTCCTGCTTCTAGGATCCTGATATGAACTCTCTTAGCAGTGCACTTCATACCTGCAAATAATGTCTCCCATTACTTTTGAAGGTCACTTACGTCATCCTACGATTTCAACGATATATTTCTAATGCGGCAATTGACATGAAATTTACAGCAGATGTCGGGAACAACCCACGTAATCCACACATACAAAGAAATCAAAACAAATAAGTCCATAAATTAAGTTATGTGTAATTAAGTGAAATGACACAGGGAATGTGTCATTTCACTTATGGTGGGGTTCTCTTTACCTCATTTTAGGACTTACATAAATATCTGACCACATATTATACCATGCCCTGTGATGGGCTGGGCCCCCGCCCTGGGTTGTTCCCCGCCTCGTGCCCATAGCTTTTGGGATAGGCTCCGGACTCCCCGAGACCCAGTGGGATAAGCGGTGTGGAAAATGGATGGATGGATATTATACCATATTTATGCAGAAACAGAAAAAAAATATCATGAACTTTCTAGAACCACTGTATGTAAACCATGTGATCTGTCCGATAATAACAACTGTGCAGCAAATAGTAATTAATATATCTTATAATTTTCATTTCCTTGATGTCTTACCATTATTATGTCTATAATTTTCAATCCCATGTATACCTTATATTCTTTGTTGTGATACCGCATGTTGCCACCTGTGATACAAGCATTGTTCAGCTGACGTGTTAGTCTGTTTATTACAGGAAACAACTAGCAAAGCTTTGAATAACATAATTCTCAATATAAGACATGAAATAATGCATGAAATGTATGTATCGATTCATGTGTCAGCTGGTTATCCAGTATAAGGATGTTGTGAGCCTGAAGCCTGGTCCAGGAAATGCAGGGCACAAGGCAAGACCCTGAATGGGATGCAAGCACATAACATATGCATGGTACAGAATCAGAGTTGGAGTTTTCCTTAATTTGTGCAAATATCTGACAGAGCAGAAAATACTACTGCTGAACTTTCAAATTTCACTGTAAAATTTAGCAACTTACCACTTCTGTTTTTGCAATGAATTTAGTGTCTGTCAGTGTATATAAACCCTGGGCTGTCCTACATTTTCACAATTTGGATGTACACAACCTATTCACCATGCCGTCGGCCGCTGAAGTCGCCTTCCTCTTTGAAGTGCTTGTTGTGGTGAACTGCTATGTGATTAAGGTAAAAAGAAGTGGTGTGTGAGTATCTATGTGTGTATCTTATGATTTGTGTCAACACGATGCCCGTCTCAGCAAACAAAGGAGTTTATTATTTCTATCCCCCCCCCAAAAAAAAATGCCCAGACAAAACCATTACCCAGCACATATCGAAACTGCTATTTTTCCTGTATCTTTGCATACAGCAAGTTCCGCAGGAAAAAATCAAGCATGCAAAACATGTTAAGTTGCTCCAGTTCCTTTCATCTCATTCATTTAAACTCAATATTTCATGTACTATTCCTTTTTTTGATAACTTTGTATAACCTGCTCAATTAAACCACATCAAGACAAAGAAAGTTTCAGTTAAAGTCATAAAAATTAGCTGTTAAACTAACTTACAGTTTAGCTCATTTGATTGTTTATTACTGATTTATTTACCAACCTGGTAATATTAATTACAATGATTTTCTTCAACAGTGAACATTTCAGAGGATGATGAATTTACTCTCTCAACGTTGTTTGAAAAAGCGAACAAGAACTTTGGTAAGATAAGAAAAAAAACAGGAATATCCTTCTCTCTATTTAATTATTGTGGATAAATAAATAGATTACACAAAATGCAAACCAAAAAATTAGAACAAAAGGAAATGGAATAAATTTATCAGTAAAGTGTGAAATACAAATACGTTGCAGCTTGTAGAACAAACATGTGTTACGTGTAATTTTTGTCATATACCAAATATATATATATATTGCCATAAATGAATTTGCAATGATACAATAAACACCACTTTCTGCGAAGTTTGAAATACACACGGTGATTACCTTTGAATGTTGTGCTTTTTAAGAAGATGATTTGGAGAAGCCCATCGTATATTTTGGGGATATTATTGTCTCTCAAGGCTTTGGGAATGCTGACCCCTGCAGTAAATATTATTGCAAATGGCCAAAGCATTCTAACGGAAATGTTTACATCCCCCACGTCATCTCCAACCAGTATTGTATGTAACCTATGTTATTTCCAAGCATGGCTTTAAAAATAAGAATCTGAGTTTTATCTAAGCACCTGTCACTTTTCAGGAGGAGTCCTAATGATCAGGGGAGGTGTTGCGGTGTTGTTAGAACAAATGGAGCCCTAAAACATTATGGTCTGGGTGGGGTATTGCTATGTTTTAATGGGGTCCAAAATCTGTAGAAGTGCTCCTGCCAGTGACTGTGCTGATGTCACATGGTTCCCCAGTCTTCTTCTCCTCTGCAGATGTGTGACCCCACTCTCCAGTAGTAATTATTGTGAGCAACTGATTTCTTATTTTTCTCTCGCATTCTATGAGCATATATGCTATTGATTCTGTGTCTCTCACAGCGGCACAAGACGTAGCACTCATTCGGAGAGCGCTGGCGTCCATTACCACCGTCACTCCTATCCGCTTCCTTCCACGTCACGAGGAGAGAGATTACATACACGTCCGCTCTTTTAACGGGTATGTGCATGTGTTCGATAGGTGCCGTCATTGCCGTGCAACTGTATTTGTTTTTACATTTGTTACATGTTGTTCCAGATGTGGTTCGTCTGTTGGGCGCCAGGGTGGCTAACAGATACTGCGTTTGCAGATTTCGAAATGGATGCATTTCCACGCTCTCGGTTTCCTCCACGAGCACAACCGCAGCGATCGCGATCAGGACGCCCGCGTCTTGTTCGAGAATGTGCTGAGTGCTGCGTGTCGCCTGTCCCGGAAGAAACACCCGTGTCTTAGGAAACTTTTAGACATGACTTGTCATGTGGAACTCAGGTCCCCAACAGCCATAACCTGTCCTCTGAACCCTTATATTTAAGAAAAATAATCTTTCGGAGAAATTCAGCATCATTATTAAGCAGATACTGTGCAGGGATTTGCTTATTTGTCTATAATGTGATGTCTTAAACTAACAAAACACTTTCTTTTACTTTGCGACAGATGAATAGTTCTAGATGTTAACATAGTTTGCATTAGATGCGTTAGACAATACTGGACTACAGCTGAGACCGTTGCCCTGATTTTTTATTTCTCTCCATCTTTCTTTTTAAAAAAATAAGTCCTAGACGCTGTACGTTTATTCAATGTTCTTCCAACCAACAACCTGGGGTCGCTATATGATTACTGAATTCATACGAATTCTGTCATGCAGTATGACAGTAAATTCTAATTTTCCTGAACCAAATTAACAAATAACTAGAGTAACTTTGTATCACTGAACTGAACTTCTATTAAATATGCAGAATGTATTGGTAGAAAAAAAATATATATAGACCAAAATTGGTCAAGAACCCATTTGCCCAATCCCAGACAGGAAAAATATATTTATAATATATTAATGGAAAACACATGAAAATATCCAACAATAAACTGGGTAAATCCTATTGGATAAAGTAATCTAACAATGATGTGTGGTTCCAGATATACCTTCTCCAGAAATGGTCAGGAAACCATCTTACCGATTCCAAACAGCAAAGTACCAATTGGGGAAGCCAAAAAAATGAGTCAAAATGACATTATTAGGGTCAACAGGTTATACCAATGCAGTAAGTATGGCTTCCTTTGGCATGCCAAGAAAAGTCTGTTTGAGAATTCCTGCTGCTAAGAAAAGGGATACAGTAGGGGGCTTATATGTGGGCAGGGGTGGCCTAACGCTTAGGGAAGAGCACTTGTAATTATAAGGTTGCTGGTTTGAATCGCGGACCATCAAGGTACCACTTGCTGAATTAGCCGCCCCCTGCTATGTCACATATGGGTTAAATGCAGAGGACACATTTTGCTGTGGTGTGTCAACACTGACCACCAAATTCTAAATATGTGATCATGGAACAGCTACACCAAATCCAGAGGCACCTGAGGAAATTCAGTAGGCTAATGACCTCAAAAGGGCAATTAGCCAATGATTAGGCCTGTTTTAAAACCTTTAGATGGTGAATTATTACAAATGTCAAGTGAATGTATTCTTTTTCCCCAACAGAACAATATTTGAAAAACCCATGACTGTAGGAAAAACATTGACTTAGAATGACAAGACATGGAATATACAAATTAAAGGCTTAAAAAAATCCTACTTTTTAACTGCTTTGGATCCGAAATAAAACTCAGTATGTGCAAGTGGTTTGTGCATTTATTTCTTTCAATACATAGTAATAAACTAACAATAAATGACGCACTATTAATAACAAAACATGTAACATTTGATATCATTTATCACCTCCATTATTTTATGAAAGCTCTATTGATTCAAGTTTTTAATATTCATTTTAAAAATCGATTTAAAGATTTTTTCATTACAGCATGGAAACATCTACTGTTTATCAGTTAAACCCAGATGATAAATGATTATTGACTTAACACAGTTCACATTTTCTGTTAGCTTGAGAGAAATACAGAAGGAAATTTACGTGTGTTTGCATCGTTTCAAGATAGGATTAACAACTTCGAATATACAATTATAAATGTACAGCAGGGTATTTACTATTTACAGGGTAATACAACTGCTACATACACGTAAGTGAGCCTGCAGATTTGTCTCGAACTGAAAATCTCACGCCAGCCAGCTGACCAAAGTTGGTGACACTGGTACAAAAAATTAATTATTGAAATCTATAAATCAATCTAAAATCGAATAAAAAAACGGGGATTATTTATTAATTTTTGCTACTACAACTAAAAATAACAGCCACGACTCCTAGACACGTCACGTCCATTAATGTTTACCAAATAAATGTTTGGATTCGTTTGAATGTGGTTAAACTTTGTACAGAATATAGCCTCACGTAAGGCGTGTCCCTAAAACGCGGTCGCAGGCGAGCGGTGCTTTTTGCGCCTTACGAGGAGCTGTAGTTCCTAGTATCGCTGAAAGCTGGCAAGATGGCGTCAGAGCCGAACAAGACTGAGATTCTGACCATTTTTAAAAGGCTGAGGTCCATCCCTACAAACAAGGTAAAGGATATAAGAAGTTAAGTACAAGGAATGGTGGCAGTTGACCCGCACGGAATTGTGTCTGAATAGTAACGAGTTTAGGTTTAGCCTGTTTTCCGGGACTTATCCTCGCCGTAAGCCGGCAGCTGGTGCCGGACCGAGCGCTAGCCTGTTAGCCAGCTAGCGGTTTAGCCACCCACCCAGCTACGCGTTTCTGTCGGCCGCTAGCAGCAGCAGCCGAAGCCATGTCTGCTGTTCCGCGACTTCCCGTAAACCTCTAGCCTTACTCACCTAGTCCGGCGGACTTGTGTTTGGTCTTACCCGGCAGAAAGGCAGCCACCATGTTACGGTCACCCTTACTGATGAAAGAAGCGTGTCGTGGCCCGCATCGTATAAGCCCCGTCGTACCATTACTCAAACATTTGATTTGTCATCGAAAAACCCGAGTGGTCCATAACGGTTAACGGAGATGTTTTGGTCTTGATCGTGCGGTCAGTGAGCTGTCGAGCCTCGCGGCTGGATCCCTGACCGGCTCAGGTCCGCCATCGCTTGTTTTTATAACCTGCGCTAAGACGTGTTACCGTTTTCCGTTTTTGTAGAAGTTTATAAACGGGTCGTATTGTCGATTAGAAAGAAATCGTGGCCGACTTCTTCATTTAGTATTACCCCGCTTAAATAGAGGTCCAAGCGACACCTGAGCTCGGATCGGTTTTCATTGTGAGACAGGCTTACGCAACACACTGCTGGTTGCCTTTCAGGCCAGCCGATTAATACTCCCGTGTATAACCGATTTTAACATGTCATTACCAGCGTCGTTTCGTCGCATTTCAGCATCGTCTTATTTCTGTTCGCCAGGCTGGATCACAACAGCTTTCGATGTCGCCTCACTGCATATATCTGAAGCCCATCTAACGTTATTAACGCGGCTGATCTTTGACACAAATCTCGCGTTTTACTCAATAGCTTTATTTTAAAAAACAAGCTATCTTGCCAGTCTGACATTTACAGTATTGAATATTATGTGCAATTAAATTTAATTTAGTCGTCTATCTGTATTATTTTATATCTTGACGTGTGCATCGGTAAATATGAACTGAAAATATCTGAAGTGCCAATACAAAGGGAAAGATGGATTACAGATCTTTTACTTAACGCTTTATTTTCACGTGCATAAATATCATGTTTTTTTTCATCACATCCTAGGCCTGCTTTGATTGTGCTGCTAAAAATCCTAGCTGGGCCAGTATACCATATGGAGTTTTCCTCTGTATCGACTGCTCTGGCAGCCACCGCTCCTTGGGAGTGCACCTTAGCTTTGTCAGGTACCCACCTTGCTTCCCAGAAGGCTTGCTGTCCGCAGGCATTTTGCATCTGTGCACCTTACTGGTAACTGCGGTTGACCGGTCAATCGCTCGCTGTGTTCCCAGATCTACAGAACTGGATTCCAACTGGAATTGGTTTCAGCTGAGATGCATGCAGGTTGGAGGAAATGCCAGTGCGGTGAGTGCAGTTATGGAGCCACTGGGCTGGCAGTTTGCGCAGTGCATTAGCTGTAGTAAAATAAAAATTCTACACCATGTATCCTCAATACAGTTTCTGACTGAAGTAAGTAATCTGTTCCTCAAACCCTTACGCAAGTCAGATTTACCTTCCCATACCAAAAAACACATAAGCCAAAAATATACTAATAACCTGTAATATAGAGCACAAATTCAATATATGAAAATAGTGTACGTTTACCTACAGGCACATGACTCATTCTGTATTACAAAATATGTACAGGCGTCCAAATTTACTTAAGTTGGTTTTATGCGAGTTGAGTGCTTCCTGTATAATGTTCCACCAGAATACCATACAAAAACTTTAGGATGGAGACTTTGTTTTTGTGTATGTATGCGAGAACAGTTCATCTGTAAGATAAATAGTACAGAACATGCACCTTTAAATAGCTCTTTTTTTGAGAGCTCAGCATTGTGAGTTTTGCTTTTTTAAGCTTAACTATAAACGATAAGCAGCTCGTTTTGTTTGTATTATTTTAAGACTAAGTGACTTTCTGCTATTTAAGTATGAGAAATTAATCATGTCTCATTAGCCAGAACAGCACTGTTTAAGCCTATAGGTGTGTAATTTTTAACCATATAAAATAGTTTTTCACCTATATTGTAGGTTTTTGTACTTTCTAGCTATTTAAATTGGTATTATGTCAGTCGGGCCTCAATATATATTGAAAATGCTGATTGCAATTTAAAGTAGCGATTGTATGCGTAAAGCACCTGCGGTTAATACTATGTCTCTTTGTGTCTCTTTCTGGTTAAAGACTGCCTTTTTCCGTCAACATGGCTGCACGACCAGCGACACCAATGCTAAGTATAACAGCAGAGCGGCTCAGATGTACCGCGAGAAGGTCCGACAGCTGGCGAATGCTGCCCTGGCCAAGTACGGTACTGATGTGAGTTCTCCATCGGTTCCTGACTTCTCTGCCACCAGACCTTCAACAGGCACAGCATATTAAAATTGTTATACCCCACGAATATCTCTCCATCGTGTCCTACCTGTACGGTAAATAGCGTGTCTAGTTTATTTTTTGCAATTATGAAATTATTTCTATTAATTGTTATACTATGTCTTCAGCTGTGGATTGAGGCGTCAGGGAACACCCAATCTGCTGCTTCCGAAAAGAAAGATCCAGATTTCTTTGCTGAACATAGTCAGGTAAGTCTGTTCCAGCAAGTTTTAGAACTTGCAATAATTCTGCCTAGTCAGGCGTAGTTTGGAGCAGTCCTGGGGAAATGTGGCGTCTTTATCCTCAATAATTCTGCCTGAAATCTGTAGGCAGTTAGAAAGTAGGTTATTTCCATGGAACAGTATCCCTTAAGCAGCACAGTTTTTTTTTAATGCAGGTTGCATTTTCATTTTCCAGTGTTTAGTACTCAATGGCAACTCTGTATTCTGTAGCGTCTTTATGTGGGCAGTTTATGGCTTAACATGTTTGGATGCTGTGTCTGGTGGTTGGAAGGCTGCCGGTTCAAATCCCAAGGTCGGCATAGTGGTTTCCCGACTGGGCCCTTGAGCAAGGCTCAATGCCCAATTGTTCCAAGGACTGTCTGACCCTACTGTCTCAAAAAAGTATTGTGTGCGTCGCTTTGGGTAAAAAGCATCTGCTAAAAATAAATCAAATCAAATGTTTTAAAAAATGTGTATTGCAGTCAGTGAGCAGCTGGGACATGCAGGGCCAAAACCTGCAGGAACAAAACGGAGCACTCACCCCACAGGCGGTGGAGGTGTCGTCCAAGGAGTCGGCTAAAGTCGGTGCTGGTGTGTGTGTTTCTGGTTTCATGAGAATGTTTCACCTGGTGCAAATGTTAGAAGTACATTGGCCAACCACATTATGACCATGCATGTTTTATGAAATCAGTGAAAATTAGGATTAATTGGTTAAAATTATTATTATTTTTTTAGATCTTGAAGAAGGTCCGAGCATTGAGGGCCTCAGTACATCTCCTAAAGCTGTACTTGGTAAGTTAGTTCCATTGGGCATTATGTCCCCCCATTCATTTATAATGTGTGAACATCATGCCCTCACTGCCATCTTCCTAACCTATTGTAATATATACTGCTGTTGATATGGAAGACCCCTCTATTCACAAATTTGTCCAAAATCACCTTCCATCCACTAACCTAACAGACACAAACTAGATAAGTATTCATCAGATGCCGAAGGCTCTTTCTGGATCTTGTGCTCAAGAGGAAATTAATGTGAATGTTTAACATCCCCCCCCCCCCGTTAAAGCTGCAGTCATTAAGTCGTTATGTGATGGAACTAGTGTCTGTAATAAACAAGTGACTCCAGTGGGGTGAGCACACTGTAACAGCTGTGTTTTCTGTCATGTAGAGGACTCAATGCGCTTGTCGTCCGATCAGCCGCAGCCTTCTGAAGGTGATCCGACCCGCGAAGCTGCTTGTGGGCTCACTGGCTGGCTGGATACTGGGCAGTTTTCTGTGCTTGTTTGACTCTTTACTGGAGTTTGATGCACTCATTTCGTCGCTAACCAACTGCTCCAGCTGATCCCGCTGACTTTGCCACGCTGTAGACCTTACTAAACGTCAGGATTGCGCTGTAGCCTTGCCGCCTCGACAGCTGTTTTCATCAACCTGAATATACTAGTCATGTGCCTATGGCTGTAGTTTTCTCAAGCTCACAGCACAGAATTTGTTTTGTGATATAAAAAAATTCTATGTCAGTATTGGTGCACCGATGTGGAAATTTTGGCCGACACCAGTAAGGATATATTTTTGTATAATATTACCATATTGTTGTTATGTTAATAACTGGCTCACACAAATTTGCAGTGAAATTGATGTATGTGGTGTTACTTCTTAAGATCTCATTAGTATATGTGTAGCAACCACATAGTTTAATGCAAGCATCCGCGACACAGCATTGGCTAGGTTCTAAGTAACAAATGAGCCAAAGATATCCCTTGTCCTCCATTGTGGAAAATGGCTGATCATCCAGTGCATTCACCTCCATTATGTTAATAGTTGCATCTTTCTCTAGTGCCGCTCACTTTGAATATTGACTAAAGTCTAAATATCGGCCAGCGATATCGACCAAGATTGACACATCGGACCGATGTCTTGATTTTTACCGAACGTTGACTGATGCTGATACGTTAACCGATATGTCATCTATTTCTAAGTCTAGTAAAATTTCAGTGACAGAGTATAATTGATTAATATAATCAGTCCTGCTGTAATGCAACTAATGTGTTCCTGAAAAACCTCACATTCACTAGAATTATGTACTAAAGTACACCTATCCAAGGGGGAAAAATAGGGCTAGGGGAATGCGACTCCACAACTTAGTAACTCACACCAAATGAAATGGATAAAAAAATAAAAATAGCAGTGGCCAATAATGTATTTAAATGCATTTTAAATAAGAAATAATACATGAATAAATTATATCATCAACCTCTCCTATGGGTCTTATGCATCTCACGAGAATTGCCTAGCTAGGGCTTCAACTGACCGTGCCGACCTTGCTAACTTGTTGATTACCGAGAGTTGGGAGTAGTGATCCACAGCCGTCATGCGGCGGGGCACGTAGACAGCATAAATATGGTACTCGGATGGGCACTGAAGGCAACATGGCTACAGGCAGACTACGAAAAATAAATGTAATTGAATGAAAAAAGGTTGCTGTGTGTTTTTGTATCATTTGTCAAATATTTTTAGAATCTAAGACATTGACCTTTACAATGTGTGGATGTACCAAAAGTTTGATTCTTTTAGATTTGAGAAAACCGGTTCACTGAAAAGAACCAGTTTGAATGAGCGATTTCTGCATGGATTGGACATCACTATCGTTCACTTGCATAGCTGATTTTGCGTGCAAGTAGTGTTTCTCACTAAGACCATATTGCATTATCGTTCACGTAGTGCATTTCTCTGACTGAAAATAGAGCAAAAACAAAAGCGATTCCACGTTGTATTGGACTAGGGTACTAATGTCAGTAGCGTTAGAACAGATTCGCAGAGTAATATCGCACGTTGTAGCAGGACTGACTCTGTTCCTAGGTAACGAATTCACTTACAATCCTTTATTCAGTAGCATTTCAGGAGCCTTTAGGTTACAGATGAAGCATCTTTGTAAAGGTGGAGCTGACTGCTTGCTAATGCTGTAGCATGAAGTGTCACCGGTTTCTTATGGGCAGCTGATGTCACTGAAGATATTGGCACCAACAGCGGAGCTCTGGGGACACGGGAGCAGCTTTAGTCAACTAAGCTCCAACGTGTCACTCATGTCACTTTTCATCTTCACTTTCACCTGTACCTTCAGGGCATTGATGCATTTACTTGTGTTTTTATTTCAGATGTGAAGTCATCTATTATCGGGAAGAAGAAGCCTGCGGTGGCCAAAAAAGGGGTAATGATGTCACGTAATGTGACCTCATTCATTATGTAAATTACTTTGCTGTAAAGTTTAGTGTTGCGGGTCAGATAGCTGTCTACCTGCTTACTCGTATGAGTCTTTGGCTTCTCTGGATGCTGTTAACCTCACAAGAACCAGAAGAACACATCACAGTAATTGTCTTAGAAAGAGCAAAGGCCTATGAGGTATGATTGCTGTTTGGATGGAATTACATGGAGAATCCTGTCAGAGGTGCTTGTTTTTTTATCCCCCTTAAGCTTGGTGCTAAGAAAGGCCTCGGAGCCCAGAAAGTGAGCAGCAAGAGCTTCTCTGAGGTGGAGAAGCAGGCCCAAGTGGCTGAGAAACTGAGGGAGGAGCAGGCCGCCGAGGCCAAGAAGCAGGCCGAGGAGTCCATGTGAGTGGCTGTGCTTGTGCCCAGGGGACAGCGTGGTTCAGCTGGGGGATGGCGTGTGGCTCAGTGGGTTAGAACTCTGTGCCCGTGATCACAAAGTCAAAGGTTCAAATCCCTGGGCAAGCAGACGGACGTCCCCATTGGGCCCTTAAGCAAGGCCAAGCTTCGAATGATAGATTGCTCCTGGGGTGCTGGATGAATGGCTGACCCTACGCTTGGACCCCAAACTTTGCTCTCACCTGTATATATATGTGTGTGTTTGTCTAAAAGACGTGATGGACTAGAAAGGATATGCGAACAGAAGCAGTCCATTGTACCTGTACTCATACTTGTACGAATGGCATTAAGGTATCATTTCTCAGTAGCCATAATAAGTCCGCATGTGAAGTGAATAGAACCCGGTTGGCTTTAGTCTGATGTTAATGCATTTGCATTAAACTTTGCTGTAGTGACTTGGTGTGTGACATATGCCCTACATCTGTGTGTGTGCAGTGTGGCTTCCATGCGCCTGGCATATAAAGAGCTCCAGATCGACAGGAAAATGGAGGAGAAGAAGCTTCAGAGCTTGGAGGGGAAGAAGAGGGAGCAGGCTGAGAGACTGGGGATGGGCTTTGGGAACAGGAGGTGAGCTACGTAGCAAGCCGCTGACCGCAGTGGCGGTACCCATTCGTCACATTCCAGGGCTCTGTGGCATTTCTGTGATACCTCATGATATCTTCTAATCTCTGTTGCAGTGCTGTGTCCCATTCTGTGATGTCAGAGATGCAGCTGATCGAACAGGAGACTCCTGTTGGTGTTAAGTCTTCTACCTGCTCCAAGCTGGATATGTTTGATGAGCCAGGCTTCACCGCCGGGCCCCCGAAGTAAGTCAGGAAGGGAATTGTTTACTGATGAGCGAATAGAATTTGACTATGGTAATGCCCATGAATGGTGTCACGCTCAAGTGTCAGGAAACGGCTATTTTTCTGGCAGTTGTTAACGGTCCCGGGATATGCCTGAGGCCTTGTGTGAATTTTTTTTTATAGGTACAAGGACAACCCGTTCATGTCAGGAGACACCTTCGCTTCACGCTGGGACACAGACAGTGGCTCCTCCTTCTCCTCCTGGACCCTGGAGAAAGAGGAAACCAAAGACACTGAAGTGACCATTTCAAGTATCCAACCCATTGGGGAGAGGTCAGTTCACCATCACATCCTACAGAACAGGCTCCTGGACTCCAGGGTCGTGTTTTAGTGGACTAGATCTGATTTCCCCGTTCCGCTTTCGTTTTTGCCTGTGTTCTGATGTTTTCATACCAGCAACAAGGTCGAGGATCCAAGTTAATGAATAAGCTATCAAATATGGCTTTTAATCATGGTAAGACCAGTGTGATGGTTCTGAAAATTCTTAGATTGTTGTGATCAAGCACTCCTGAATATTTTTGTCGTAAATACTGTAATTGTGAATTAGATTATAAATATAGCCTGTTTTGAGAACATCCGGCTGAGCATCTCAAGGCTGCCAGCATCCATTGTCCCGTTAAAGCTAAGCAAGTCAAGGTTGCATTCAGTCCCCAATGTCCGCTGCAGAGAGAGAGCATCTGCGTTTGATAGATATACAGTGGGGTGGTGGTATTTTTTATAGCAGTGGTAAATACCACTCCTGCACATCATCTCTGAAGGTTAGCATACTGTTTACAGGAAGAAGCATAGCTCACCCAGTGCACAGCCTTGTGCCTGACCTCTTTTGATTGTCCTTTACTCAGACTGGTAATTTCAGCGTTCACCAAATGAATATACTAATCTGTTGTGTCAATGGCGCCGCTTCAATGGAGGCGGTCGAGAATGAGCCACAGATGCAGGAAGAAGCAGGCTGTCATTACTGTGACTAGTGAACCCATTCATAAACGCAGCACCCTGTTTTTTTACGCTGCCGTTAGCAGAAATGAATTGTTGGTTCTTCTGCTGATTATAGCTACCATTTGGCACTCTAAATGAGAATCCATGCTGGATGTTTTCGATTTTCGGTTCCCCTTTTTGTTTATTCTGGGCGCCTTTGTCACATTAACCTTTACCTATCTGGCCTGTAGGTTGCCTAGTCGACGGAAGCCGGAGACCAGCACTGCCGTGCCAGAGTCCAGCGAGGCGCGGGAGAAATTTGCGAATGCCAAAGCGATTTCCTCCGACATGTTCTTTGGCAAGGAGAGTAATGCTGAGGTAAGGGATCGGGAGCCTTCAGAAAGGCCCCTGAGGCTGTCCACATCATTGCCTGTTTTAATGACAGACCAATGTTTATTGCTTTAAAACCAGCCCAATCTTTAGGTTTTGAATTTGCCGTTCAAAAGCTGACCTTCTCCCCCTCGTTATTGTGTGAATGGACAATTCAAGTTCAATATTATCATCTCATCATATAGGGATGCATATGCAAAATTCGTGGTCCATTCTTGACATGGCTACCATGAAATTTTAATTTTTCCAGACCATTGTGCTATTTACAACGACGTATGTAGTTCAATTTGTGCTGTTTTTAGAAGGAACTGTGTGTTTTCAGGTGAAGTGGCTCCTAATTTCACTCAGTGTTGAAGCCTTTGAAGACCTGCTGCTGTGGGCCTTGTAAGTAATGGCCTAATGACACCAGCATGTGTGCTTTTCAGTATGAAGCAAAGGCCCGCCTGGAGAGCATGTCAGGCAGCACGTCCATCAGCTCCGCGGATCTCTTCGGGGACGGCAGAGAGCGTTCAGGTGTGTGTGTGTGTGTGTGTGTGCCTAGGTCCCACATCTGCAGCAGAGCGGTGACACTCTAATGTTCGCATCTGCGTCCGTAGGTTCGTCCGGCTTTGACAGTGTGCTTCCGTCAGGCCCAGACATCGCACAGTTCAAGCAAGGTGTGAAGACCGTGGCGGGAAAGATGGCGGTGCTGGCCAACGGGGTGATGAACACAATCCAGGTAATTGTTGGTCGATCTGAATCTCAGTGTAGATGCAAATGACCCCGGTCTAATCTGCCTTTTCTTGGGCTGCTTAAGCAACCAGTTACTGTGTGCTTTACTTTAAAAGTTGTCTGGGTTGTTTTGTGTTTTTATATCCTGTTCAGGATCGCTATGGCTCATACTGAAAACTGATACCCGGCAATGACGACAAATTTATGGGCTGTATTCCTCATGGGTATGTGTGTCTAGATGGTGATGAAAATCACGAAAGGAAGGGCATGACTGGTGTGCGACCATTAACACTCTATTGTGTTCGCCTACCAACACTTTTATAGACCATAAAGAGATTGAAACAGTATTTTCAATAGGAAACATTTCAGTTTGTTTTTTTTCCCCCAGAAAAAGGCACTTTTAGGTCTAGAAAGTCATTTTCGGAGCCTTGGTGCTTTCATTTAAGTTAATTGATTCTAATTTGATCTACGTTTTCATAATTCTTGCATTAATATCCTATATTTATAACCAGAAATTTGAGTTTTAATTTTAGCTGTATACATATTTTTATTCATGCCTACAGTATCACTTGTCAAAGGTGGACAATTCCTTAAAGAAATTTCATTATGAAAGGGAATATATCCATAGCCACTAGACGAGTCCCCAGTCTATTATTCTGTTACTAGGCCTAGATTGAAAAATTATAGTGGATTAAGTATTTCAGGTATTCCCCCCGATTCCTTGTCATAGACTGTAAAAATTTGAATTTTTAATAGCTCCTTTTATATTGTGAAATGTTTTCAGTCTCCAAATTCTCATCAGCTTATAAAATGTTTTTTTTTTGGTTAATTCCTCTCTTCGCAGACTTTTTTTAAACCACTTAGAATGAATCTGTAAACTTTATTTGCATGTTTGCAAGCTTTATCTCTTACGCAGGTCAGGCAGACCGTTTAATGGTGATGATGCTTCCTGTAGTTTCCTTTATTCCTGCCAGCGACTCTCCCCTCTAACATTTAGAGCTTGAGCCCATCTACGTGGAGCTGAATTGAAGAGTCTGTTTATAAAATGTCTTCAAGATGATGCAAATAGAAAAATCCAGATGTTTTCGCATAAACAGGCCAGGTGCTTGTCCTGCGTTGCATTAGAAATCAGTGGTAAATGGCTCAGTGTCACTTAACTATTTAACCCTGTAATCACTGTTTGAATGGTCCATGACTACTACTGTGCAAGACTTGGATGTCTAAGCAAAAATACCTACAGTAACCTCTAGAGGTCAGCACATAACACATCTTAACACATAACCAGTACTGGCCAGAAGTGCTGGGTTTTCTCTTTTAACATATCCTGGACTGCTTGAGGACTGTCTATCCCTATTTATTTTGATGTCTTTTCTGAACAAACTCTCTGATTATCTTGAAACATGAAAATGAGCATTCTCCAAAGGCAAGACTCATCTGACCGTACAGCCGTCAAGTCAGGGAATCATATCCGTAATGAACAAATTAGGAAAATAAGGAATGAAATACTGAATTGAATTGCTCATGCCAATTTTCAGAATGTTTTAAGTATTGACGTAGCCTTTTGCCCCCCCAGAAGTATTTCTGAGGTGCCGAGTCATTTCTTTTAAGTCGTTTGGTACTTAAAGTTTGTTTTAAAACACATGCATAAAAATTCCATGCTTCCTGTTTCTAGCAAACTTGGAAGTTAGGAGTCTTAAGTGCCCAAAAGGAATTTATACTTGTCCTGGAAATACGTTAAGAACAAATGTTTTCCCTGCTGTTATGGCAGGTGCATAAACTGGCATCATGGCGATAGGTTTGCGTTTGTCTTGGCTGTGCTGGTATTCCCCTGATTGCCCTGTCTGTCTTTGCCCGTTGTTAATATGAGTCATGATACTTGTATGCAAATGAAATGAATTATCAATAAAAATTGAAACACTATTCTGGTGGGTTGTTTTACTAACGGGTTTGTTACAGAAATGACATTTATTTGTACAGGTCACCATTTCACCACAGTGCAGTCGATTATAGTATATTCTATGGCTGTAACAGTTCACATAATCATCGTGTGCCTTTGGTGCACACAATGAAACGCATGTACATTTACCTAGATGGGTGGAACCTTTACTTGCCAAGTAGATGTTCAACACGGAAAACATGCTAATTGTGGCTGTGAGTTGGTTATAACTTATCCGGGGTACAGTAAGTTGTAATCAGTGTTTTAAGGAACATCTAGGTTTCCGTATAAATTACACCAGCAATGGAAAGTTGACAAGTTGATCAGACCAGGTCTGTCAGCTGTTATACCAAACTCGAATATGTGTTTCGTGGGGCGATGTGGCGCAGGAGGTAGTGAGACTGTTTGGCAACTGGAGGATTGCAGGTTTGAGCCCCTGGCTCCTCCTGACCCTGTTGAAGTGTCCTTGAGCAAGACACTGAACCCTAAATTGCTCCCGGTGAGCAGGTTGGTGCCTTGCATGGCAGCCTCTACCACCGGTGTGTGAATGTGAATGTGAATCAAATTGTAAAGTGCTTTGGAGAAAAATCATTATATAAATGCAGTCCATTTACCATTTACATCCAACATGCTAGCTCATTTAAGAAGACATTATCCGAGTGTGTGTACGACCTGACCAAGGCAGAAACAGTCTCTGCGAGTTAGTCTCCCTGAAGCATTTTAGGCACTTTGGTCAGTAAATTCAGACTCGGCAAAAATAATATTTAGGGTTATATATGTATTAATCGCTATAGATATGTGGTCATACTTCATAACAGAGAACACAGGATTTAGACAGGATTTAGTTCATTATGATTTTACATTTTTGATTTAACATTGTTACATATTTATTTTTACAATGCTCAAATAAGCGCAGGTTTTGTAATTCACACACGTCAACAGAGGCATCACCTTTGGTTTTCAAAATAATTTCAAAACAAATTTTCCTTACTGTACCGAAATTGCACCCAACTGAAACCAAACCGAGGTTTGTATCGAACTTCTGCATACCATTACAACCCTAGTGCATTCATTGATACAGAGGTAGGAGAACTGGCAGCACATTCAGAATCCATGTGAAGAAGAACAGGTCCCGTTTCGTCACAGTGCAGTAGTTCATAGTGTATTCAGCGTTCC
>JAODLD010000021.1:19310908-19322622 GCA_026781065.1 Mormyrops boulengeri
AGGTGCAGCGAAGGGGATGCCTTTGAAGGAGTACGCCCCGTCGGCCCAGCGGCCGCGTACATACCCGCAGTCGGTGCCAACAACAGCAGGGAGAGTGAGGTGGCTTATGGCCACGTAGGCCAAAGACCCAGTCAGGGCCAGGAGGGAAAGAACCCCAACGATGATGATGAAGATCCACTTGCGGGAGATGACTAGAAATGGATTGCCGTAATGCTCAGCTTCAGCACATTCTTCCTGGGGAAGGTAACGGCATTCAGTCCCATCTCTCACTTTATTGGAATCCTCACCCATTTTTTTCTGGAAATAGATATGAGTATAACAATCAGTAATGCAAAAGTTGAGAAGGCAGAGCTTCCTCAAGGTGAGTGAAAAGGAAGGTGAAATGGTGCAGCGATTCGCTACTTGGCTGAGGCAGGTGACAACTTTGGCGATGATACAGAAATCTAGATTAGAGACGCCATGTTAGATAAGGCAGAAGAGAGCAGCTAAGGAAAAAATAAAGGGTAATAATGAAGGCGAAGCAGAGAAGAAATGTTACAGGTGTCGCCGAATCGATCACTTCGGAAGAGACCCAGAAGTCATTGAACTTGTTGCCACAAGTTCAATGGAAAAGATCATTTTTCCAAAATGTGTTGCACAAAAGGGTTGAAGAAACAAAACAAAACAGAAAGAAGATTCACCAGACAGAATTACAGTCTGTGTGAGTGGTATGAAGCTGAGCACACCGATCGACTCAGGAGTGACCAGTAACATGTGAAGCGAGCAGACCTGGACAAAACTCAAGACAGAAAAGATCCAGTGCCACTCATGCTATCCACAGGAGAGGAAAATATATTCTTACTATTCAACTAAGGGGCCAGAAATCCAACCATTTTCTGAAACCACTGAATCCCAACTGGGGTCATGGGGACTGGAGCCTATCCTGGGAACAATGGGCGCAGGCAGGAACCAACCCTGGGCAGTCGCCAACACACCACAGGGTGCACACACTCACTAACACAACTACAGGGCCAATTTAGACTAACCAATCAACCTATCCTGCACACTTTTGGACCGTGGGAGGAAACCAGAGCCCCCGGCAAGAACAAACGCTAACACGGGGAGAGCGTGCAAACTCCACACAGAAAGGACCTGGGAACAAACACAGGATCTTTTTGCTGTAAGGCAGCAGCACTAACCACTGCGCCACCATGCCGCCCAGACCAGATATCATTGGTGGTTTTACATGTATTTTAGACATTAATAAAAGAAGTGAACAGGCAGAGTTTCTGGTAATAAAAGGTAAAGGATAATCACTCTTCGGTAGGAAAACAGCAAGCAGATTAGGAATTCTGAAAGTGGGCTTAGGTGCTGACAGAGCTGTGGTGGAAAATGACATTAAAAAGGTTCTTCAGCAGTAGTTCCCGAAGGCAAGATAAACACCTAATGGACCACACATTAACCCAGAGGTGAAACCAGTTTCTCAACCACTTAGGCATACCCATTATAATTTAAGGGGCACAGTAGAAGCAAAAATCAAGGAGCTGCTAGGAAAAGACGTCAGAGAAACAGTTAATGGACCCTCCCGAAGGGTAAACCCAGCAGTCACTGAGCCTAAGGCTAAAGGTAAAATCAGACTGTGCCTAGACATGTGACTAGCAAACCAGGCAGAGAATGGTGATCCCCATGGTGGAAGACTTACTTCAAGGCTGAATGGATCTGCTATATTTAATAAGCTTGATATAAAATGGGGCTACTATCAGCATGAGCTGACTCCTGATTAGAGAGATAAGTAGCTTTTGCTGTAAATAACAGAGCGTATCACTACAAAAGGTTAATTTATGGTGTACTGTCTGCTAGTAAGGAGTATCAACACAAAACAGGCAATGCATTGGCAGGAATTGAAGTTGTTGAAAATATCTTGGATGACAACATCATACATGCACACAACACCGGGAGACGCATGACAAATGCCTGCATGTGGTCATCAAAAGGTTGTGAGAGTGTGGTCTGACTCTGAATGCAGAGACTTCATGGGCATCTTGTCAAAGAAGGGAAATAGGCCAACACAAGAGAGGGTGAAAGCTGTGCAGGAAACCAGAGAGGCAGAAAGCGCCTCTGAGGTGAGGAGATGCGACCATATTGGAGCCATTAGGACATCTTATAAGGAAGAAGACACCACTGGTGTTTCGGCCAGAGCAGTAACATGCATTTAGGCTGCTAAAAGATAAATTATCCGAGACCAGTTTGTTAGCATATTTTGACACTAATGCACCAACAAATGTAACAACGTATGCAAATCCTGTAGGATGAGACAGAGTCCTGGTTCAGGAACAGGGAAAGGGTACGGTACCTATTTGCTATGTTAGCTGTAACTTTACAGAGAAATATTTACAGACAGAGAAAGAAGCCCTAGGGCTGGTATGGGCCTGTGAAAGACTGCATCCGTACCTAAACAACAGAAGGTTTGACTCGTTGATGTTTCACAAATTAAATGACGGAATGGTGTGTACAATATGTGCAACTGAGTGCACAATTTTTCATATTTTTTTCTTTTTATTATTTATTATAACATATTGTTATAGTATCCTTTGTTTTGCTCTCTATTGCTAATTGTCTTTAGGCTGTTGTAACAAGTAAACTTCCCTGGTGTGGGATCACTGTGTGTAATCTTATCTTATCTTAAGGATATTTGGTAATAGTCAAAGACGTTCAATTATTACTCAAATGATTACTTTGTTATTAGGTAGCCTATACTTATCAGTAGTTAGAATGATTAAATACGTTCATATGTATTTGTTTGGCGGACGGCTTTGTTCAAAGCTACGTACAAGCGAGGTAGATATGTAACAAGCATGCAGCTGCGAGGAAGCCAAACACTATCAAATCACTAACATTATAAAAAACTTGCAAAACGTGTGTATTTTGTTCTACACATTCATGTCCTGGTGGAGCGTACTTGAAAACACGATAAATACATTCTATTATTAAAAAAAAATCGCAATACACATGCAAATTATGTCCATATACGGTGCATTGCATATAAAACCAATATATATTTGGCATAGAGACAAATATATCATTTTAATTACAGCCATGTAATACATTTTCTACAAACTTTCAGAATATGTAAGTCTTTTCCACAAGTCAGCAATAATATCTGCATCGTAAGTTCTTAAACTGCAGATCGCAACTGTATATTACGGATCTTGTTCAGACTACAGGAAAGTCCTTTTTTGCCTGTTAAGATTAGCAGGCCTACGTCAAACACTTTGGGTGTTCCAGAAGTTAACGAATAATCGTAAAACCGCTGAAGATTTTAGTTATCGCTACACACCACATGCATTAACGTCAAAAAACAAACAGAACAAACAGCAGCGAATTCCCACCCTCACTGTCTCATGAAATAACAGAGGACGTCCGTGGATTCAAAGAAGCATCTCCTCGCTGTCCCCGATTAACTGTATGGGAATTTGGGAACGTTTCGAGGGGCAGCACGTCCTAGGGGGGGATCCAAGCAAAGCAACCCACCATGAGCCCACCCCCCACGGTCCACAAATGTCTTTTACCAAGTTACTGCGCTTTAATTTCTACTATATTTAATATGACTGAATATTGTTCTTTTGATATGGCACTCACTGAAAAGTCTATGTAACGTTTTCCATATGTTAGATGTATTTCTGAATTTACTGAGCCACCAATCGGCTCCTTAATTTCTTTCTGACGTCGTTATTTGTACTGTTGTCCAGAGGCACTTAATCCAGCCCTGCCTCCTCGCAAATCCCCAAATATATCCATAACTTTCCAAACAGAGTAGTCGCACATAAACAATTACGCATTCACTTTGCGGGACGTTTGCTAGGAAATTCGCAATGCAGGGAAACGTCATTCACATCGACTGCATACTGTTTTAAAAATAAAACGTACCCCTAAACACATAATTTCTGCACATGAATCAAAACACTTGTTGAGCTCTTTCCAAAACAAGGCTGCTTAGTTAATCTGAATTTAAAGGTATCTCAGGGTCCAAATATCGAGTATTTCTCCAGTTTTAGTTAACAAGTAAACATTAGCTACATTTTTTCCTAAAACCTGAACATAAATCCATACTACGTACATTACTACTAATTTAATATTTTAGCTAAAATCGCCAACAGTTTCCCCCGATAATCAAGAAACATGAACAAAAAAAAGAACTTTTTTTTCGAAAACTATGCAGGAAAAACGATTAATTAAAGGGGAAGTTATTACGCAGAACTATGAAACTAAGGCGCTGATGAATTATCGATATAATTAATTTTCTATAATCGTACAAGTAGTGTCACCCAGGCGAATAACAGTGCAGTATAGTGCATCAATGCGCTCCTATTATAATCGTTACCCTGTCATTGCTGCTGCAGATGTGTAGGACGGGTTAGGTGTCCGCTCACTAGTTAGGGATATAAGAGTGGCTTAAGCAGATGTTTTAATGAGCCTGTTTGGTAGTAGCAGACTTTTAACCCTGTAAAACGATGTTGTGCAGGCAGTAAAGCGACATTGTAAACCAACACTGTTATGCAGTGTAGGCACATTTTCCCCTTCTGTTATGTCTTTAGCCACCTGTCTGACAGTGGCTGGAAAGAAGCTGTTATAAAAAAATGCTTTATGTGTGATGATACTGTCTGGTCTGCAGTGTCTTAGGTTATATGCTGAGTGTTTAGGCCTGAAGAGAGTGTGCTGGGTGCTGTGGGTCCCTGAGGATGCTCTGGGCCTTTTTCCTGTAGCGTTGTGTGTAGAGAGTGACCATACAGTGTGTTAGGGGTCCCAGGGCTGTATGTAGCAGCTAGGCTATATTTTTGTTTTTGTAAAAAAGCGGTTTTTATTAAAGTGATGGGGGTCGGACCACTGCTTCCTGCTGTCCTTCATTTTGTGTGTTTTGTTAGTCCACTCGGTCTTGTATGACTGTTGAGATGAAACCAGTTATGAGCGACGACCTTTTCTCTATTTTCTCTTATGCTTGTTAATCTGTTTCGCTGTTTCCTTCTTAACCAAGACAAAGTAAAATTTGACCACCATGTATTTGATAGCTCAGCATCAGGGGTGGGTTTCCCAAAAACTTTGTAATGCTAAGTACTTTGTTATCTCTTACTTAAGATTGTTCATTAATTAGCGAATATTTCCTGAAGCCCAGCATAACTATAGTTGTTCTTGAACTCGTTTGTTAAATCAACGAAGGTTTTACTAATTGTATTTCTAGGGATAGACGTCACTGTATTTGAAATTTTGCCACAGGCACAAAGACGTCATCCTATGTACATAATAAAAACGCCCCTTTTGGACAACTTATGTGAATGATGCAATATAAAATAATTATTTAGCCTATAAAGTAGGGCAATAATGGCTCTTTGTAGGGTTAATAATTGTATACAGTTTGAGTATTGTAAAATAAAACTCCAGTCCATCACTTCCATGGCCATGACGGCCCCTTTACCATTCTAATTCTCTGGAGTAGTAGCAGCTGTAACCCATTTCTGCCCAGTTCCTCTGATACTGGGTTTATGACCCGGTCAGTCCTCCCCACCCACTGTGAGGAATTGTCTCTGGGGAATTAGAGCATACCAGTATCTTCCTGTTCCTTCCCACGTGCTTGTCTCATTCAGGGCATGTGTGTGTATGCGTTTGCCAATTGCCCCGTCCCGCTCCCTGTGTGTCTCCACTTCCCCGTGTTTACATGTGCCTGCATTCTGGCTTTTTTTGACTGCAGCATGTAATTTCAACTCCATGTAATTGCAACTCAAATGAAGGTTGTCAAGAAGATTGTTGAAGAAGCCAAGTTGCTCAAACCACCTCGCCTATCACCAATTGATAGAAAAATACAGGCTGCCCAGGGTGAAATGATGAGTCTCCTTCATCTTTTGCAGGTTTATTTGGAAAAAAGAACGCCCTGGAATTTTGTCCTCAGTCCCACTGTGCGGCATCTGCCGGCTGTTTCTACACCACTGCTGGATTCCTGCAAACTGTCACATGACCTCAGCAAGGCTGCTGTGTCCGGCTCTGTGCAGGCTGTGACTAGATTATTGCATCACGTGCATAACCACGTACAATTTCCAGCAGAAGGGGATGCCTTGCATGACACTAAAATTGGCCTTCATGACATTGCAGGCATACCTAGTGGTATAGGTGAAGTGGATGGAAGGCTTATTTTGATTCAGGCTCCCAGCCTCTTGAATCCTATCTATATCTGCTGAAAAGGGTTCTCAGTGTTAACTGTGTAGGTAATTTGTTACCTTCATGGACATTTTGCAGACATTGTAGCCAATTGGTTTTGAAGTACACATGACGCTTATATCTGGTCCAGTTCTACAATGTGTCAGATGGCAAGGGATGGTGTAGTTGCTGGTGGCTGGTTACTGGAAGACAGTGGATATCCTCTCCATGAATGCCTGCTAACTCCAGGGTTGAATCCCTAAACTGTGGCTGAGGAGAGGTATGCCACCTCACACCAAAGAACATGCACTGTTCTACAGCATGCTCTGAGCATGTGGACAATGTGATTCTGGTGCCTGCATAAGTCCTTGGGTAGTCTAAGGTTTTCCCCTGAATGCTGCTTGTGTTTGTAATGTTCAAGTGAGGCAAAAATCAAGCCTGCACTAAACATGTAAATGCACTAGTGTTTATTTGATGATATGGGGTTTCGTGGTGAAACATTAAATGCATATTCACACAATTTTCATACTTACTGTCTATTTACTGTGTGCATCTGTATTGTGTCCATGCTTCTTTTATTTTAATAAAGCTTGTATGGTTCGAATTATCTGCATGTTTGGTGGAGATGTGCTGATGCATCTATAATCCATGCCTTATGTTCCAGTCATGTCTGATTTAATGCGATTTTCAAATTCGCTAATCGGAGCAATCCCATGAATCCTGTGGAAGATGGGAGACAAAGAAGACAATGTAGGCCTGTCGTGATAACTACTTTTGTTGGGTGATATATTGTCCCAGAAATTATTGTGGTAAATGATATTTCAAGACCATTTTATGACACTGGTATTATGACACTAGCATAAGAGCAATGAGCCCTTATTTCATAAGAATATTGTAAATACCCAAAATAAAACAAAAATGCACATAAAGATACATAATACACTCTCAGGCTCTGTTAACAGAAACTGCACCAAATATTAAAATTTGTGAATGGTTGACCGAGAAAGTCCGGAAATGCTAGCATTTATGCAATTCCTGATTACAGGATTATAAAGATTCCCAGATGGCTACAAACTGAAATAAAATACATAAATAAAAAAATACGCAATGCCATATATCCATGTATGTTTTTGCGTTAGTGTTATTATCTTTTAGATATTTTAATTTAGTTTTTTCTGTTTTTTATTTTCACTTGAAGTCTAGTTTAGTTTTAGGTGTGGTTTCGTTAGATTTTATTTTAAAGATATGAACCTATGTAGTTGTTAGAGACCCCTCAAGAGAGCCAACTGGCTAGATACATGCTACACAGAAAGTGTAGAGCAGCGTTCAGGCTATACAAACTCTTATACCAAAACATGCACTCTTTATTATAATACAACGACCGCATACCCCATTTATAAAATCCACACAAAACACCATTAATCATTATATGTTCAAAATGTTGCATTCATTCAAAATTACTTAAAAAGAATCACCACACAGCAGTTATATCGTGCCCACCAGTCCTGGTCCTCTTATATCTCATACACATGCATATTATATAGACTACAAAGGACACGCCTCTTCATAAATGCTGTAAGCATGTGTCCTGTTCATTTCTGATGAAGCAGATACTGATGAGTGTGTACCAGGGCTATACCTAGGAGCCAGGTGTAAGCCTCTGTGGCCAATCAGAATCAGTAATTCTTAAACATACTAGCTAGTGGAACTGAAAATAAAGCCTTTTTAACTTGCTCTCTCAAGTTAAATATTAAGCGTTTTTGCAATATCGTGCAGTACATATGCTGAAAACAGCTGTTTTCTAAATCCTTGACAAATTATGTAAAAATTGTTAAATGTTTTTACACTGCAATAAAGGTTTATATCTTATTCCACATACATTTTCCTACATATTATTTTTGCGAGAAATACTAGTTAGACCAATTGACACAAGTTACACCACCTGACCACATTGCTTCTACAGTCAAAGGCCATTGTTTGTTGAAGAAATTGACACTGAAAATCAAGCAAGACACTCAGCAAGGTCTAATGAGCTTGGTGTTTTATTTTATTTCAATGTATAAATAAACATCTAATATCAAGAATCATGAATTCATGTCTTCTGTTGTAATTTCAGTTAAGAGACATACATTATGTGTACCAAAGTTTTGGGACACTCCTCTTAATCATTGAATTCAGGTCTTTGACCCCTTACCACAAGTGTATAAAATCAAGCACCTAGCCATGCAGTCAGGTTTACAAACATCTGTGAAAGAATGGGTCATTCTGAAGAGCTCAGTGAATTTAAGTGTGGTACTGTCATGGGATGCCACCTTTGCAATAAGTCAGTTTGTGAAATATCTTCCCTGCTAGATATTCCATGGTCAACTAACAGTGGCAGGCCACATAGAGTAAAGTGACAGAGTGAGGTCACCGAGTGCTGAGATGCATACTGGGTAAAAGTCACCAACGTTGACTCAAAAACTGCAGAGTTCCAAACTTCCTCTGGGATTAACCCCAGTACAAAGACTGTGCACCGGGAGCTTCATGGAATGGGCTTCCATGGCTGAGCAGCTGCATGCAAGCCTCACATCACCAAGTGCAATACCAAGTGTCAGATGGAGTGGTGTAAAGTACGCCGCTACTGGATTCTGGAGCAGTGGAGACGTGTTCTGACAAATCACGCTACTCTGTCTGGCAGTCTGATGGACGAGTCTGGGTTCAGCGGATGCCAGGAGAACATTACCTGCCTGATTGCACTGTTCCAACTGTAAAGATTGATGGAGGAGGGATAATGGTATGGGGCTGCTTTTCAGGGGTTGGGCTAGACCCCTTAGTTCCAGTGAAGGGAACTCTTAATGCTTCAGCATACCAAGACATTTTGGACAATTTTATGCATCCAACTTTGTGGGAACAGTTTGGGGAAGGCTCCTTTCTGTTCCAGCATAACTGTGCCCCAGTGCACAAAGCTAGGTCCGTAAATACACGGTTGGGCGAGTCTGGTGTGGAAGAATTTGACTGCCCTGCATAGAGCTGTGACCTCAACCCCACCAAATACCTTTGGGATGAAGTATAATGGGGATTGCAAGCCAGGACTTCGCATCCAACATCAGTGCCTGACCTCAGAAATGCTCTTCTGGATGAATGGGGGAAAAATCCACACACACACTCCAAAATCTTGTGGAAAGACTGGCAGCTGTTATAGCTGCAAAGGGGGACCAACTCCATATTGATGCCTATGGATTTAGGATAGGATATCATAAAAGTTCCTTTAGGTGTAACGGCCTGGTGTCCCAGTAGATTTGTCCATATAGTGTACCTAGCAACAATGAATCAGTAAAAACATGTCTCTCAGAGTGTGTCTGTATTTGTGTGTGTGTGTGTGTGTGTGTGTATGTGTTTCTGTCTGCCTAATGCCCTGTTTACACTTGGTTTAAAAATGCATCTTGGGTCATCGTATCACAAGTGGGCAGCGCTAAATACAAATGTAAATGACCACTGAGACGCATTGTGATCCAATCACTCAAACCACATACTGAGGTGGTCTGGGACGCATTTGACCACGTCTTTTGTAGTGTAAACATGAATGTGTTCTGATGTGTGCCTGACAATGATGTATAAAGAAAATATGTCATCAGGGCAGGACATGGTGGTTGTTTTGGTGACAGCATGCCAATGCTCAAAAAAACTGAGGGAACTGATGTACGTAAGTGGTTGGAGTGCAAATGAAATCTGACGCCTGAATTCCATCTCGGCGGAAGATTCAGTCCAAAGAAAACTAGACGACTCCTGTCATAACCTGAGCATACTGGTTTTCTTAGCTAGCTAATCTGAAGCTTGTCTGCCAACAGACAAAACTGTGTGCAGGGCCTTTTGACCTTCTAATGCAGGGGTGTCAAACTGCAGTCCTGGGGGGCCAGAGCCCTGCACATTTTTGGTTTTCCCTTCATTTAACACACCTGATTCACCTACTTGTGCTAATTACCACACAGCTGAACCATTTATGGTGGAACAGGGAAAGAGCTAATCTACACAGGGCTCCGGCCCTCCAGGACTCCAGTTTCACATCCCTGTTCTAGAGGAAGTGACACAGGCAGTAATGACATCCGAACACAAGTGGTCAGCTAGACACCTTGGAGATGCATGATAGACCCAGACAGGCATGGAGTGGGATTCATTTTCAGCCCGAGAGTTTTACAACCAAGATCAGCCCATTTTATCTTCGTTCTGGGGGAACTGATAAATGATGACATGTCAATTTAAAATCAAATCAGACAGGCATGATCATGGACACTTATGAAAGCACTTGGCCTTGGTGTGAATGTTTCAAACATAATTTTTAAAGTAAATACTCATTTTCCTAATTATGATGGACTGTCAGTTTGTTACCAGTTACCATTTGACATGTAAAACTAAGCATACCTGACCATAACCTAACAATGTCAGATTATCTGATATTTTAAAAGTTATTAACCTTGGCATGCAGCAGTTAGGGTCACTCAGGGACCTTCTCTGTGATATTATTTCCTGTCACAAGGTTTTCTTGCACAATATGAACAAAAAGGCTCCTTGAATTGTGGTTACACCATGGTGCTCCATTACTTTTTTTATTAATTAATATTTTCCCCCTAACATATTTGTTTTTCAATTGAAATGTACAAGTTATAGGTCACAAGGTGAGAAAAGTTTTGAAATTATTTATCTTGGTCTAATTTTTTACGTCACAAAAACCTGGCATTTTAACAGGGGTGTGTACACGTTTTATATCCACTGCAGCTAGCCATCAGATGATTCTAACAATAAACTGATACACATACACATTCCACTAACATGTTTACCACTTTGCAGTTGCACGACAAACACACAACATATAAACTGTCCAAGTTGTTTTATTTGATACTTGTTGATGACTTTTCTGTTTCTTCTTCTGTGTGGTGCATCAATGTGTGGGTGTAGTGTCTTTCTTATACCCAGGGTTTTTGGGAAACTGAGTCTTTTGCCAGAACTCAGATTTATAGGTGTATTCCCGCCTTGGGTATACGCAGTACTACATCAGGCAGAATGTATTATGCGTTTAATGTTAGTAAACGGTATGGATGAATTTGTCTTTTGATCTTAATGTAGTATTTATCCAAAAGGTTAATGTGGGGTTTATTTTTTTTTGAGACAAGGTCCTTAATTTGTATATTTATTTTTTATGTGAGGCAATAGTAGGTTCTGCTGGATATCCACAGGTTTTGACATTTTTTTGGTATTGGAGCCTGTAACACACTGAGTATGGAAGGCTCAGTGGATAGGCAATAGTGGGTACTGACCGAATCCTTTTGTCTGTCTGGAGTTGGGCTAAGCACCTAAACATCCCATGGAATTGCTATTGTGGCTGCGCAATCATTTTTGGGCATTTTCTTTTGTTTCAGGGACCTGTTTTGATGAGGTGATAACACACCTGTATGTCTTTGTGACACGGTGAAACAGAGGCAGGAGAACTGGCACCACATTCAGAATCCATGTGAAGAAGAACAGGTCCCGTTTCGTCACAGTGCAGTAGTTCATAGTGTATTCAGCGTTCC